>WELB01000012.1:350419-412178 GCA_009602725.1 Spirogloea muscicola
GCGCGCAGCCTTCGGGGCCGCCGGCGCCGCCGTGCGCGTGGCGGGCCGCGCCGAGCCCGGCTTCGGCCTCACGCTGGAGGTCGACCTGGCGGCCCTCCCGCCGGAGCCTGGTGGGTCTGCGCCATCGCCGGCTCCGCCTCCGGCTGCCCTCCGGACCTCAGCCCCTGCTCCCGAGACCGCCCGCGTCTGATCAAGCAGACCCTGAACGACAAAGTTGATGTGCAGGCATAGACTGGAACAGTAGTGTCATTGCCGTTGTTGTTCAGCCTCGTGGGCTTGTGGCCACGACTTTGGGTTCATGTCAGAGCCTGTGGTAGCCCGTCGCAGAGGGTTCACCGCCGCCACCATCTGGCACCACTCGCTCGCTCTGCAGCTGAGCGCCGTCCTGAAGCCTCGCAAGCTGGTCGTGTGGCAGAGGCTCGTGGCTCTGCTCTCGGCCGGATGGCAGAGCTCCGGGCCATTGTCTGCGGTGCCCAAGTGCGTGCCATCCTGTCCCGGCTCGCGGCCACGCAACCGCCGGATGCCGGCGGCGCCCTTGTGGCAGTGGCGCAGAGCACCAGAGACCACTTCTTTGTTGCCCCCTCAGTGAGGCGTGACATCAACCATCTGGGCTGCATTGCATTAGGTAGCTTCTTGGAGATGCTGCGAGCGTGCTTCGCCAAGACGAGCCAGCTGCATTTCCTGAGAGGCACCCGCACCCGCACACTGCTTATGCTGTTATTGCCTTGTTGCAGTCAGAGCAGGTCACAGTCGTCTTCCCCATGCACTTCCAGGACGGCGATGAGTCGACCTTGGCAGCATCCTTGCTCCAGGTGAGCCCAGTAGTTGTCAATCCTTCCTAGCGCCACAGCTGCAAGTTACTGTAGGTCCGTACATCTCTCGTGACGACCAACATCTGCTGGACCAAGAACAGCAGCCAAAACATTAGCAGCTGAAATATCCTGAATACAGTTGCTTCTTGTGCCATGTCCCGTGACAAAAGTATGTGAGCCCTCTGGCTCTTGAGCTTTGTGCCCCTGTGCCTAAAGTGCATTTGCTTACACTGTCAGGAGTTTGTGGAGGCACGGAGGACGCCTGCTCTGAGCTCCGCTCCATTCTGCTCATATGCCCCGTTTCCTCCACTAGAGCTCAAGGGAGCTCCAGCTGCAGAGCAGGCGCTGCTTGCGAATGCTGGTTACGTGTCACTTGGTATCGACTTGTTTCCCTTGTTAACAAGCAGAGACATTCCCATCCCCGCTCAACTGCCTTCGTCAAGATTTGCAATTCATGCCCTTTGACGCTTCTGCAAGCACCCCTGGCTCTTGTTGCAAATTAGACAGAGACTTGCTCTTGGATGAACACACCAACAAGCTGATCACTTCATAACGCCATCAGTGCGTGTGTCACGGGTCTCTGCTAGAAACTGAAGTGGTCTGCGAGCAGTCATATTTCCCAGGCATGTGATAGGGCCAAAGTTGGAGAAAACAACATGGTCGCTCATCAACTTCCACGCCTATATCAGCTACCACATCAAGGTGAACGGGCCCCATTTGCAGAGCAAGAGCTGTGGGGGTCTTCAATTGAAGCTTATTTGAAGTGTTGCTGCAGATTTTCAAAGTTTATGATACACTTGCTTAAGTGACAGGACGCGTATCATAGTGTGATGCAGTCATCCTCGGGGCCTGTGCTAAACCAAACCCAGCTTCTTAAGCGACAGTGCTCCAAGACCTTCATACACGCACGAATGCGTCGGCGAGGTGATTCCCTTATCCAGGTATGTACTGTGCCAAGCCTCTGTGATCTCGCCTGCAGACCTGTACCTGAGTCTGGACTGAATTTTTGCTTGTTCACAAGATGAATATTGCCAGTGCATACTAGACATGGCCATTGCCGATTGTGCTGTAGTACTCTACTCAATGCAGGTCGGCGTGCAAAAAGTTGGAAATGCCTCATGCCATTTCTTCAATATCATGCAGGCCCTAAACAAGGCCAAACCGGATCTTGAGAAGGACAAAAAGACTGCACAAGGGCGGTCGTTTAAGCGTCAAGTTTGATTTTGGAGGCAATGGTCGTGACCAGTCCATGAAGATGTCCTCATGAACATGTCCTCAGTTGGAGCCTGTCCTCTTGCTCTGCTTAAGCAGACATTGTATTGTCCCTTCACAACTGCAGCACAGTGCTTAGACATCGGCCTCCGCCAGCTTGGCATGCTGCCCACCTGGTCCAGTAGTGTGCAAACACTGCAATGGCAGGTCACACCCAGAGGACTCCTGCAGCAGTATTCAAGAGAACCAAGTAGAGGGATGAGCTCGCTTTACTGCTAGCGTTTGCAAGTTGGATCATCGAGTGAAAAGCACTCACTTGCCGGCTTCACGTACTGCTACTTATAGGTGAAGCTCTCATTCAGTTTAATCAGCAGCCTGGCCACATTGGCAAGACGTGTGGGCAATTGCCGGTGTTGTTGGTCATGTGGGCTCTCTTGCACAATTCATGCAGCCCCTTGGTGACCGGCATTGGCATTCCCTGCGAAACCCCCAAAATAATCTGACTGACTGTCTAGCAGCTCTAACTGGCGCAGAATCCTCCCAGCAACCTGCTTCACCTTGGGAGCTCCGTGCTGGACAGAAATGACAGGTTTAAGTATCAGTACCAGGTTTCCTGATTACCTGATTGCCATATGCATGGGAGCAGAGCATTTTCCTGTACGTGGGCATGATGCCAGGAAAAGTGGGAAGCCATTAGACAACGACAATGTCAAAGAGTATCTCTGTGAGGTCTGCATTTTTCAATTCACATGTTCCGCTAGACAAGGAGCACTGAGTACACAAGCAGGCATTCTCATCAGTGTTGGGCCTACACTTCTTGTACCTGGGCCACAGTGATGACATGCATCTGTGCCGCCATCCCATATTTCTTCTTGTACTCCTCTTCACGAAATATAATTTCACAAAGAACAACTGCCCTTTCCTGTGATTGTGGGGTACCATTTGTCAGCAGTTCAATAACAGGTTGGATCCCCCTCGCCTCGGCTATCAGCCTCAACCCCTTCTGAACCATCCGCTCCTCCTGCATGTTTGTATATAAGTTGGATGAGGACATCTATGCCAGCCACAATGAGACTGAGCGACCTTCTAACAAGCTCAGTTCCTCTGAGTGCAAGCAGCACGCGCCCATCATTAACCACATGTGATGGATCATTTATTTTATTTGCTGATGCAAGTGAAATGCACAGTACTATGAAACCAATTTCAGCTCATCTGTTGGTGACTTGTACCACCAAACATGCTGACCTGCACTAATGTATGCAAAGCCCGGACAGCCTCCTCTGCAGCTGCACTTTTGGCCTCCCTATATAGTGTAGCCCAGAAGCATGTCTTATCATCCAATTGACAGTCCATGTTAAATTGCAGAGGAACTCAGCTGCCTCTGTGATACTGACCAGTTGATAGCCTTGTGCACAGAGAACTTTTTCTAGTCGCACTGTCTATATAGTTTGCCAATTCGTTCAGGTGAACCACAGCTCAGAATGTGCAAAGCAGATGCAAGATTGTGTGCGAGAGCAGGCACTACCTCAGGACAAGCACCAGTGGCTTGATGGCCTGGGCTTGCACCAGGCACATGCTGCGCTGCACACTGCAGATGCCGCTGTGCAGTATGCACTCTTCCTCTGGTGTGCCAAAGCATCCCAGTCTCCGATGCTTCACAGGCTTGCTGCAGATTCCATCAGTGTACAAGTTGGTCACAACCAGCATTGCTAATGTGAGCAGCAACACTTGCTTCCAAGTTCCACTATACGTGTCATTGCTGCTTGCCTTGTCACGAGAAACTGGTTTAGGGTCACCCCATACCTAAGGCTGGGCGTATTGGTTGAGAAGTTGGCAAGCATGGCCACCGCTCGTCGCTTGCCCAAGTGTGTCCCACAATCCAGCATGCGCACAAGGACGGGAATGACCCCCTGAGCAGCAACCTGGCGCTGCAAGTCAACTGCCTTGGGTAACGTGAACCGCTCAAGTACACCTGCCACCGCTTCCTGCACAAGGTGCACTCTGCGCTATCACATATGGTGAGGTTACAATTGGAGTACAGAACAGGGGATATGTATAACACTCTTGTCAGTGCACGACACTGCTGTCTAGGCTTGACAAAGTTGTGAAGGTGACCTGCAAGCTGGAAAACATGCAGGAGATGCATGAAGCAGAGAGCTTGCACAAAGCTCTGAGGGCATCAGCTAGCTCTTGCACCTATCTGTGAATATGGAGTGCAGCCCTGGACTCTATGCAGCAGGGCTGCCCAGAGTAGGGTCTTAGCTGGGTCAAATCCAATGCTCAGCAAGGCATGAGAGAAGGGGCTGACGCGAATGCCATCTACCTGCAGCGCTCCAACTTTGGCATGGAGAAGGACCGCAAGCACAGGAATGACACCACTGTTTTGGAGAAGCTTGGTTGTGGCCTCGTCCTCAGCGGGCGCGTTGGCCAGTATCCGTGCTGCGGCCAGCCTTTCCTCAGGCCGCTGATCGCCCGGAGCCTTGAAGAGGCTGACGAGGTAAGAGAATGCCGGCTGGCTACTCTGCAGGGCCTTCATTTCATACTCCTGGAAGTCGGTTGAAAGGCAGTAGATCAAGTGAAGGGCCTGCCTCCGCACTGTGGGGTCAGCGTCCTCCCTGAGGAAGCTGAGGAGCGGTTGCAGGGCGTGTTCCTTGAGGAGAGGCCTAGCCACCTACAAGACACTGGACATTGCATGAGAACTGAGAGTACACAGTGCTATCCCAGGTGACCAAGCAGCCTTATCCATTGACGCAGCAAGAAGAGTGAGTGTTAATGGAAGGTGCATATGCAACAAAGGCCAAACTGCTTCGGATGAAAAGATGCCGACGTATAGAACCACTCCGTAAGATCTCAAGCAACAACTTGTGCGTCTTACCGTGCCAGTGATCAAGCCTTCTGCTGAACCAGCAAGCCCTTTGAGCAACGAAGCCTGCACTCACAGTGCATATCTGGTAATTGTAGCTGGATGTATGATACTGTAGCTTATGAGTTCCATATGCAGGTCTACATCGGAGAAAGTACAAAATGGTACAACTTCTTCGAGACGAATACGCTGATGATACCAGCTGCAAGTGCAAAAGCTATCGGGAGAAAAACATCCCCCTGTCCCTAACAAAGACCAGTAAAGTAGACTGCTTGAGTATACTGACTCTCTTGCAGCAAAACAAGACGTAGCTTACAAGAGCGACAAATAAAGATGAGTGGCCAAAGATGAGTGGACCATAATTGGTAGGTTAGCAGAGGGAAGTCAACTGAGCAAGCACACCCCCCAGGCCTCATTTCAGGAGACACTCACACAAACATAGAGACAATACTGGAAGACATACCTGCACCTCATTGCTAACACTTGGGCCAAGCAGGGGGAGGAGGGATAAGAGGTTGTCTTCCAGCTCCCTCTGACTTTCCCGTGTCTTTGTCCACTTGCGACCAGTAGCCATGAGGATGTGCGCCAGCATGTCAGCCACAGCAGCCTGCCAGTAAGACAAGAGATCTTATATTTAATCCAATGGCTGGGCGAAAGCTGAAAAAGAATTGGCACAGATAGATGTGAAGGTCATCAGCACCTGTGCTAAGGGTGTTCCCAATCACGATTGCAAGCTAGTGGCCTCACAGAGACATTGCATACCTTTGCTATTGGAGACAGACGGATGTTGCTAAGGAGAGCCGTAAGGGTAGGCCACACTCCTGAAGCCTTCCCAATAGCTCGAGCAATGCTTTCAACAGAGGACAAGGCCTGCCAGTTACAGATGGCCAGACACATGCAAGGAGCAAGACGCTTTGAGTCTGCTGACATCGGTTTGCCTGCCCCTTAATCCTGATTACATGTAAAATGACTGTCTATTCCTGCGCAGGTTGCATGACGGTTGACATGCTATTGTGTAAATTCACAGCACATGCAGGAGGATCCAAAGGGAGTCACACAGCAACCTGAAGGGCACACACTGCTGCTTCCTTGTGCTCGGGAGGGAAGGACGGATGCAGTAGCGACAGGAGCGGCTCAATTGCACCCTCCTTTGCTATGAAAAGCTTGCTCTTGTCTGTCATCTGGTGCTTTGCAAGTGTCTGAGCCATGATCACTTTTGAAGTGGTAGGACCTGCAAAGGGTTCTCAGCTACAAGAGTAAAAGGTCTTGCACGCAAAGCATCAAGACATGAGAGAGGAACTTTGACCAAGCAGACGGAAAAAGTTTGTGAAAGACAGTGCAGATAACGACACAGACGGTAACAGCGCCCTGCGTGGATACAACATACTGCCAGCAGCATTTGGAGATGAGATTCGACACTACCTTCTCTCAACCGGACAACCAATGGTGTGAAGAGGTTGGCTCCTGCCATGCTTTGTATAAGTTCATCATCAGAGGGAAGGTTCATCAGAACAGCCCGAGCACAACTGGCAGCCTCCTCAGATTCACTTCCCAGCATTGTCACCAACAGAAGGACAGCCCCCTGCAGAATGAATCGATCAAATGATCCAAGGAGCTAAGCGTTACAACTGTATTACCAAGTGAGCACCAGCGGAGCAAAATCGTGCAGTGCAGTCCATGTAATCATCTGAAGCAGATGTACTTTCTCAGAGCAGAAAAGACTAGTTGCTTGCTTCTATGTTTGAAAAGCTGGCTCCCAATGCCGGACTAGCCAACCATAGATACTTCATAGCTGCTATTGCTTTGATGCTCTCTAAGATGCTCTCTGGTGAGGATGTTTCTCCATGTGGACGTAGAATGAACGGACAGTGACCTGAGATCGTGCAATGCAATCTGCTATGATTGGAACTGTGGAAAGCTCCTGCAGAAGCATGGCAGCGCAGTGGCCCTCTTCCGTCTTCTTTCCAAGCGATCGCACAACTGCATCAATGGCCCCTGCTTCTGCAACAGCTTCCTGTGCCGCAGAAGATCCATTGTCAGTGACGAATGAGTGACTGATGCAATCAGTAAATTTCGAATCTATGCAGAGGCAGTATCATGATGACCCTTCGTGTGTCATGTTAGCTTTGGTCTCTTTGAGGAAATACAACATCTCACCTTATTGTCGATGTTATTTAGCACAACCGCCAACACTGTCCGAAGGGCTGCAATCCTAAGGTCAGTGTCGCTCGCACGGAGTAAAGCAATGAGTGGAGGAAGAAGCCCACGGGAGACCGTTGAGTACTTGTTGCTGCTACTTGCCAAACAAAGATCCCGTATGCTCTTCAGACCATCAAGCTGAAAAGAGACAACGCAACGAGGTATTACAACATCTGGCAAGCATTTGACATAGGCAACAAGCGTTAAGCCATTGCTAGCAGAAGGATAAAAGTCTTGGTACATGCACCCCATTTCCCAACTTTTTGCACAACCTTCTCATTGTGATTATGCTTGTGCCAGATTAACAATGCACCTGATCTTGCAAGCTACCGGAATTGGCGAGGAGCTTAGAAGCAGTGTCCATCTGCTTTCTGTAGTTCCTCTCCCTCCATTCAGCAATGGAGGACCTCAGATTGAGGTTGGGCTGTCATCACAGCAAGAGATCACCCATGAGCACAATTTGGAGGGCAGCACTGCATGTGCACGGCTGACAATCTATACTAGCACAGGAGTCTCCCCAAGCTTCACAAAATGCACGTACTCGCATTGTGGTATTAGCGAGCTCCTGGCCCATCGGGCATCGCTCCTGGCCTTGGGCAAACCACTGCTCGATTGCTGCCCTTTCATACGTCTGCAGGACATATTCAGTGCTATGAGCGTAAGAAAGCATCGTCTTGTGCATTGAATTGCCAAAACCTTGCTGCCTTCTGTTTCTTCATATTTGGTCTGCTCTAGGGCACCCTTTTGTACGGCAGCCTGACCCGACAAAGTCTGTCTTACAGCGGACGACGTGATACAAGTTACAGCAAGCGCCTGGCTCAGAGCTACGGCCATGCTGACAACACAAGTAGTACCTCCCTTGACTGTAGATCATGTAAACGAGCAGGAACGTCTTGTACCACAGGAATGAATGCCCATGTCATATTGCCGCGACCCAGTACGTGCACCTATTGAGGAGCGTGCCACGAGCGGACGGGATGGCGCAAGACCTGGCCAGAAGCTATCTGGACGGGGTCCACCATGACCTCGTGCGTGATGGGGCAGATGAAGCTCGGCAACGGCTGCGAGCTCCCGTGGCTGTCCGGCACGCCTGGTCTCATCTTCGCGAAACTTAAGTCCCGGCTGTCAAGCGAGCCGGCGAGCGGGGACATCCTGCTCTAACGTTGGCCCTCGGCCGGCTCCAAGGATCAACGTGCTGCAGAAATTAAGTGAGTAGAGTGTCAAACCACAGTGATATGTGATAAACACAGGGCACGTTGAGCAGAGAGGAAGCGTGAGAGCGCAGAGGGAAGTGAGCACCACTGGCTGCAAGGACGTGCTGCTGGCCACCAGCCAGTGGCTCCAGCACAAGGCTGCTGTGAGGCGGGAGACCTGGCAGAGGAGAACGGCAGCAGGACGGCGGCGCCTCGTCTGGCACGCTGCGCGGTCGCGCCGGCGGCGGTCGCCACGAGCGACGAGCTCGCGGCATTGCCATCGGCGCTGACGGGAGCGCTGCCGAGCACAGTGCTGTCAGGCACTGTGCTCGGAGGACCGCTGCCGCCGCCGCCGCAGCCGCTGCGCCGCGGCTGCCGCTCTTCACGGCGCCCTCGAGGCCTCGCTCAGGGGGAGCGGCCCCTCCGCGGCCGCCTAGCCGGCCTCCGCGCGGCGTCGCAAGCTGCNCGGCGGGGGCGGGGTGGGCGGCGGAAGCCGCGGCGCGGGTGGTGGGCCCTAATGAGTTACCGTCTTCCCAAGTCAAGGCGGCCCCACGTCACGGGCGTCAGCGGCGTCAGCGGCGCCGCCCGGGTCAGCGCCGGGCGGGCCCAACTCGGATCCGTCAGCGGGTCCCCCGCTGACGGATCTCAAGGGGATATCTCAGGGGGATAGGTTTGCGGCAGCTAGTCTGTCGGATCTGAGGCTCCTCGCTCGTAAATACTGAGTGGTCCATCCTCCCCCGTTCTGCAATAGCCTCTTCAGGCCCCTTAGTAGCTGCTCAGCTCGTAGTCTGGCCCCTCGAACCTTTTCAATTCTTTTCGGGCTGGCTTCTTACAGCCCTTGCCCCCACTGGGAGAGCCACTTCTTCCCGCTGGGCACGACGTCCAAACCCCGAGCATCGGGGTTTGGGGATCCTGTGCTTGGCAGCTTGAGAGTTTGGGAACAGAAGAAACTAGCTCTTCTCAGGAAGAAGAAGGGAGAAAGAGAGAAGGGCTCGCCCATTGACGATAGGGGCTGGGAAAAGACAGCCCAAAAAAGAATGAACAAAGTACGAGAAAGGGGCCAGGGGAAGCGCTGAAACACAACACGGTATCAGGTAGCTACGAAGCACTCAGTAGCCGCCACTAAGCAGCCGCAGGTCGGAGAAACAGTCTAGTCTACGGGTAGCGGGTCCCCTGGCTAGGACCAGAAGAAGTGGCTCTCCCAATGGGGGCAAGGGCTGTGAGAAGCCAGCCCGAAAAGAATTGACAAGGTTCAAAAGGGCCAAACTACGAGCTAAGCAGCGACCAGGGGACCAGAGGCTGCAACCAACCAACTTTCCCCAAAAGCACGTCATTTGTGAAGAAAGCTGGGGAGCGGCTCCCACTGACGAGCAGCTGCAGTAAGGAGCAAGTCGGACCACAGAGGACGACTTGGGCAAAAGCTGCCGATCATCATTGACGCCCACTCAGTCCCCTCCCATTACATACGCAGTGGCCCCTAGTCAGCAACCGGCAAGCTAGTTTCGCTAAGAGTGGCGTAGTAAAGCTCTGCTTTTGGCCCTTGTGGTGGCCTGCTCCTGCAGTGTGGGCGTCTTTCTGGCAATCGGCACTATGTTGGCCAAATTGTTGCCACAACAGGTTCATAAGCTACCACTGCCCCTCTAAGGGGGCCTTTCTGGTGCGGTATGCCACCCCCTTGCCCCAACTTTTGCCACACTGTATTTCCACCAGCAGTCTTCGTGCAGCTTTCGCCCACTCAGAAAGCACCTCCTCACATGAAGCTCCCTTGTCGAAGCACAAGCGCTCAAAGAAGCGAGCCGGGTAAGGATGCAAGGATGGGCGGAGCAACATTCACATCTTGCATTGAGGGGCTCCATCAGTGGGCGCATTGCAGCAGCTCATCTGACTTGGTTTGCCAACACACATGCAGCGCTGACCAATCACTCTACCTGGTCACCTTACACAGGCTACAGTAAGGTGCAGGACATAAGCATCCCCGAAAGGCTTCGAGACTGGCTTTGTCAATATCCTAAACTTCCAACTCAGGCAACGGCAATGACTTTACTCTTAGGCTTCACTTCTGGCTCGTTCAAGGTGCGCAGAAAGATTGCATCAGGCTCGTGCCTGGTCAAGGAAGACGGGTTGTCAGTCCAGTAAGACAATCACAACAGATAGATTTGGATATCTCATAGCAACAATATATCAGCGTGACAGTTTGATACTGGGCTACACACGTGCATCAGGACCCATTTGTGCTCACTAAGGGTGTTCAAGGATGACAATATGATAATGCAATGCAATGACCAGTGTGCAGCTACTTACTGGACATCGCCAAGCTCATACGTGTAGCTGGACGCAATGGCAAGCTGCCGGCCATCTCTGCTGAAGGACAGCGCTGCAATAGATGTAGGGTACTTGGAGTACTGCAACAATTTCGAAGGAAATGACGCGTCACTCCTGTAGCGCACGCTGAAGAGTCGCTTCATTGAATTGATAATCTTGCTGAGTATGCAGCTCCTCAAAGGACCAGGAACAGAAGTGACCAGCATTGACTACTGCATTACCTGATACAACCGTTTCTTGTTATCACCATCCCACACATTAACAAAGCCGTCACAGCCGCCCGTTGCAAATGTTCCAAATCTGGTCAAAGTGACTGGGGCATGGTCAGCAATGAGGCCGTGCACCTCTCTGCACTTCATGCAAGTCTAATCATCGAACAATAACTCTTGAGAGCAGTTTGTTTATGTTTAGGTTTCCAAATTTAGGGGTTAGATCTACCATACACCATGATGGATCCTCCTACTTACATAGGATGGAAAGCCATGGTGTTGACAGGGTACACGGTATCTCTCCCTGCTTCTGACTTGCGATGACATTTGAATGCATACCTGGCACACACATGTCAGGCTCCCTGCTCAAGTCCTCTGCCAGCTCAAATGTAAAACAGCGTCGCAATGCTTTGCACAGTGATGATGCATATTGCTGCCAGCTTTTTAATTGCAGGTCATGCTGTGCAGTGAAGCTACTTTTTGGCTTGTCCAGATTCGCTGAGATCAAAGACCTCCATGGCTACCCGCCCTTCCACTGAGCTGATGGCATAGCCTGCATAGATGACAAGCATAAGTCAATAGCATGTCAGTAAGAGCTCTATCAGCTGTACACCTGTTGAGGCTGTCATGGCTTTGGTTGATACTCAGTTGTACCTCAGCAAGCACGTTGTCATTTTACAGACCCACCTTGACCATTGGGGTAGCATCTAACACACCGAGTTTGGTACTTTAGGGACGACTGCCGCTGCTGCTCTGGTTCTGTCATATTGCGGAGATCGTACACATTGACGTGTCTCGCCGCTGTCGCCACTACCAGACGTTGTCCAACTGTTGACATTGAGTACACCCTCTCTGGCTGCTTGAAGACAGCCAAGGCCTTTCCTTGCGGCGCAGGAGTGCGTGGATCCCAGCAGCGTATTGACATGTCCCAGCTCCCACTGATGAGTTGTCCTTTTGAGGAAATCGTCAAGAGAAACATCAGGCGGTGAGGCATCTGCCAGTCACTTGACGCACAGCCAGCGCAGCTCAGCAATTTGCCGCATCATAGTTCCAAAACTTTGACGAGCAGGCACCTCAAGATTAAGGGGCCAAACGTTACCAGTCTCATCAGAGTACTCCAAGCAGCGAACAGTCCCGTCGTGGCTACCTATAAAGTCTGCATCTCCAGTAGTGAGATCAAACCTGCAAGCGCCACACTTTGCTGAGGACTTGCCACAGCTACAACATATCTGCTGTAATCTATCGCCATGCCTAGACACGTTTATCATGGCGTGCAAATCCCCATCTCATATAGTGCTCCACAGAACTCTCCCCAAGAGGCACAGATTTCAACAGCAGTTGCCCGAGGATGAGGGCAATGCAACAAGGTGACCTTGTGATGGTGCGATCAACTCCGGCACTGAAAGCAGAGGCATCATCTCGGAAGCAGCAATCCAGCACCGGTCCCTTGCTTGGCAGCGTTCGCTTGAGCTCAAGCGTGGCTGTGTCATAGAGCCTCGTACTCTGAGAAGCAGGACCCACATGAGCGGACTGGGCCTGAGACAGAGCTTCTCAAGGGCGCATGGCATAAGACTTTGCTAAAGCGTCGTTGGCACGGCGTTGGCCAATCACATTCTCTGCAGCCGAAGTCAAAAGGGAGGCTTTCCTAATGACAAGGGACGTATGCACCACTCACGGGTCACGTTTGCAGCTCAGGCAAGGCGCTCGCGGGTTACGATGGCGCACCGAGTCCCACGAGGAGACGAGAAGGAGGCTGTCGGAGGTGGCCGAGAAGCGCAGGTTGGAGACGCCGTCGGCTGGCGGGCTGGGCAGCTCCCGGCCGCCGCTCGGAGCGCCTTGCATCTGGAGTGATTGGCAGGGCCACTCCCACAGGGGGCTGCGTCACGGCTCTCGCCGGCCTCGCCAGCAGGGCCGAGCACCGGAGCTCAGACGCAGAGACGTTTCCTCGTCTGCGCCGCGGCTCAGGACGAGAGGCCAGCGCCCTGCACAGCGGCTGCGCCGGCTCCTGCCGCTGCGGCCCTGCTCCTTGCTGCCGGCGTCCGCGGCTGCCACCCGGGGGACGGGCCGCCGGCAGAGCCAGCCCGGGCGGGGCTCCCTGGCTCGGGGCCTAGGCAGGCCCGCCGTCACCACCACGACGACGGCGGCGGCGGCGGCGGCAGACGCAGGTGTGCGCAATGGAAATGCAATCTATAATCCTTAATTCTCACACTGGATGCACTTGGCTGGCCTTCGCAGCCGCCCCTCGGTATCAGCAGCCGCTTCCGGTGTACTCCGGTCTGCCATTCCCATGTGGCTAGAGGTGATTGAGCGTCCGTTCGCAGCTGGTCACGAAGAGTGGCGTCGTGGCTTTTGCGCCGTCTGGTGTAGCCTTGATTCGTAACAGCGGTCTTTGGCCCACGGCCCGCATCTGCGAGCTGACCGTGGTACCACTGGTGACGCCGAGGCTTTGTTTTGAGACGGCAGTGCCGCCGCGGTCCGGCCCGCGGCGGCGGCGCAGCTCCGGGCCCCAGGCATGGCTGCCGGCGGCGACGTGGGCGCGCCGGCTCCGGCTCGGCCGCCCGGCATCCACATCGAGGCGAGCCTGCCCTCGCCGCCTTCCCCATAGCTGCTGCCGCAGCGACTGCCGCCGCAGCGACCGCCACTGCGGCCGCCACAGCCNGCCGCCGCCGCTGATGCCGGCGCCGCCGCCGCCGTTCCTGCTGCCGGGCCTGGCGGGCCTGCCTGCGCTGCATCAGCAGGCGCGGCCGGACGCCCGCGCGGCACAGCTCGAGCGCGATCTGGCGCCCATACGAGAAGCTGTGCAGCAGAGCGTGAGCCCTACCCCCGCCTTTTCTCTTGTCCCGCAGGGCTGCGGCTGCACTTGGCCTCGACTGTGAGTTCCCATTCACGACGTGTGCGGAAGCCCACAAGGCCGGCCGCCTTTGGGGGCCTTGCGGTCGGGGCATCGACGACTATTCTCTGAGCTTGACGGCCCGCCCTGCGACAATGGGTTGGCCATACAGTGGGCTGCCTCTCAGCAGCAAAATCCTGTGCAGCTGCAGTGTATGCTCTTGGAGATGACCTGGCTCTGCCAAGAAGAGGCAGCGAGACGTTCTCGTCGGGGTGTTGCCAGCCCCTCGCTTGGATATGAGCAGTCCATTGACACTCAGCATCGCACCATTTTGCAAATTCATATAGAGCTGCCACGACTTTGCTTGTAGCAGGAGAAAGTAGCTCAGGCACTAGAGGACCGTGGAGAGGAGGAGAGGCAAGCTGTCAAGAAGCTGGCTGCGGAGCTGCTTGAGCGGCAATACAGGTTGGAGGGCCCGCCCTTGCCAATGGCAGCCTGGTGCCTCGTTATGGCCTCCTCATCTGGCTACATGCAAAGCCCCACGGTGTTGAGGGCCCTGCCTGTGGAGTGTTCGCCCTTCCACCTGCCATCAAACGCGAGAAAAGTTCATGGTCTTCTGCTGACGCAATGTACTGATAAAATCTGGTTGGTGGCCTCGTGTGCAGACCTCCAAGCCGGCCCGCTCCTTGCGTGGACGAGCGGGAGGAGTGCCTGCGATGTTACCGCAGCAATGCTGAGGTACTCCAGAGAGATCTGCAAGCTTGAGCTGCAGCAGTTATACACGCATGGTGCCATGAACTCTGCAACAGGGCTGCTTTAATTCTCAACCGAAGCGCCACATGCCATCAGGATACTCTCAAGTGTAGGTCGCAAGTGGAGGCCTTCGTATCGTGTGCCAGGAGCGCACAGCAGGTTGGTATTGCCTACTTCTGCCTGGCACTTTCAGCCATTGAAACTCACTTGTTACATGGCACCTGACCTCTCACGATCTACTTTCAGTTTACACGCCTTGGCTGTCTGTGATTGACAATCGAAAGAGTTCCTATGATTACTCAGCTTACCACCATGGCTGTTGCTCTGTGGGGATTGCAGGAGTTCATTGAGGCTTCAACACCTTAAAGGCTGCTTGGGATGTTGGTCTTAATTGTGATTTGTCCCATTATGGGGGTATTCTAGCCTCCACTTCCTGTGGCATCGAGAAAACTTTGCTGCAAGTCGGCAGTCTGCAGAGGCTACAGCCAAGGTTACCTGTTTGCCTAGACAGACTTCTGCAAAAGTGTCAATCGGAAATGTCCACTTGAGCAAGTTGGGCGGATTTGACACCTCCTGAAGTTGCTTACAGTACTATACTCCCTTGCTCTCATACTGGCCTTCGCAGTGGCAGGGCGACCAATCCAAAAGTGATTGGCTTGCAGACTGTAAGCGAGCAAACCTTTCTGGCAAGAGCTGATGCGCATGGCGGGTGCAAGTACTATGAGTGAAAACAAGTGCTGCAGAGCCCATGCTTTCTTATGTTGGCAGAAGCTAACAATCTTCAGAGGCACATGCAGACTTTCTAGAGAAAATGCAAATGCTAAGTAGCAGATGTGATTGATTCGTCCTGAGAGAGACACCAGTTGACAATGCTCAAGTTGATATCAAGAGCATAAGGTGGTTACTAGTTTCTGCGCTGTGCACTACCTCAGCTTGAAATTGCAGTTGTGTAGCTGCAGCAGGGGCCGAGCGTGGTGATCTAGCCAGCTAATATCCGGAATCCATGGCTGTAATATGCACTAAGCTTGGTCGAGTCCTGAATCAATTTGAGCAGGCGTCACAATGTGACCGTGACCTTCTCATGGAGGGTGGGACACTGCCAATCTATACAGCCACCTTCTTGAATGTCACGCTGTTGACTATGGCTGCAAATTCGGGTCCCTAGTCACAGGACATGTCATTTTCACACAGTCAGCATATAAGAAGATGCTGATGCCTCATAGCATCAGCAGACAGCACAGACAGGGCGTTTAGCTGTTGTTAAAGTTGAAGATATAAGGTGGTCCGAATTTGATCTGAGATTGCACTTCGCTCAGCGGATGGATTACTTCGACAGATTGGCAAGTGCCCAATCCTCGCAATCTTATCACTACTGACCAGATTGGCAGCGCCAAATTACCTTCAGTGACGCTCCACCAACAAGGAACCCGTCAATATCCTCTTCCTTTGCCAAGGATGCACAGTTGGCTCCATTTACAGAGCCTGAAGTGCACAAACCGGCGGTTGAGTCATCGAAGACTTCAAGAAGATGTTATCAGTCGGTGAACACATCTTGGATCATGCATACACAAGTTAAGAGGCAGCCACTGGCATTGTCATGCAACTTACCTCCATAGATAATCCTTGTCTTTGAGGCAGCCTCAGCAGATACATTCTCCTTGAGCCAATTACGGATAGCAGCATGGACTTCTTGCGCTTGTTGAGGTGATGCCACCTGACCAGTCCCTATGGCCCAGACAGGCTCATACGCAACGACAACATTGTCCCAGCTGGAGATGGCATCTGGAGCGACAGCAGAGTGGAGGATCACCATATCAGTAGTTGCAACTACATGTATCTTAATTCAAGATGCTCAAAACAGTGCAAGGTGCTGAAGCACCTTGCACTAAAGCAGCAAGTCCCTAACATTGGCATTGCGTGAGTCATGCACTCAACAAAGAAATAAGGAGGGTAAGTGACTGGATTTGTAAGCAGGCTTGAATTCGAGGCTGAGACTGCCAAGCTTGACAATCGTAAGACAAGCTTTCTGGGTGCTGAGATGAGTGCTCAGTAAATAGAGCGCAGACCTGCTGTAGCCTTGAGCTGCCCAAAGACAACATCAAAAGTATGGCCTGATTCACGTTCCTCCAGTAGCTCGCCTACGCAGCTGATGACCTTCAGGCCACGGTCGAGTGCATATGCCTGCTTCTTCCCAACGAACTGGATGGCAAGTGATTCAAGTCAGCAACCTGACACCTGGTCATCTGCCCTCACGGTCGTAAAGCCGAGCCAACTTCTCCAATCGGATGGCACCACCACTGATTTCAACGCTGAAGGGCTGCGAGACGATTGCTCGTCACAGGCGACCGAAGCAACAACAACAAGCATAACCCACCTCATTAGTCTCTTTCAATATGTGCCTTCGCTCAGAGTGCCCGAGGATAACCCAGGGAATGTCCAAATCGACTAGCATTTCTGCACTGCATATGTCAAGCACGTGCCAACCAGTCAACACATGATCGATCAGGGCTGTTAATTAGTAGCCGACAATGCAACTTAACCTTTGAGGGGGAGAATCCTGGGAGTCCTGACCTACCTGACTTCACCAGTAAAAGCACCTCCTTTTCCAATCCAGCAATTCTGAGCAGCAACCTCCATCCGCTTGCTGATGCTGGTCTGTACTCTGTCGAGGTAGACAGATGGTGGCGACACAACAACATCTGCATGCCACTTGCATTGGCAGGGTCAGCTTACCTTGAGCCTACTCCTCCTCAGGGTTAACAGCAGACAACTTCCTGGAGTTCGATCCAGGATCATAGAAGTTAGGTGGCATATGCTAGACCCTCTTAGTCCCCATTGAAGATCAGGACGGCAATGTGGAAATGCTAAACCTCCGGAACTCCATCGCCCACCCGCCTGGGGGGTGGATGACGGACTCATTCTACTCATTCTACTGAAGGCCATTCGAGACGACGATGCAAGATCGTGGAGAGGTCCTGTCAGGTCCCTTCCTGCTCACCTACGTCACTCTCTATTGTGGCTGAGTTCAGGTCGTCGACAAGCTTGGAGATGGACTCCCTGGTCCCATTCTGTTGCAACCAAGCCAGCACGTGAAAGGGACTCACACACACATTTGAAGGAGGGTTCCTGGGAAGATCCTCACAAGCCTCACCTGTATAGAATCAAGTGTGCCAGAAGCTCGAGAAGCGGAGGGAAGTAACTCACGCATTTCCAGTTGCCTCCGACGAAGAACTGCCAAAAAGGTTCAGACGGCGGTCGCGTGTTTTGCAGTCAGTCTTTTAGCCAGCTTAACTACAATGCTGCATTGGCTCGCAACGGCCAGTGTAAGCAGATGCGAGAGCGCGAGGTACCTTGCCAGTGCCAGCCATGGCAGTCACAAGGCCTCGGGTCGGGCGGGAGGATCTTCCAAGAGTGCAAGCCAGCTGCAGCAAGGGGTCCGACGACGGCGCCGGCCGGGCATGCCGCCGTTGGAGGCCCGAGCAGCCCCCAAGAGATGATGCCGAAGCCTGTGTGCCGAGCTGTGGGCCGGCGAGGCGCCCGGCAGAGGCGGCGCCGCCGCGGGCGAGCATGCAGACGCCCGCCATGGCGGCCGCCGCCGGGAGCGCCGGCGGCTCGGGGNAGGACGGGCCCGGCGTCGGCGGGCGGCGGCGCGGCGCCGGAAGAAGAGAGTGAGTACGGCTGCAAATACTAGCGGTTGTGCAAGTCAGCCAGGTGCATACATACATAGGGCGTTTATGATGACTATATTAGCGGAGCCAAACGGGGAGTCCGCGCGGCTGGGCGCCCGTGGCCAGTGATGTCCTTGGGGGTCCGGATTGGGTGAGAACCCCGGCGGGGGTACCCCGGCAGTCCGCCATCTACCGGGGTGCCCCCGCCGTCTCGGCCGCACACCGCCCACGGAAGGGAAGTGGCACTCCCAATGGGGGCAAGGGCTGTGAAAAGCCAGCCCGAAAAGAATTGACAAAGGTTTGAAGGGGCCAAATGACGGAGGGGCCTAAAAAGCGCTAAGCAGCCACGAAGGGGCCTGAAGATGCTTATGTCAGAAAGGGGGAGGATGGACCACTCAGTAGCTCGTCCCCGCGGAAGAAAGTGCTCGCCCATAGAGAAGAGGGGCTGGCAAAGCCAGCCCAAAAAAGAACGGACAATGTCTGAAGCCAAGAGAGAGAAAGGCGCGCGGGGCGCATGAAATGAAAAGGGAGGCCAATTCAAGCTAATACACAGTTCAAGCAGAGGCGAGTGCAAACTAAACAAGGCTACATAATATAGAGACCTAAACTAAGGTGTCTAAGGTGACATTAGTACCCACGGGAGAGCACAAACAAATCGGACAAGCTAACTTGGGGAGCTGGAGCGCCGCCACGAAAGCCGAAAGAAAGAGGAGCCGGAAAAAGGAATACACTACAAAACACTGCAAAGCATATAGACGATGCAGAAGGAAGGGGACGCGCATCCAGATGAGAGAGGGGCTCGCCCTTAGAGAAGAGGGGGTGGGCAACGACAGCCCGAAAAGAATGGACAAAATCCAAAAGCCAAGAGAAGGTGCCAAGAAGAATATCTACACAATTAGACACAAGGCGATGCAGAGGGGAAGCCATGGACGAGACAGATGGGGCTGACTGCTGGTCAAGTGGAGGCGGCTGTGGAAGCCGACGAAGTGAGACGACGCGCGGTGCGCATGAATTGGAAGCGTTGCCAAAGCAAGCCAATAGTGCTCCATTCGTGGAAAAGCCGACGGCCGCCGCCACTTTCCCCGTCGTCCCCACCACCATCACCACCATCACTCCGGGGCGCAGCGGCGAGAGGGGCGGCTCACATGGTGAACGCGACGGCACTGCCGTTCTGACACGCCCCAGTCCAACGACCAGGCGCGCTGCCGGTGGAGCTCCCTGCCCAGCCGCTGTCCTGGCCGCGGCCGCCGCCGCCGCCGCCGCCATGGGCGCGCTGGGCCGCGACGCCGAGAGCGTGCGGCAGTGGCTCGAGGATCGCGTCGCCGGCAGCGAGCCGCTGCAGCAGCTGCGCGACAGCGTCGCCACCACGGCGGACGAGGCCTTTGGCCACGCCCGCACCGGGATCGCGCACATGGAGGCCGCCACGAGCCAGCACCTTGACGAGGCCAAGGTGCGCTGCCCCGACCGTCCGAACCACCACCTCGCGGCACCTCTCACTTGTGTTCCCCGGTGGTAAGCCTGGCCTGCTCTCCTGCTGGTCCACAATGCTGCCGAAGTCCGGTGACCGGTCACACGCTTGTCCATTGCCCGACAGCTTGCCTGCTCATCCCCTCGCCGTAGCCAGTCGAAGCGGGCGGTACAAACGAACCATATGTAGCAGACGTGATGGCAGACACCGCCCCTTTCCATGTCAGCCCTCACTGAAGGAAGGTGTTTGCATGCTACCTGTGAAGCACAGAGCTATGCGGCGCAAGCAGCTGACCTCTATGGCCACTATGAGGAAGTCTTCTTCAAGCATCTGAAATGTACGTGTGAAGCTAGCATGGGCCTCGCAAATTTGACGTGAGGTGCAAGGCGTGGAATTTCCTTGTGTAGGAAGTGTCAGGCTTGCCGTAGGCAATTACTGCATCGATTTGTCAACAGAATGGTGGCTAGCTGGTGATACGAGCTCCTTGGATGAATACTGAGCGGCACTTTTCTTTTTAGAAGCAGGAGACTTCTTGCAATAGAAGAGCAAGTGATCGCTCAAGGATTACCATCGTCTTCTGAAAGTGATAATTGTTCGTGGGTCCTGGTCCTCGCCTGAGGTTGCCTGCACTAATTAATACCTACGCAACCACTGTGTCTGTGCAGCCGCTGCAAGCTATGCAGCAGAGCATCCAGGTGCATCGACAGCAACTGCAGTTGCGAGTGTGGTCTTGCTACTACGAGGTGCCTCCCCAACCCTTGGGAGAAGCAGAGATTTCTCTGAAGTGGTCATAGCAAGGTGGTTGCAATTACGTTAGTAAAACCCTGAAGTTGGTCAGACGCGAGGGCAGCCTTCCAAGCCAAGAGTCCCAATTCTTACTGCTCAGACAACTCTTTAGGCACCTCTACAGGACCAAGACGACGCCTGTACCGCAACACTTTTGGCCGGCTGCGGAGTGAGGAAGTAAGTTGTAGGCCTGCCTGTACTGCATGCTGCACAGATAGCTGACAGATTTGCCAAGTCGACTACAAACAGGATGCTATCAGACGAGGACAGGGGTCAAGCTGACACATGATCTTGCTGTGTATTGTGTGGGTATTCTCCAATTGCAGGCAGAGCTCGCCTCTGCAGAAAAGCGAGTCAAGGACATCTCATCTCGTATTCAGGGCCTAGGCAACGAGAATAAGAAACTTCAGGTCTGCTGCATAATCATACCTTCCTTGCAGCTTCTCAGGTCTACTAGTGCTTCTCTTAATAACATAGTCGCAGAATCTATTGTGCAATGAGCTCATGTGAGTGTCTTTGACTTGACATTAACGCATCAACACAGGAGAGGGCCCAGTTTGCAATTGAGGAATTCACAAGTGGACAGAGGAAAGTCAAGTACGTGGCGCAAGCATGTGCATGGCATTGGTCCCTGCTTTGGCACTTCACACCTATCTCGGCATTCTGAGCATAAATCAGCACTACAGCTTGGAAGTCCAATGTTCTTGCTAAATTCATCTATCCACTTCACATGGCAACTGGAGCAATCGATTGCAGAGGTACGGCTGGAGAACTACAAAGATTATGGCGGTCTGCGTACAGCGCTGAGAGTAGTGCAAGAGGTATCAGATTTACTTTTCTTGCTCAGGGACAGGTTGACTTGATGTCAAGCCCGCACCAAGGATGGGCATGCACCTCAGAGAGAGATCATTGAGAATGACTTGAAAGATGGTAAATTGACACAAGATTATGACTGCTGTGGGCATCTTGACAGGCCTCATGGACAACCTACGAGAGATACCTGCAAGAGACGGTCTGAAACTCAGAGCCGAGGTATAGGCTATCATGCTTTGGCAAATGTCAATAGTCTGCTGCGTTTTTGTGAAGACAGGTAAAGGTGCTGACTTCTACTGGCTTGCTGCCATAAACAGGTTGCACATCTTGCAGCCGAGGCGAAACAATACCGTGTCCTTATTGACAAGCGAATATCCAGCATTGCCCGGCTTGGCATTTCCGTATAGGAGGCCATGCATGTGGTGATGTGGCCCTCCTTGCAAGCCATTGCACAATTGGCAACTGAGTATGCTCCCATGCATATGGCAATGGGTGTACACTTGGCACCTGTGGTTGCCGTGCTCTTTGTCAACCCTGAGCGGTCAGCTTAGTAGCACGTGACGTACATTTCTTGATGTGCTTGCCTTTGCACTTCGCCACTCAGGCCCTCCATCAATCAGTACACGCTCCCTGTTCCTGTGTGACAACGTGGCACATCGTGTAGCTCCTCCGTCTTTGCTGATATGCTCTGTTGCGCAGTACTTGCTCATGAAGTAGGCTAGTCGAACATCTCTCAGTATGTAAGTCCTGCCTGGGAAAGCCATATTCCTGCCTGGAAAGCCGACAAGGGCCTCGCAAACCCAAACCCGCACACCTCCTCCCGATGCTTGAGATGCAAACAGCAAAAGCCCTGCAAAATAGAAAGGCATCAAGACAGCACTGAGGCAGGGTGCTTGCAGATTCAGTAAAGGGCCACTCAATATTGCCAGCTTTACATTGACCACTTCAAGCTGAAGCACCGTCTTATGGTGCTGAGCGAGCTGACACGAAATCGGCAACTCAAAATATAAGCTCACTTCAGCTCAATGCGCAGTCCTTGATCATGCATGTGAAGAGAAAAGGAAGCGTGACCTTGTTGTTTCCAAACAAACGCTGAGGTGGTCACTACTGACGAGCAAAGACTACACACATTGACCAGGAACCTACAATTACTGCATTGACAGATAATGAACATTCTTTGCTAAGTGATGACTATGCTTCGGCTGTCGGCAGGTGAAACCGAAAGGAAAAAGGTCATCTTCATGCAAATGCCAATGTCCGGCTACCTCGAGATCTTGTTGGCCACTAGCTCTGTGCGTTGTGTCGTGCCCACTTGGCCTGAGCTTGTTGCACAGCCTCCTCCGCATCCGCAATCTCCCTCTCGGAATATTTTTGCTCGAGGATGCCCAGTGGGCCAGGCCTCAGGACGTCGACCACCTCATCCAACCGCCGCTCACCGGTCCTGCAGTGAGCTACTGACAATGTCAGCCCCACCTCCCTTGAATGCGTGCTCAAACAATCTACGATTCACGATCGTGCACCTGCATGAGTGCTGCGCAACCCATGCCAGCATGACTCAGGAAGACCTGCCTCGATCGAACCGCCAGAAAAGAATGAGACAAAGACGAGGTGCAATTGAGCCGTTGACCCGTGTGCAGTAGTTACGAGATGCTAACCTTGCAGCCGACAGTCCCAGCTGCACCGCCCTCGCGATCACGCCCGGCAGCTTCGGCCAGGAGGACATGCCCACCGTCACGAGCGACCTATGGCCCACATCAACGGGCTGGGCCACTGGACCGCCGCATTGCACGGAGGCGGCAGAGACCCAGTACAGGCGACACAGGGGTCGGATGTTGAGCTTGAGGAGTCGTTTCTTGAGGTCGGGCGAGAACACCCAGCTCCAGGGCCGAGGGTGCCTGCCTCGGCCCCGCCGTCTTGGTACTGCGGCGTAGGTCGAGTGGTGGGAACGGCGGCGGAGCCCGTTTCACGGCAGCGGACGTCGCAGTGGCCGCCTAGGTCGGCTCTGGCGTGCAGCAGAGGCTAGCTTCTACCTGCCGCAGAGGCGGAGCTGCTCAAGCCGCCCCCCCGCACCCCCGTAGCGGTTGCGAGAGCGCCGGCCATCCTTCCAGGCGTAGAGCCTGCAGGCGAGGGGGCAATGCCTGTAGACGGTGTATTGGGCCAGAGTGGCCAGGACGGACTGATAAAGTACTGGGTGAAAGAAGAAGCTCGCCGAAAGGACACCAACCTTTGCCGTCGGGTTGCTTGCTCGGGTGTACAGGATGCGCATAGCCATCATCTCCCTGCAGCGCTCCTGCAGTGGTCTCGTGTGGTCTAGCTGTGTGGTCTTCGCCCATTCTTTTTGGGCTGGCCTTACCCAGCCCCTATGTTCTGTGGGAGAGCACTTTGCTACTTGATTGATCGCCGTCTCTGCCAGAACATCCTATGGTCAAGAGATATTTAAGTCTGCCTTCACGTGGCGTGCTGCTGGCTTGTCTTTCCCTCCGTTTGCAATCGCTTGTGTCAACACCATAAGATTTGGCAAAACAGAATGATGAACAAACCAGATCTTTTTTCATAATGAAAGAATGGACACCTGAACTTTCTTCAAAAGAAGCTTTGAGAGTTTCTTTAACAGCAGGTGCAGGCCAATGATATGAAGTCCTGGTCGTAGAAGTGGAAGTGGAAGTTCACACCAAAGGAGACGATGGCCGGTGAGATGCCAGCTCAAGGAACACTGGAGGCGTCGAAGGGAGTCCGCAGTGGTGGGGGGGGCCGTGCCTTGCCGTCACAACGAGGTGTTGCAAAGCTGTGATATGAACGAGACATGAAGCTCTCTTTAAAGGCTGGCCTCATCGCCCTTTAGTAGAAATTCTGTTTCTGTTACCTTAGCCACTGGTTTATTCATCTTTGTTCTTCTTGTACACATTGTTCTTCTTACACACAGTGCTTTGCCTCCCCTTCATCCCATATGCTCCGCGTGCATACTCTCAATGGGCTACCTATGTGGAAAGTTTGTCGATACCCAAGTCCCCCTTCGATTTGTGCTTTCGCCCTGTTATCTTAGCCCCTCTCTTGTACTTATTTTGTGATCCCTTCGGACCTTGTCCACCCTCTTTTTGGCTGGCCTATCCCATCCATCGTCCCTTCTTGTACATTCCTTTAGGCTGGCCTCTCACAGTAATTGCCATAACTTGGAAGCTCTTTTTCTGGGAAGAACTACTTTCTGAAGGAGTAGGAAAGCCCTGAGCCGCTTGGAAGAGAGAAGTGACCTCTTAGCAAAGGGCTTCTTCAGACAAAAATGTGACTGCTGGTATTGAGCTGCTGTAATAGCAGCCAGGTGCATACAGAGGGTGTTCATGACTATATTAGCGGAGCCACAGGCTAGGCAAACAGGGCGCTCTTAGTACCCTCGTGTCAGCAGTAGGAAGTCAGATGAGCTGAGGGGAGTACGAGCAAGCCCGACAACAGCTCTTCCGTAAGAAGGCAATGGCTGTGAGAGGCCAGCCCAAGGGATTGTACAAGGGCCGAAAGGCGTCGAAATTGCATAGTCTATGCAAGAGGCTACTGCGGATGTGAGCTTAGTAACCCCGAGTCAGCAGCCGCAAGTCGGAGTAACTTGGCAAAGGGCTTCGCTCTGTGATGCCCGTTTCTTTGCACTACGCCTGAGTGCTGGCGCGGCTTGGCTTGTTATTTCATGCGCACCGCACGCCTGAACTCTCTATGCGAGGATGCAGGCGCTGGCTGTGAAAGCATTGGCTGTCCACTCTTTTCGGGCTGGCTTTTCACATCCCTCGCCCCCTTTAGATGATGATGAGGTTACTGTTTCTGGCTGTGAAAGAGGAAGGGGAAATGGAGTGTGTATAAAGTGGTAGAGCGCCTGAGTGGCCAAGTACAAAGGCAAGGACACTGACAGATGTACATCACCTGCTACTAAGCTGACCCGCTCAGTAACCACGGCTGTGAGACGTACAGTACTGGGCGAGACGTTCTCTCCGTCTACGGCGCAGCATGGTCCCCCCACGGTGACAGTGCCCTTCCATCGCTGACCAGCGACTGCAGACGCCCACGCCCTCCTCTGCGGCGGCCCCAGGCGCGGTCGCCGCCGCTGCCGCCTATCGGCTCAGCGGCAGGCCGCGTCGCTCACGAGAGCCAACGCAGGCCTTCCCTTCAGGCCCTGGCGCTAGCAGGCTGCGCGGCCGACAATACGGCGCCTGCAGCGGTCAATTGTCCCAGCGTCCTCGACCGCTCCTCCCTCTCGGGCACAGCTGCCAGCGCCATGGGCCGAGGCCAGCGCTAGCCGACGACGATGTTAGAGGAGAGGGTCGCGGAGATACTGCAGAGGTACCTCGGGGACTATGTCCAGGGCCTCTCCAAGGATGCTCTTAAGATCAGCGTATGGCGAGGCAAGTTCCACCAGAAGCCCTTGAGGAACAGCTGCAAGTAGCCTCCTGTACTGAAGGCCTCCTTGCTCAGTCGTCCCTCTGTTGCCTGCTGCAGACCATGCTTAAGCAATTTGACATGATTATTTCAGGGGATTTGGAGCTCCAGAACATGCAGCTGAAACCCGAGGCCCTCAATGCTTTGAAGCTGCCACTCAAAGTCAAGGCTGGCTTCCTGGGCTCCATCAAGCTGAGGGTGCGCACTATGACAGCGCGCATGCAAGCGAGTGTAACAATGAGCAGAATGAAAGGATAGCAGTGCTGTCAAGTAGGATGCATGAGCATCTGGCAACGTGGCTTCCTTCGCCTGTATTCCTCAGGGTGACTTTAAGGTTGTGCACGTGCCTATGAGTGAGGCTTGTGCACCGCACTTTGTCAGTCGCTACCAGCTGGAGAGAGACAGAATGAACAGACATAGAGGTGGTGATAAGGTCCGTTGAACTGTAAAAGTGCTCTGCAGCAAGCAGTGTCTAATAGCTACTAGCTCCTTGTCTTGGTCGCATGCTCCAACTTATATAGAGCTTAGCTGTTTTCCACTGTCCTGCTACAGGTGCCTTGGAATCGACTAGGGAGGGAACCTGTGATAGTCATCCTAGACCAGATCTTCATACTCGCACAGCCTCTTGTTAGTGCAGAGTATGGACAGGATGTCAGTGATGAGAGCCTGTTTGAGGCAAAGCAGCGCCACATTAAGGTCCCTCCTGCCCGTGACTCCTGGCTATCTCTGTGATGCTCAAAGCCTGGTCAATATGGAGTCGCAGACCATGATGCTTAATTCCAGATCAGGCGAAGTTTGTGCCAGCCTGACATCGGCTCAAGGAGTGTATGCTAGGCTTGGAACCAATGCCGCTTGCATGTGCCTCTCTGTCTTGGCTGCAGTTAATTTGGATATTGCCTGTATCAGACATCAAATTGGCAAGGAGCTCTCCATCTTGTAACACTCTACTTACATGCTTGATTGACAGGAGGCGGAAGAATCTCTAGTAGAGAGCCAGAAGGACAAGATGAACGACGCAGAGGTACACTGCTTGCCAAGAGTGCCTTCTTCAGATATTAGGCTGCTTGAAGCAAAGGAAAGGCATATAAACCATAGCGTGCACATGACAAACAAGTGAGCAACATTTTGTGGAATAACAGAGCAGTTCTGCTTCTTAGGTAGGCCAATGACATAGGGATGATATTATAAGCATGTTACAAGTATGTGTCCAAGATGAATTTTGATATCTGGTGATGCGCCAAGCTGGTGCATGTGTAGTGATGAGATTTTGCTATCAATTGTATTTTGTAGCAAGCCAAAGACACCTCGTGGCTAGGACAGCTCATTGGAACAGTGATAGGTAATTTGAAGCTGAGCATTACCAACATTCATATCCGATATGAAGATGATGTCAGGTGAGTGTGCCTTTGCTGATCTTGGCATTGTCACCGATGATTGCTGGTGCTAAGCTTGTAGTAGAGTGAGCTCCTTGTAGTAGAGTGAGCTCGTCCTCTCCTGCTTCAAGTCTGGCTGTCATGTCAGACAGGAAATGATTTTCAGGTGTTGCGAAGCACGTTCTCAGCTCATTCATTGCGAAGCACCTGCACAGCTCATTTGCCAAATTCGATTGCATCAAACAGCTTCCCAGGGCACCCTCTGGCTGCTGGTTTGACTCTGGAGAGATTGGCAGCAGCAACCATCGATGAGGAGGGCAACGAGACGTTCGTCGCACATGGAGCCATGGAACGTGTGCGGAAGGTATCCAACAAAACTATCGTCACACTGTTTGGACTTTTCTGGTACTTGGGTTGTTTCCTTTGCTCTCTGGTGGGCAGTCTGGTCTAGGCCAGCAATTGTGCATACTTCTCAAAACATTCGATTCCTGCTTCTGTGTTTGCTTCTGTATTCGTAGTGAAGTTGACAGTAGTGAATGCTTTTGAGGGTTTTTGTGTGCAGGCTTTAGCTCTCCAAAGGTTGGCCATTTACTTTGATTCTGATACCTCTCTATTTGAGGTTGACAAACCATGGCAACAGTTGGGTAAAGAGGCCTGGAGCGAGGTTCGCTCGTGATCTCTTCCTTGATAACATATAGCATGACCCAAGGAATCGCAAGGCGCTGCCTTGCAATCCCTTGAATATTACCTTGTTCTGGCATAGCCATCAGTGCATCTCAATTGTGCAGGCAAAAGTCACTCAGAACGTTGCCTGGTTTTCTGCTTGCGTACTGAGACTTTCACCAAGGATGCTCACAGATCTTTGAGCCAGGCATCAAGAAGAGCCCTGATGACCTTTTTGAAACCGAAGACCAAGAGGTTGCCAAGCAAAAGCTGGACAGACACTACATCCTCGAGCCTATCAACGGAGCAGCTGAGTACTTCCGAAGAGGAAAAGCTGAGCAGAGAAGACCTGACAGTCCTCTTCAAAGTATTGATGTCAAACTCGAGGATGTTACTCTGAGTATGTCAGAGGTATATTTGAGCAACTTAACACCATTGGAGCTTGGTCACTTATATGCTGCTATAGAGCTTCAGCTACAGCGTCAGCACGAACTTTCTTTGCAACTGAGCCTAGTCATCTGAAATTTAGGTTGAAGTTGTCTGGACCTATCTGACGCTCGATAAGGTTTTCTTCTTACTGCCCCTCATGCTTCATTGCAGAGTCAGTACAGGGACACTTTGGTCCTTGCTGACAATCTGTCAGCATTTAACAAGCGAATGAAGCATGCTCATATCAGGCCAGCTAATTCAATACACACAAGCCCTCAGCTCTGGTGGAAGTATGCTCTGAGGGCCAGTTTGGAGAGGCGGGGCAAATACAGGTGGGTTTGGTGGCTACCTGTTGGTGACTATGTTGCTTACTTTGGTATCTCATGTCAGCTGCTTGTCTGCAGTAGATTAAGAATCAGCTAGATATTGATATGCAGTGCATGGTCTTGCACAGGGGTTCATTGGCATGGAAGCATCTTTTGGAAGCTGCACGTATGCGTCGGAGATATTTGGAGCTTTATGTCTCACTTCTGCAGGCCCGTCCAGGCAAGGTGTCCATCAACAACAACGAGGAGATCCAGGCCATGGACAAAGTCCTGGACACTGATGTGATTATAATGTGGCGGTGGGTTCAGCTCTTGCCTTGTATCAGCAGCATCATTCTTCATCCTACCATTTGGCTTCTGTCAGTTGCAAGCTTCCACTGAAGGATTTTAGCGCAGCTTCTGCACGTTATAATTTCTTTTCATACAATCTATGGCAAGAGGGTGGTATTTACTTCTTCATTTGGATTTGCAGCATGCTGGCCCACAACTTTGTCACTACGGGCCAAGGAGAGCATGAGCGACCAGAATCTCGCAAGTCGTGGTGGTTGTTCAAGAGGTGGGCTCTTTTACGTGGGGATACATGCAGCACGCGCAACCAGAAAAACATATCAAGTTTTGTGCTCAATTGATATGTATTGATGGAATCTGGTTGTGGAGGTCAGCCTATCAAGGCTGTGTCTCCTGTCAAGCTTACATTAACAATTCTCTGCTCATAGCTGAGTACCTTAGACAATAAGAGGACACGTCTTGCATTAGAGTCGTCGCTCTAGTAACGCTTCGTGCTCGCAAATATCTGACTGTGCTATGGAATACAGGAGGAGATCGTCTGACGTGGACAGAGAGGCGCAGAGTCTTACTGGCGCTGACTGGGCCAGGCTGAATGATGCTATTGGCTATGAACCTGGCATGGGGAACCCACTGGTACCTGGGCAAGAACCTTCACATATGCTCCATACGCATCTCACAATCAGAATGATGCGTAACTCATCAAGGCTTGATCATCAAGATGGTGCTCTTATAGCGGAGTTGGAAAGCCACAACCTTCAAGTTGATGTTGATGTGTTCCCAAAGACCCTGGCCTACACAATAACGTTGGGCTCCTACGGCATAGCTACCCCAGAAGGCATGCTTGCTCAGGTACGTTGTTATGTAATATTTTGTGATCGTGGTATGGGTTTGCATTCAACCATTGCAAAAATGCTTGCAACATAATCTGCTACCCCTATAGCTAATAGCCTTGGCCTGGCAAATACAGTGCCAAGCTATAGCCTGTTGTTGCTCAGTGACTACAGAGTGAAAAATTGATGGAGCTAGGCAGTTCCGTCCGTGCCACATTTACATACAAGCCGCATGATTCAGACTACCTCTGGATCTTGGAGGGTAAAGCAGCCCCCGTTCATGCCACGGTATGTACATCTCTGGACAATGGTGCTGTCATCCTCTTGTTCCCTTCTCGTATATGTGCTACTTAGGGCAAGGCAAGTACTTCAGGTAAGACTCAAGAGATGTGAAGTGGAATTTTAAATTTGCTCTTTCCTTTGCCTGTTGTTGCTGCAGTTGTGGACGTCCAGTCTGAACAGGGTACAGGAATTTTTCCAGAGCAAAAAGGCTGTTAGCCGTGCCCTTGCTTTGAGTACAACAGCTGCTCTGCAGGTACGAGGCAATGGTAGTCCTGATTTGCTAGCTGTTGATAACCATATTATAAGGGATTGCACCTACTGGTGGAAAGCTAAGGGATTCTAACTAGCTCTCAGAGAGGTGGTGCTGGCGGCAGGCTTACTTCTCTTGGATCGTTGCTAGTTTCTTGGATAATCACGCTATGATCACCATCTGACAGAAGCAGTAGGTGTAGAGAAGAGGCAATGTCTCAGGCTGATGCAGAGTGCATTCACTCGTAAGCATGCGCAGTCAACACTGGACGAGGTAGCTAGATCTGCCCAGAAGAAGCTGAGTAGGACCCTGAAGGATCGACCTAAGTATACCCTGAACCCCTTCTTTCAAATTGAATACTGTGTCTGTAACGTACTGAATTGCCATACTTACTGAATCACTGCAATCAATGTGCCTCGGCTATTGCATCAGGATGTCTGACATCTGATAAGAAACACATGCTGAGCCATCCTGTCCATCCTGTTGATGACACTCATGCAGTTGTGTACCTTCTCTTGTGGTCCTTTGTGCAGATTTAGCATAGACCTTGATATTGCTGCTCCCAAGGTTGCCATACCCACAAGTTTTAAGGCTGATGGCAAGCATGAAATGGCCCTTCTTTTGGATTTTGGGAATTTTCTGCTCCAGACTGACAATGTGATCTTTTTGGCTATTTTACTCTTTTGCTATTCACCTATTACTTCTTGCTTGATAAAGACTGATCTTGGCGCGTATGAAGTTGAAGCAAGCTCAATATGATGAACCTTGTACATAATCACAGCATATGACCAGGAAGATGATTGTCATGCAGGATGCACCCTCAAGAGCCACATCAGATGAAGAGTTGAGACTCTACATGTCGTTCAAGCTCTCAGCTTCTGACATTTCAGCAACTCTGGTAGACGGCCATTATGATTGGTCACTCCTGCCTGAAGAAAATCAAGAGAGAGATCGAGATGGCTTGTCCAGCAGCTCTGCTGCTGATTCTACCAGATTCCTCCCGCTCCTTGATAAATGTGGAACGAACATAGCCCTTCAGCAGGTGCTTACCAACTGCTACTGCTGACTGGCTTGCAGTCACTGGATTGGATATGACTTTGCATACGACTTGACACATAGTCAACAGCAGCATCTCTGCTGCCATTGCTTTCTCTGCAAGGCATCGATAGGTATCAGCAACTGAGATCTGCTGCTCCTCATCTGCGATATACAGATTTGCATTCCTCACCAACAGTATCCTACAACTCGGGCTGCTGTGCTATTGCCCAAGCTGGGTTTCCACTTCTCGCCTGGACGATATCACCGTCTCATGGCCGTCGTCAAAGCACTTGAAGGTGATATTGCTGCAGTTCGTGGAGAGAATGTTGTCACTCCTTGGAAGCCCGCTGACTTTGAAGGGGAGTTGGACGTTCTCACTTGGGGGGTACGTCACGTGGCTTCAGTGATCACACCAGCCAACCATTGGCTTCAGCAAGCATGCGCAGAGCTACACATTAACCTGCTTAAACAATGCTACTTCAAGTGCCTACTTTACCTAGATGCAATCAACGTTGTAGATTGTGTGCCACAGACTTTGATATAGCTTCTGCCCCTTTCATTGACAACTCCCAGAGTAGAGCAGCTACATGGCAACATCGGTATGGGGCATTGGCCGGACCTTTCTTGTACCTGCTTGATTTTCCAGAGGCAAGCACTTACAAGCACCGCACACGGTAAGATGATTTTGCAGCATAGAAGGTCACATTGTGTGCACCTCTGCAAGTCTTGGAGCCACAACAGCACACATAAGGTGCCTTGCATAATCTAAGAGCGAGCATTTTATCTTGCAGGCTTCAGGGCAAACAGGTTGTCAATGTCCCCCCTGATGCTGTTGGAGGGGAGAGTCATGTGCTGGCAATCTGCGACAGCAACGGGGCCAGCTTCAAGGTGCAGCCATGTCAATGTTGTGATGCTACTGAGAGCGCTTCAAGTGTCCCATATACTTGGTAACAATAATCTCATACCTATCTTGTTGTCAACAACTGTGTAGGTAAGCGAGTCCCTCAATGGCGTGCTTTTACGCTTCGGCGACAACGCAAGCAAGCTGTCTTGGAAAGAACGAATGACTAGCGCCATATATCTCACATCGGTGAGAACAGACTCCTCAGATCGCTGATGCTAGATTGATCTAGTGTAGTGAGGTGGTAAGCACGTACTGCGAGATGCATCTGTTTATATAAAGAGTGGGCTGACATTGTATCTATATCTCTTGTTGACCTGATGTGCTGACCAGTGGCTGCACTGCGATCTCAGGGAAGAAGTAGATCAATCAAGCGGAAATTGCCGCCTTGTCTTGACAATAGATGCTTCCTCTTAGAGGGCGTAGGCACTTATGCAGTGTGTCATTTGACTGAATATTGCAGCTACCTGCAGCAGTTGCAGCTGCCGACCACAATGACGACACTAAGGATGCCCTGCAGAAGGCAACTGATGGTAGCGAGCAACTGCAACCAGCTGCTCTTGACAAGTTTTTTCTCACTGGCATCCTGGAAGAGCTGACCATCACAGTTGGTCGAGCTGTAAGTCCTCTCGTGTCTTTCAGTCCAGGTGGTTAAGACCGATAAGTGGATTTGACAGTTCATAGCTGTGTCAAATTCGTGGGTACAGGAAGCTAATGAATGTTGTACAGATGATCTTTTTTGATAGCACCAAAAGTTGGTTCCGCACTCTCTGTCCTTTCCTGCTGATTGTCCTTTATGAGCTGCAGGTGGACGCAAGCTCCAAAACTTGGTTAGTAGATGAAGAGATTGATCTCCTTCAGCTCCATGCTGTCGGTGGGAAGGTAAGTCATGACAAGAGCTTGCAAAGCCAGTTGCATACCATACTAAATTCTACCTATAAGACTTGGTGCTTTGTGTTGGGCCCGGTAGACCTCCCCTCTCAAATTCAGCTTTCTCAACAACAGGGCACGTACTGAAATGAGGGGAACACACACACTTTTGTTCGCAAACTTCTATACCGCTGCCTGACTAATTAAGCTGGAAAACCGGAGACGTTCTACTTCTTAAGTGGTGATAAGTTGTTCGAGGATGTACAGGTGGAGCTTTTGTACAGGGAATTTGATCTCTCAGTTGGGGCCACGCTCCAGTCTGTTGACATCGAAGACAGACTTTGCAGCCATCTGGGACCTGCATGCAGATTCATTGCTAGGTCGTACCTTGTATCACCCGTCCTCACGGCAAATGAGTATCGCAGTTTAACTCATACCGAGCTTGAAAGCCCTGCCAGTCGTCAGAACAGCACAGGCCCAAACTTACTCTCAAGGCGAAGTACCAGTCTTGGCATCCCAAGCAGAGCAGAGAGTGGTGGATCCTACTTTGACGCTTTTGCAGAATTTCAGGATGTTGAAGAGGTTGAGGAGGTTGCAGAAAGCATCAACAATGATGCGGACAACCCCTTGCACCAGAACACCTCATACCACCTACCAGAAATAATTCCTTCTACCTCTGAGGCTGTGCTTTCTGCCCCGGATGAGGTTGATGACCAAGTAGAGGAGAATGGCACAAAGCTTGGTCTGTCAAGGCAACGCTCGAGAGACAGGCATGGATTGGGGAGGGGTCCACGTCTTCCCGGAAGGAGGATGGAGCACCCTCTCCAGAGGCTGCCGTCAGTATATCACGAAGTACCTGAGCAGATTGTTAAACAGGATCCAAAATCAGAGCCCCCTCCCTTTGTGAGGCAACTGGGCCTACTTCTTGACAAACATGCTTCAAGGGATGAAGAGGGTATAGACAGCTGCAAGAATTTCATCAAAGTACAATATGTGCGATACTATCAGGAGTCCCCTGATTATGACAACGTGGATAAGAAGGTATATATCTATATCTCCCTGTCACATATGCCGGCGTCACTAAGATGTCGGATCAGGCATGCAGGCAATTCACTTGGATCTGAGATTCTGCATCTGCTCAAGAAGCCAGTATTATCTCAATTTATTTCTGAGCTCTCACCAGCAAGACTGAATCAGGTTGTGATGTTGACGCAGTTGCGCTTGCGATTGGCTACCCTTTCGTTTTTCATCAATCGCCCAACTGTGATTGCTTTGATGGATCTTATTTCTGATGTGACACGGGAGCCCGATGTGCCTGGCCAAGCTTCTACAGATGACGATGCGAGGGACTCAGATCACGTTGTTAGTATGTTGAAGTCCAAGAGTGGCAATGACACTGAAGACGAAGAAGCTGACACCAGTAGTAGAGGCACAATGGAACCAGAGGAGGAGACTGGCAGCAAAGGGCATGGAAATGCTGGACATGCTGCAGCCAAGCTTGAGGTGGCCCGGGAGCAGGTTGTGCAGGGGCTGGTGGGGAAGGGGAGAAATCATGTCACCTTAGATCTACTTCTTGACATGGATCGTACGCAGTTCATATTGAACAAAGAGGATGGCTTGCAAATGGCTTTATTAGCTCAGGAGCGAATCCTTACTGAAGTAAAGGTTAGCCGTTCGGTGCCCACTGAGAAGCTTTAAGCAAGCAAGACAGCAAGCTTGTATTACTGAGCAGATGAGATGCCAGGTTTTGTGACAGGCCGCATGGCTACAAGCATTCCTCTCTTTTCAGCAGAGGGCGCCTGTATGATGTATATGTAGCAAGTTGTTGCTCCTGATAAGCCCTCCAACTGCTCCTCAACTTTTTTGTGTTGGCATCGGCAGGTATATCCAGCTACATTCTGGCTTCAAGCTAATATAGGTAATCTTCGGATCTGTGACTTAACACTTGGTGAGGGCCACCCAAATGCGTGGCTTTGTGACACCAGAGATACTGGGAGCAAGTCCTTTGTTGAGGTATAGCAACTGCCTCTATACCTGCCGTTCTACAGTGCATCAGTGCTTAATATCCAGCATTGAAGCCCATGTTTTCCTCCTTTCACAGAACAGCATATATGCCTTCAACGCATGACCCTGACTTGCAGCACGCTGTCATGCTTGTTGGCTCCTTTGTGCAGTTAGAGGTAGCTGCATACGACAAAGAGTCCGACAGCTATGCAGGATACGATTACAGTGTGGATGCGCGCCTTGCTCAAGTCCGCATTGTTTTGCTTTATCGTTTCATCCAGGAGGTCAGTGACTCCCTTGATATGTCTCCCTCTTGGGGCAGTGTCTGCATCTTCTCTAACAAATTGGATTAGTAGAAGAATGATTCTTCCCTCACAGTTGCGCTGTGATCAACCCCTTCGTTAAGCAGCTGAAGATGAACGCTCCTGTCATTGACATTGCAGTTGATTGGTTACTTTAATGGGCTGGCTCCACAAGATCCTGGACAGCTTGTAGCTCTAAGGGAGGGTGTCAGTGAGGTGGAGAGATTTTTTACACAATCAGAGATTGAAGGAATGAAAGCCATTAAACTGGACCTAAGATTTGAGAAACCAGTTCTCATAGTTCCACTTGACTCCAACAGCCCCGAGTAAGACTTGTCAAGCTGATAGGGCACTCACTGTAGGCTCAGCTTCTAGCTCTGATTTCCTGAGCATCCATTTCCCACTTACCACATTCACAGCTATCACACCACCATCTTTCTCGAGTTTTCTCGAGTAACTCAGATGCTGATGATTTTATGGATTTAAGCCTCAAATGTTACTGCTTCTGCAGCTACCTGGAATTTTACATGCAAAGGACACATGTGTCCAACTCATTTCAGTGGCTGCATGGTGGAGAGGATGAGCCTTCTGCTGTCCACATGGAGACGACCTTTGTACAGGCATGCTTATCAAATTTCATCTGTGCAATGTCGTGCATTCATTACTTTGTCATTGAACAATCAGGGCCTTTGTGTTTCCCACTAATGTTCTCGGTGCTCTTGCAGGTCAAGGATATACACCTTGCTGTTGGCGTCGATGGGAAGTCTGGACCAGGCATTATACAGCAGATTGGAGGCATTGACATCAAATTCCGCAGACCTTTACGAGATCTTTGGCATACTTATGCAGCATTTGAAGTGCTCGTAAAGGTGATGTCAAGCCCAGACCTACTTGGATCGGGAATCCTGAAAGATCAGCCAGAGATCAGCGTTCAGCCTCTTGACTATTTTTGGTAGGTTAGCTATTGACACTCTGGCAAAGGTTGTTATGCTACATGACAGTTGCACCATTCAGCATGTTCAATCAGCATGTTCTCCGCTCCTTATGGGTGCTGACAGTTGTTTCAGTTACAAACTGCAGCTGGACAAGCTGCATGCAGCTATGTCAGACAAAGAGTGTGAGGTTATAGCTGAGTGCGCCACATCCAACTTCTCGGAGCCTGCACATCTGCCACCTCCTGTCAACCGGCAGCCTCAGCAGCCAGTCCAGCCCGACAGTTGCAAGGAGGCAGAATCAGAAGCCACCTGCACAAGGGAAGAGGGGCCTCCTGATCTGGCTGAGAAAGCTGTCACAGTTGTCTTCAAGGTTCGAGCGGACCTGGTGAATGCCCAGCTGGGGCTTTACACTGGAGATAACAGAAACTCGAAGCTAGCATTTATGCAAGTGAGTAGCTTGCAAGCAGGTCACAGGATCTAATGTATACACGTCAAGCTTTCTGTCTTCACGCATCTCCTTGCACTTTCATAATGCATTAAAAATCAGCTGCTCCTGAGTCAGGCCATCTGGATTTGTGTCCTGGGTGCGCTGCCGCGGACAAGTGTTGACGCTGCTGCTAGGTGACAGTCAGTTGACATGCTCTTTCCTGAGCCTTTGCAATTGCCTTGCATGTTGTTGTGCAGTTGCAAGGATTTTGGCTTGGTTACCACTCAAATTCTAAGCAAGAGCAGCATATTATGGCCACCATCCCTCGATTCTTCATTAAGGTAGCCAAGTACAACCTCATCAATGGCAGTGTACTTCACTTCGAACATTCACAATTCTCTCTTCACAGGAGATGAATTACACTCGTTTGCAGCTTCAGCATCAGGCATTGGCATGTCCTCGTTCTGCAAGGATCAGTCAGTGGTGTAGCTGGTTAACTGAAGTTTGAGTACATGTAATTTGAGCATATTTGAGGCCCTGGTCCCTTTGCACGGTTGCAGGATGGTCGACCAGGCATACCGATGGAGTTGCGATATATTCTTGGCAATGCTGACGAGGTTGAGAGCATTACCAACACAGATACAAAGTCAGCCGCAGGAGCAAACAGCAACAGCAGCCAGACCACTCCATCTCAGAAGCTGATTGTCACGAAGGCCCTCAGCGGGCCTACACTTACAATGCTTGTTGTGGATGCCAAACTTGGACCTAGACTTACGAGCATTTCATTGCGCATGCAACGTCCAAGGTTGCTTGTAGCGGTTGACTTTCTTGTAGCCATTGGCGAGTTCTTCGTCCCATCGCTTGGGGCAGCAATGGTAGGCTCAGCAGCTGGCAAGGATGATGATGACCCCCTTGGGTTTAAGAAGGCCAACTTTCTGACACAGGAGCGCACTGTGCAGGTAATTATTTGCATCAGCTCCTTTACTAAGTTTCAAGCATGCAGAGAAAGAAATGAGAAATGCCTGTGAGAAAAGTTGGCCTTCAGAAATATTGCCTTCAGAAAGTCGGTGCTGGTGTCCTATTCCATCTCAAGTCCACACTTATCACAAGACATCATCAGCATGTAGCCGCGTCAGTCATCATCGTTGTACTGTTTGCTTCGTTGACATTGCTTGTGGAGGCCATGATACATGCACAGAAAGTAGGTTGCCCATCTTGGCCTTGATAATATGATCCATCTGATTGCACTGCAGCGTAGGAGAACTATCTTATCACCCTCTCAGCCGCTCGTTGTGGATCATGCTGGACTTGACAATTATGAGTATGATGGAGGAGGGGGAGTGCTTGTCCTCAAAGGAGAAGATGGACATGACCTTCGAGCAGCGTCTCCTGTGGCTCTCATCATAATTGGCAATAACAAGCAACTGACATTTAAGAACTTGCATATTCAGGTGACTCGCAGCCAGTCATCTATAATATACTCTGTCATGCTTTTTGATTGATCCTCTTCGTGGTACTGAACTCCCATCACCTTTGTAGGACAATATAGGCATCTGTAAGGTGAGCGAGACGCTGATGCCTTCACGGTAGCCTGCAATGCCTTTGAGAAGCTGTGCAGAAGCCTGCTGCAAAAGACTCACTCTGTGATTGTCCTCAGAACGGGGAGTACTTGGACTCTGCAGTACGACTTGGCTGTGGCAGTAGCTACAGCGCCCTTGCTGAGGACAATGTCCAGCTGAGCGGGCCTTCCAAATTGTCTAGCTTTGCTGATCAACTGAGGACAAGACTGCCTGATGTGAAGGCTGTCAAAGATTCAGCACACAAGGAAGAAGGAACTGCTCCCAACAATCTCTCACTTGACATTCAGGTATCTTTACATGATTTGAGTGTGTAAGTGTGGAAAGAAAAGTGTCTCGACACAACAATGCTTGCAGCAGGAAGCACCTAAAGCTGTAAGGTTGTTGGTAGACGTAATTGACCAAGCCCTCAATGTCTAGGCACTTGGCTCGGAGTTTACATTTTATGACAGCACAAAGTGGCCTGTTGAGGTCCTGCTCCACCCAGAGGTCATGCTTCGTGCACGAGTGAGCATCTTTGGCAGGTGAGGAAGCAACGGCTATTGGGCTAGATGTTAGCATGCTGCAGCTATGGTTTCCATATGACCTGTGCAGATGGATGGAGAGTAAGACACAAGTATGAGTAATGCAGGCAATACACCAGATAGCAATTCTCACTTCTTTTTGTGCAGCATTCAGCCCTGTTTAGAAAAGCCCAAACCACATGCACAGTTTTTGTGCAAAATGCAGTAGAGATGCCCTATGACGTCACGTCAAAAGTTTCTTAAATGTCCCCTATCTGTGCAAAGTTTGATTCATGCAAGGTCCTCTTTCCAGGTGTGCTATGAGAGGAAGTGATCTTGAGTTCAATGCCAGGGTGAAGAGCCTTGACATTATATCCTCCACGGGGTTGAATGTTCTGGAGCCTTTCAATACTGTACTGAGTTACTCAAGGGTAGCAGGGAGACAGAATGTCACTGTCAGCGCAACAGATATTGTGACCAATCTCTCTTTCAGTGTAATACGACTGATGTACCGACTCAGTGCTGACTATATGCACCTGCTGCATATAACATCTGAGGACTTCACTGTGCCCTGTGGCCAGTTTGACAAGATCTGGTCGGACAGTGGTAAGCGCTCGAACACAAATGCTTGCGCCGTATAGTCTGCACTATCAATTCATATATCTTGTTTCATGCCTGCTGCTGGCCAGGTGGCTCTGGCATTCTCGATGCCTTCATAAATATGTTCAATTCTGTTAAACAAGAGATATTGGCCAGAGCCCAATCCTAAGGAATGCGTTCTTTGGAGCATTGCCTTGACCACAGCTGTCATCTGATGATTTGTGTGCTTGTAACTCTAAATCCAAGCAGTGGGCCACACGGGACAGCGGTTGGCATTCTGGCGCCCACGTGCTCCTCCGGGCTTTGCTTCGCTTGGTGACTGTGTGACTTCTCAGTGAGCACCTTGCCTTCTGGACAGTGCAGAGCTTACATAGCTCGAGCCTGTTGCATCTCTACAAAGTCTAGCAGGACATCAGAGAAGAGCTTGTTGGCATGAAGTCATATACACGTACTACTATTTGTACAAGCTGCAGTGGCAAGATGTCTCAGAGTATTGGGATATTTCAGCTGAAACTTGGTACTGGAATTTACAGCAAGGACACACTGATGGACAATGATGTGTTACTTGGGTTGACATCTATTTTTGTATTTGCACCTTCTGCAGTGACTTACCTCCGACACAGACAGTCCTGGCAGTCAACCTTGGTCAAAACCTAGCAAGAAAGCCCGTCTCTTTTGAGCTTGTCTGGTCAACAAGGGAGGAACCAGCTGGTCAAACTTCTCTGCATAAGTCTGGGCAAAGTGCAAATCAGTGCTATGTCTGGAAACCACATCCACCACATGGATACATGGCATTGGGTTATGTAGCAACAACAGAAGATGGTCCTCCTCCACTTAGCTCATTGTACTGCGTCGTGGAAACGCTGATTACGCCATCCACTTACCTTCGGGATTGCATCTATCTTCCCAATCCCAGCATTAGGTAATACTGTGATTATTCTGCAGTTAGTCAATTGCTCTTTCACAGGATCTTTCAACTGCTTCATTGCTGGGAGTGTGAATTTATAGATAGCCTATCAAGTTTGCACCTCAAATTCTCATTGCCAGTCAATTCTTGAGCAGGAATTTGAATGCTGCTTTCTGGCGTATAGACAACGGGGCTAATTCTTTTGTTGTACGAGACACTAATTCCCTGCATAACCTTCAAGCCTTCAACATACGGAGGCCTATGGCAGAGAAGACAGCTGTCACTTTGGCCTACAATTCATTGTCCTCTGGCAGCGCTTCCACTTCCGGCTCAGCTGAGTCGCTTTCATTACTTGACAATCCAAGTTCAGCTATTTTGGCCTCTTCAAGATATAGATCTGGCCGCTTTTATGAGAATGTGGGTACATTCTCTCGCATATGGTGGAACAAAGGTAGTAGTTCGCAGCAAAGTATCTCCATCTGGAGACCATCTCCACCCCAGGGTTACGCCATACTTGGTGATGTCTCTGTCACAGGGTAAGTGTTCTTACCCTGTGTGTGTGTACCAAATTTAATGCAATTGTACCAATGTCTTCCACTACAACAAGTCCTCCTGTTCAAGTATGGTGAGGCGTCGGCACAGAAGTCAGACGAGGTGCCTCATAAGGTCGTAGGTGAAATACGTTGTCCATGTCCAACAGCTGATGATCTTGAAACAATTTCAGGTATGAGCCTCCAAGCCTGGTGGTGGTTGTGCAAGACATAGATGATGGACGATTAGCTCTACCTGAGAAGTTCCTCGAGAAGGGGCACTTTGCAAAGGGCAAGATTATGGAGGACGTTACCTTCTGGTACCCTGTAGCGCCCAGTGGGTACAAGGCTCTCGGCTTCATCTGCAGTCGAGGCAGAAAGCCTCCGGATTCAGATACAGTGCGGTGTGTCCGTGATGATCTTGTCCAGCAGGTCAAATTTGCCCCCAGGAGTCAGTGGAGTAACGAGGGCAGTCGAGGATCTGCTCGAGGCAGCATTTGGCAAGCAGACAATAAGGTTTGCAGCAGGAGTTGGTCGCATCGGAATCTGCTTCCACTCCTTGCCTGAGTTGCTGGTCATGTTGTGCTTGTCTGAACTGTAATAACAGACAGATCCCAAGCTTACTGCGTCTGCTCTCCCATACATGGCAGGCACATACTTTCTTCTTTCAGCAGGGACTTGATGCTCCTCAGAAATGGCTTGCCTATGGGCTTGTAGACCTCAACAAGCCAAAGCTTGCAGACAGCATCATCCTCGAGCTCCACCTCACTGGCGTGTCTACAACTTTCTATGACGATTTTGGTGGCCTTGTATGGTGTCCTTTATGCCCTTCTTCTTGATGTAATCTCAGCTTGGTTGCCCATAGGTTCCGCGAGGAGTCGAGGTCGTCACACGTTTCGGACAGTGATATGAGAGCAGGAGCCGCATAGCTGGCCTGAATTTCAGGGTTCTTGAACATATCCAGTGTCTTTGTTTTGTAGCCTTGGTTATACACGTCACATTCAGCAAAAGGATGAGCAGGTAGCAGGCTTTAGAGTGGTTGTCCTGCTGCCAGATGGTCAAGTCAGTATGCTGCTGATGACTTTGACATGCATTATGCAGATGGCCCCCTTAGTGGATGCCACAATGTCAAACACGGTCATAAGTGTTCATGGTCGACCGGAGATCCTGAGTGTCAATGGCAAGATAACTTTTGCCGCTTCTTCCTTCAATGGAAGAACCGACGCTTGGGAGCCTTTGATGGAGCCCTTGACGGGATTTTCGAGGTAGCTAAGGACACCTGCAATGCCGTTTCAAGCCTTGTCAAGGAAGGATACTCAATGGCATGGGTGTTCATGTGAACAAGGAAAAGAACTACCATTTTCACAACTATAGAAACTTTGCCAGTCCGATGTGACAATCTGACATTTGTAACCTTTCACAGGTATGAGTACAACAATGAAAGGTCTGAGGCTGCTCTACCTGCCGGCTCAACTGTGAGGCTGTCCACGACAAGCGATGTCAATGTCAATTTCTCCTCGGCCAACATAAATTTGCTTCTGGAAGCGTATGCTAGCTGGACAAGACTAGCCAAGATCGAAGAAGAGGCCAAACGGCAGTTTCACCTGGTAATACTTGGCCAGGCTAGGGCTATGCTACAACAAGACTGCCCTGTGGTTGCTGCATCACTCTCTATGATAAGCCCATCCAGTGTCAAAATTGGAAACTCTCCTTTAGCAGTCTACCACGTTGGCGCAATGCTGGTATATTGCAATCTTTGAAGAGCAATTCAATAGCTACATCTGACACATGTACTGGCTTTTGTTGAACAGAAAATACTGGAAGAACAGGAAGAGACAGAGACTGATGAGAATGGGCCATCAGCTGTCCTCTCACAGCTCAGGCGCGCATACATTGTCAAACACAATCAGCTTGGGCACGAGGTGTTTGTACGCGTGGTAGAGTCAAACTCAAAGCCGAGAGTGTTCCCACTGCCTTCAGGCGGAATTGCGTCTGTAACACTGCCTCCCAGAAGAGTAGTCTGGGACCCCACTACTGGAAGAGAAATAAAGCGATTGGCAAGGAAGTACTTGGCTTGCAGGATTGGTGGAGTTGAGGTATGGCTTGCATATCTACAATACCTACATCAGTGCATTGGTAGGATTCAAGTAGCTATTTAGCAACATGGCAGATGCCACTAGCTAGAGATGACCTATAGGTAGTGTTTGCAAGGTCAATATAGTCTTGTGCCTTTCTGCTTCTCTGTAGGTTGATGCATAGCTTACCTGCTGGCTGCTCTTAAAGTTGGTAGAAATGTAATGCCTGGTATGTTCAATTTACAGTTTCCTGATGTTGGTAATGTTGGGGAGCAAGAGTACTGCTGTACTCTCCGACTAGTACATAGAAGCCTTCAATCTGAGCCTCAATCTGCACAAAGTGCACGCACACGCTGCTCATCCCCCACCATAGTATCCGGAGAAGGGCAAAGCAAGATCCTTTCTGTAACTTGGGATGAGGTCTTTATGTTTGAGATGATATCCGAGGTGGGCATGCGTACCGCATACTTATTTTGTTTCTCATTTGAACTTGCACAATAACGTTGATGGCTAGAATGCTGGGTCCGTACACATTGTGAGCTTGACTAAGCACTGACTGAATAGCCTCCTTCGGGCCTCTCTTTGACATTATCAGGATGACGACGCGCTTGAATGCCTGGTGGTCAATGTGGCGACAGGTCATGCCTCAATCCTTGAGACAATTTCGATCTAGGGTCATAAATTGCAGCTGTGCCGTCTTCTTATCTGGTCGTAAGCTAGTATACATTGTAATCTAGAAAAAATAACTATTTAAAATAGATCACTGCTGCTGAGACTGTTGCTTTCAATCTCTCAGGTGCACCAGTAGGGGTGTTCTCTTGCCCACTACAGGAAGAGGCAAATACAAAATGGCGAGTCATTAGCACAAGGTTGAGGAAGAAAGTAGCGCTAAACTCTTGGCCGCGCTTAGAGCTACAGCGCCATCCCTTGTCATCACTACAGGCAGGCCAGGTATGTCATACATGTCAGCCTCAGTCAGTCTTTACTTTAAGCTGGACACTCCTTGTTGCCTTTTGCTGCAGATACTAGGACCCAGCACAATATCTGGAATTCTCTTGTCTTTATTTCTCCAATATCGAAATTCAGATGTCTTGTATCAATCTCTTTGTTGCAGGCATCATCAGGCAGCAGCCCAGGCACGTTGAGCTTGTCATATTACTTCTTTGTTGTTGACGGAGATGCTGGACAGCAGTCACTACAAGAAGAACTTGAATCCAATGCAAGTGGCGACGAGCCGGGAACAATACAAGTTGGCTATCACGAAACTGGTCCATGGGTCAAGATCGGCTCCATGTATTCGCAGGGTGCCGTTCCTTGGGTCATTGGAGAAGAACAGGTCGCAAGTGAGACAAAAGTGGAGAGGGGAGTAAAACATCTCGTTGTCCGTTCTCTTGTCGTAGTTGTGAATGATACAGATCTTCCTATTGCGGTTTGCCTTTGTCCAAGGTCATTGCTGTGCAGCGATCTAGTAGGCCAAAGTGACGGCAATTCGGGCGGTGCTCGCTCATCACAATGGCAGACCGTGGTGCTGGAGGAGGTTTTTGAGAACCAGAGGTACCAGCCTGTGGCTGGGTGGGGCAGCTCATGGCCAGGACACCTGTTCCTGACTGATCCGAAACGCTGGAGCGATCGAAACTTCAAGCAGAGCTCTCAGGTGAGGAATGGCTAGAATGACAACAGTGCCTGCCCATCTCTCCCTGTTATTCAACGGTCAACCTTTGCTGTGGTAGTTGGTGACGCTCACCAAAGCATGCTCTCATTGAGGCAGGAGTTTCTGGAGCCCCCGCTGCCTGCTGGCTGGGAGTGGACAAGTGACTGGCAAGTGGAAAGGGCAGGGCATGTCAACAGGGAGGGGTGGGCGTACGCACCAGCTTTCAGAATATCTCATTGGCCTCCCTCTGCTAAAGCACGTCGTCGAGGAGTGTTGGACTTTACTAGGCGGAGAAGGTGGGTGAGGACGAGAGAACGAGTTGCTGGCGCAGGTGGTGAAGATAGGATGATTGTGGGTGTGCTTCAGCCAGGGGAGGATGTCCCTTTGCCATCTGCTTGCCTTCGTCGATCAAGCGCTGATTACTGCATACAGGTACACTGTACGTGTTAGTCAGAGATCATTAGCCTCAAGATGGTGTAAATGCATCTGTGTGTCACGCCCTGATCAATGAGACTTTCCTTTGTAACACTGTAAATACTTTACTTTAAGATTTGCTCTCGTTGTCAACATATGAATGTGAAAATAAGTGGTGCACTGCAGGTGCGGCCATACGAGGGTGGAGATGTCACAACAGCCCAGCATGATTGGAGTGTGGCTGTTCGTGTACGTGTCAAAAAGAGGTCACATGAAAGGGTCCCTGCATGGGAATTTAGGGCAAGAGCATTGTCCGAGACATGCGAGCTGGTTCGCTGCACTCTTGCTGAAGGCGACCCTAAATCCTGCAGACAGGAGTCAGGTGGTGTGCATGCTGGGAGCTTAGAAAATATGCAGAACAGGACAAATGCGGCCGAAACGTGCAGTGTCCAGCAAGAATCAGTATCCTCAATGCATGGAGGCCATGCTGTAGGCACTACCAGCGAAGGCATCCTTGAAGGGCAATCAAATGCGGCTGGCAGCAGAATTCTGGATCTTGGGAAGGAGCTGGTGTGGCTAAGCATGGAGGCCTCCTGCAAGACTCTTGGATTAGTAGGAGCTCAAGAGACTGCTAAGGACTGGAGGGTCACTATACGTCCTCCTATCTTAATTGAAAATCTGTTGCCCGTGGCTGGTACCTTGCGCCTATGGGAGAAGCCAATGGATTCCTCAAATCTTATAATTCGCTGCGAGGGCAACTTGGGTGCTGGACAACAGACCGGGACTTGCTTTGCTGACCTCAGGCAGACACTCTATCTCTCATTCGTTCCAGAGGGTGGTTGGACCGCCTCACAGGTACAGATGCAGCAAGTTGCTGTGTTGTCACGATATAACCATTTCATGTTGCCCACTTTGAAATGTTTGGCTGGTCGAATGCAGTGGCAGGATAAAGTAGCCATGGCAAGTCTCTTCTGCTGTATACAGTGTTCAAGTTGTAGAACCGTCAGCTGAGGCCCTTCTGTCCATGTACCTATGTACACTTGCAGGAACACTGCATGATATCACACCCCTACAAGGAGGTCGCGAAAAGCATAAATTTCTTCAACAAACGCACGGGAAGGTGCTCAAGTGAAAAGCATGCAATTGAATAGAGCTGGTGCTCAGCTATAGTGACTAGCAACTCAAAGCAACATTGAGCTGGTTGGGTGAACAGCCACCATGAATATGCGCCTGTATCTCACTCACTTGCTCATGTATGTAAATGCAGGAGATTAAAAGTAGCAGTAGAACAGAAGGTGGGCTCCCATGCGGGTGCAGCCAAGGTTGTCTCTCTATCAGTGCCCTGTTGGTTGGACGTGGTCAACTGCCCTCCACTTGCATTCAGACTTGTGGAACTTCAGACGGACAAGCGTCCACAGCACAGCAAAGATGTGACTATTGGTGCTAGCCTTCGGAAGACAACAAGTAGGCAACTCAATCGCGTGAAGCAATCTCTTAAGATGCCCTCTTTAGTTGAGGAGGTGACCGAGGTGGAGATTGTTGATCAGCCTACCATGCTTTCCAAATGTAATGTTGAGACTATGGGACTCATTGTGGGTCTGAGGGGCGAGTACGAAAGCGACTTTGGTCCTCCAACACCCATTGCAAGTTTTGAGGTATGTTGGATACATTCTCAAGGCCACTTGTGTAGCTCCTATTTGTACTTTTGCTGCAGACACTCATGCTTTTGCAGCTGGGAATTGTGCATCCTGGCACAGCACTGCGGGTGAATCAAGCAAGGATGTCTTTCCCCAGCGCAGCTTTGACGTTGTGTGATCTGCGTCATCATTGCAGGATGAGCAAGTAGAGATACGAGCAAGTGCAAAGGGAGGGTGGTTCATGAGATTGATGGTGACCTTGGATGTCTGCCCTTATGCAACTGAGAATGTGAAGGTAGAGATTTTTCAACCTTTTTTCAGCAGATGAATGTCCAATTCATAATGTAGGTGCAAATCTGACTTAATTGCGGTAACACAATTTGTCTAGTTGCTTACATATTCCAACTTGTGTGGGCAGGTCATCAAACTCCGACCATATGTAGTTTTCACCAACAGGCTCGGGCAGCCAGTGCATTTCCGGCAGAGTAATGTGGAATCTTACAGCAAAGTCTTTAATCAGGACGATTGGCGAGTATGGTGTCTTTCAATGGCAAGTGAGCAGGCACAGATTGGTCAGGTACCAAACCGAAGTCCTCTCCCTTCACATTCTTCAAGCCTCGGAACTAGTATGTCAATTGTTGAGGACATGACATGGCACTGAATTCATAAGGTCACAGGTGGTGCTTTTCGTCTGACTACTGTGAAGTGCTGCACTGACTAGCTTGGTGACAGAGGCTACAAGCTAAAGTAGTTCTACCAGCTGGACAAGTGTAATGAATGGATGAAATTTGTGATCATGATGGCAGCTGAAGACAAACAGCAGTGACTGGAGTCAGCCATTTGCAATGTCCGAGGAAGGAGTAACACATCTAGTAGTCAGAGGAAAGGGGTCGAAAGGAGTGCAGACCTTGCGGTTAGATGTTCACAGTGGTGAAGGCGAATCACGATATGTTGTGGCCATCCGTTGTAGTGCACAACCTCCATTTCGGTACGCGGCACACTCAGCAGTATCTACCTCTGGTGCACTCATCCTCTCATCGACTGTATCGTGCAGCATAACGGTGTGCATAAGCAGAATCAAGCTTAAATCTCTGCCATGCTTGTAATCTCATCTAAGTACGACAATGCAGGGTCGAGAATCGTTCTATGAAGACTATCATTGAGTTTCGGCAATCTGGGTCAGACATCCTACCATTTCACCGCCTGGAGCCCCACTCTACAGCCGCTTTCGCTTGGGAGATACCTCTGGGAGAGAAGATCTTGGACATACAGGTGGTTGGAGACCAGCACGTGATGGGGAAGTATAACATCGAGAGTGTGGGGGAGCACTTCCCTTTGGTTGTTGTCAATGCGACAGAAGGTGCTGAATTTTTGGGTCTGTCAGTGGATGTAATCATCGAAGGAGCTGTCAAAGTGGTGTGGATTGGGGACTGGAAGGGATCTCCTGATCAAGCAGGCGGTGCAGGTCATGCTTTTTCTCAAAATGAGGACAGGGATGGTCGATGCAACAGTCTCAAGTCAGGACTTGATGCAGCTGCTGAGAAGGAGAAGGGGGGAAAACGTATGCGCAGTGGCAACGCACAAATGCATAAGGAGCTCATTTTAGACATTGATAGTTTAGGATTGGCTATCATTGATCACCGGCCTCAGGAGCTTTTATTCTTGTCAATGAGGAGCCTTTTGGTCACTCTATCAAGTTCTGGCACTGGCCTCAGCAGGTACTGCAACGTGATCCAACACATTGTAGACCTTCTATCGACATTGGACTTGCGGCCTTGCGGATAGTCCTTAGAGGCATTTTCACCAACACTTGGTCCTGACTTATATACTCTCAGCTAAGAACAGTCTGTCAAAACAGCAGTCACCAGGCCTAGAGGCCAGATTGATTGTCAAAGGGTTTCCAGTGCTCTGCCAAGGACTATTTTTCCGTCAAAGTATGATGCAGATGGACTGACATATGCAGGTTCAAGATGTCGCTTGGTAAAGTACAACTTGACAATCAGCTCTTCAATACCTCGTTACCTGTAATATTAGCACCTGAACACAGTAGCGATGGAGATGAGGCTTCTGCTCTGAGAGCTGTAGTTACTGTGCGTGATGAAGCGATGGAGGGTACAATTGTGTATGAGTATATTGGAATTCAGGTATGACCGTGGAACCAAGATCCTCAAGTCAGTGATGTTCTCCTTTTTTATTTGTGGCTTCACACCACGATATCCAGTGCGCAAAGAGAAGTGCCTTTCCTGTAGGGGCAGTGGCTGTGGATGATGACATCAAGCCAATGATCTATGCAGGTGGTGGACGAGCCGTGGAGAATCAACCTCCACGAGCCTATCATCTGGCGTCTGATGGAGCTCTATCAAACATTGAATCTGGACCGCATTTCTGGTGTAGGAGACGAGGGTGCACCAGTCAATGTGGATCCTAATGTCAGGATAAAGTAAGATAATTGCTCTTCTGTTTCTGCTATAAGCACCTCGATGTTTGTGTTAAATAGATTACTAACCTTATGCAGTGCTCTTGAGCATTGTCTTCTGACAAGAATGTTTGCACACAGGCACTTTCAGTGATACGCACTTCCAGTTATAGTGAACAACAATTGGCAATTGGTTGATGTTGTCATCTTCTTTTCTAACATTCGTGTTCATGGTCCATAAAGAGTCGATGTTGTCACCATCTTCTGTCAAACATTCATCTCCATGGTCCATAATTAGTCACAGGTGCAGCGGGTAGTCAGCAAGTGACCACTCAGATTTTGTTGGACAATTGACCTGTGAGGATGCCGCAAAGACAACTCTGCAAGCTTCTTTGCTTGCTGAGACTCAGGCCTGCGTGGCTTGGCGTTCTATTGTTTGTGGTGATATGCAGCCTCTTGGATATATCGGAGGTGCGGTTCCGCTTGACCCTCCAGACTGCAGCCGGGACGAGGCCTCACAACCTGCTTGGTGTCTGGGGACCACTTTTGACTACCCTCGGCAACACTCACAAGATGCCGGTGCGTGCGCATAAGCCTCTCATAGTCCATATGCCTACGGGTTTGGAGCATGATTTTGCAATGTTCCAGCTTCTCGTTGCACCTAGATGTTGGGTGCATCACGGCAGTCTTGCTGAACGTGTAGGAAGAAAAGAGTATATAGCTGTTCAAGTAAGAGAATAGCTCATCTCAAATTTGGAGGCAGTTGTGCTCATCTCTTTCAGATCCACTTTCAGAGCGTTGTGCGGGAGCATCGGTATTTCAGGAAGAGCGCCCTGATGCCAGCAGTAATGGCACGGATGAGAAGAGACTTACTTCATCAACCGCTGCGGCTTTTGTCGGGTGTGGACGTCTTAGGCATGACCAGCTCTGCACTGGGTACGTTAAGTAAAGGTGCTGCAGAGCTTTCTCAGGATGGGAGGTTTATGCGCCTTCGCTCTCACCAAGTGAGCACTGCTCTCAAGAGCTACTCTGGTTTTTCATTTTTATTGTCGTCAAGCTGTTCATTTACGACATGCATGATGTCTGCTACAATCTTGTTGCTTGTTTGGTCTACAATGGCCTTGGCTTGAGCGACCTTCTTTCAATCAACTCATTTTAACTACGTTTTGCATTAAAAACAGGACCGCACAGTCCGCATACGCAACATGGGAGATGGCCTCCTTTATGGCACCGAGGCTGCTGCAAGAGCCTTAGCTCGAGGCGTGACAGGGTTGGTCACAAGGCCTGTGGCAGGTGCTGTTGCAGGTGGAGTCCCAGGACTGCTGAGAGGAACAGTGAAGGCTGCTGTCAGCGTTGTGGCGCAGCCAATCAGTGGGATTCTGGACTTCTTTGCTTTGTCAGTAGATGGTCTTGATGCCAGTTGCAATCGCTTCACCGAAGCAGTGACTTCTGAGCAGACTCTTCAACGGAAGCGACTTCCCAGGGCCATTGGAGGAGACAAGGTCTTGACACTTTATGACAATAACAAGGCCACTGGCCAGGTAAGGAGTTACTGGTGTGAGAGAGCAGGATGTTGGACTGTGGAGTTCACATGCATGCCGTTCTAGATACTTCAGAATGTTCATGGGCAGCAATTAGAGAGTAGCAGATAATTTATCCTGATTTAGACCCTATTATTTGCCATAAGGGTAGCAGATGTGCAGGGCAGCCACTGCCGCTGCCGTGTGCACACCGCACCTCTTCATCCAATGTGCACTTTGTATGTTCAGGTGATTTTACAGCTGGCAGATGCAGGTGCATACTTTGGAAGGAGGGACATTTTTAGAGATCGAGGCAAATTTTCTGACACAGATGTATATGAGTGTCACTTCGATGTTCCCAAGCAGCAGATTGTGATGATTACCAGTCAAAGAGTGATGTTGCTGCAGGTCTGTTCTGGGCCGTACTTAGAAGCTGAAGCTTCAAGGGCATACTCAAGGATGTGTATTGCAATCTAGATGTCAAATGGACAACAATGCCTGATTGCATTCATAACCACCGGTTTCTTTGTGTTGTCAGCATTTTGTCACTAGATCAGCGGTCAATATGCTTACATACAGTAGTAGTCAATGTAGTTGTGCTTTTCAGGTTGTAAGTTACGGCAAGTGGTGAAGTCTGTCCAAGGCTCAGCACAAGGTTACACACTTGATGTAGCTGACACCGCTGATGTGAGCTGGCTTACGTTGCTGTCTGTCATTGCAGCGTCCTCATTCACATATGAAAAGTGAAAGACGTATGCTGGTCGATCCATGCGCCGTCATCTGGGACATTCAGTGGATCTACCTCTTAGCAACAGAGTTAGCCTCACCTAAAGGGAGTTCCCGAGGACCTCCTAGTGAGGTCATCCTCCACGTGCGATACCAGAAGCGTTATCGCCATTCCATTCATTGCTGCCCTTCCGCAAGTGAAGGCGAAACTGAGGGCCAGGCAACAAAGGTTAGGGATGCAATTGAAGCGGCAAAAGTCATTTTTGGACCAGACAGATCAGCACTGACAACTGAGGTGAGTCGCAGATTATTGCGGTTGAAGCGGCGAGCGCCTCTTGCCACCTTCCATAGATGGGGGATAGAAATTAAACAAGCCAGGCCACCGTGTTCTTCTCTACTATTACTGCTTAGGATGTGAAACGTTTCTGTGCTTCTTGTAATGTTACTGCAGTTTCACAACAGAAGACAAAGTAGACCACGACCAGCCTCGTTTGGTCACCCTATGGGCACAAGTGGCAGAGAGCGGACTTCAGGGCATGTTGAGGGCACCCAAAGCGCGCGTCCAGCAGATGCTTTGACAAGTCCTGCTCTGCCGCTCTCTTCTTCAAAGTGGATAACAAGGGAGAATGTCCAGAACACCACAGTCTTTCACTGCATCTGGACGAGTGAGAGGGAGCTTTCTGCATGCCGGGCATGCACTCTGAAGGTGTGTACCATGCTCAGAAGCCAGGGAACTTCATGAGTATTCTATCTCACCTGCTCTCCAATATGTCATTGTCAGCTTGTACCCTAGAAGTCAATTATGCACAGGCTGCTCTTGAAGGAACACTTCTGTGGAGCTGTTGCTCGTGAGCTTTTGTTGCTGGACATGATCTGACTCAGCAAGTCCATCCATCTGCAGCTCACTGGACAGGAACGAGAAATTCCGATCGCCATCTGGCGACCTGCGCCTGAACCAGGGTATGTGCTTGTGCAATGCATGATTGGATTGTACACCCCAGACTTCTGTCACGCTTTTGTTTAATTGTATCAACTGTCTTTCTATCAGAATGCGTCTGACTGCTCTAGAAAGTTTAAAAATTGCTCTAAGTTTGAAAGCTTATACTGCGCACTATGCAGCTATGTTGCGGTGGGGGATATACTTCAGCTGGGAAACAATGAGCCCACCATTGCCACAACATACCGAGATGATGGCAGCCGGAAATTTGCAGCCCCTTGTGGCTTCCAGCTGGTACGGCCAAATGTTCTAGTATACAAGCTTTATTCTTAAGACCCCTATAGGCTGCTTGTGTTACACATCATAAACAATCAGTTGACACCTCGAGGCATTGGTGCTGTGGCAGGTCTGGAGAAATGCTGATTGCGGCAGCATAGAACCAGTGAGCATCTGGTTCCCAAAAGCCCCCGTCGGCTATGTGGCACTCGGCTGTGTGGCCATGCAGGAGTACTTTGAGCCTGATCTGACGGCTGTCAAGTGCGCACGTCTCACCAACAACTCCAGTCATCTTGTGCATCCAAGAAGGCTACATATATTGCATGGCCTTCACAGTAGGCTCTCCTTAGTGCAGCTGATTGACTGGGAGCAACACAGTAGGCTCAAGATTGTCATGATTTGGCTCTCTGCCGCTCCTCGCTCTCACTGCCTTTCACAGCCGCCCAAGTAAGTGCAGCTGCTTTACAGGTTTCCCTTGATTCATGAAGGGGCACATTTGGTGATTCCTCAGGTGTGTGCACCAGAGTGTCATCGACAAAGCAGAACTGCAGCATGAGCCTCTGTGGACCTCTCACCATTGTAAAGCTCCTCATTACCCAGTCAGCCTTTTTGAGGTGAGGAACGAGGCAAGGACGTTCCTGGCCTTGCATGCTGATGTAGTGTCTTGGAGCGAAAGCTCCTCACCACTTGGCAGTGTGGAGCTCAAGCCGCTGAAGGTGAGGGTTGAAGGTGAAGTACACGCTTCTTCAGCAGGACATAGTTGACCCCCAGTAAGGCTGCATAAATTGCCATGTATAGCCCTGACAATGCAGACTGCATGTTGTCTACTGTTCAAGTCTCTGTGGTCTGCACACTTCAGTCGCAACCTTCTTAAATGCTGTGTGCTTTGCACAGTGGAAATTACTTACCTGTCATGAAGGTGTTTAGAAGAAGTTTAGAAGTTACCCTAAAATGCGTGTATACTACTAGCTGTACCTCTAGACCCCATTCTTTTCATTCGTCCAGGAAACAATTGCAAACAAATTCTTTTGTACATAATATTTAGATTATTCGAGCTCTTTGGTGGATTTCTGCTTTGCCCGCTTCCTCTAAGTGCACCTTGCTGCAATAAGATTCCATGGCACACGATGTATGATCGTGTGATGCATCAAGCTAAACAGAGGCCACAGGCATGAAACATTCCGGCCAGACAAATGCTTTGATTGTCATCAACGACGGAGTCTCCATCTGTAACCGTGCATTGCTGCCTGCATTTGCCACAGCCTCATATTCGTTCCTTACTCTTACCTGACATAACATCCTGGAACACACACAGGGCGAGCAATCAAGGAAGGTGAGCTCACATGGCTCACTTGAGCTGAGCCACACCACTGCAAGTGTGCAGTCACTGTCGTGTTCTGCATACCTTGCAGGCCAGCACGGGTGACTTTTCAGCATATCTTGCGCTGACTACATGCTGCACAAGATCCAGACCAGTAAAATAGTCATGCATGCCCTTGTGATATTGGTCACATGCGACAACTAAAGAGGGGCTCCGCCTGTGCTCTGCTGGAAGTTGATAAGGGAGCGGTATGCCCCATCGGGCTGCCGGACAAGGTCTGCATGCCGGCCCTGCTCCACGACCTGGCCCTTCTCAACGACCGCAATGATGTCGGCATTGCGAATGGTGCTCAGCCGGTGGGCCACAACCACAGTGGTCCGGCCGCCCAGACCCAGCAACCGGTCCAGTGCCTCTTGCACGACTCGCTCCGACTCCGCATCAAGTGCCGAGGTCGCCTGGAGCAGCCGGCAAGCAGATGCACTTTGGCTGGTAAGCCGGTCTGAACATTCCAACGTGTCAGAGGCGAGTTCTAATTGCAAGCCGTGCAAGGCAACACAAGGACCTGACTCGACATGCGTACTGCTCCTGCAAAGGCTTTCACTGAGCACACCGCAGATGCTGGCAAGGCTTCGGCGTCACCTCATCAAGGAGTAGGATGGCCGGGGTCTTGAGGATTGCTCGCGCAATGGCCACCCTCTGCTTCTGGCCTCCTGAGAGCTGCACGCCCCTGTCCCCCACCTGCCACAATCAGAGCAAATGAGGCCGTCAGTGCCGCCTGTTGGATTCACCACACACATTGATGGACATTGAACTCCATATCACAGCCCACCTCCGTATTATAGCCATCTGGCAAGGTGCTGATGAAGCTGTGCGCATTGGCGGCCTTGGCCGCCTCCACAATTTCCGCTTCGGTTGCGTTGTCCTTCCCATACATTATATTATCTCGTATCCTGTGCAAGTTGTGAGGTGTATTTGCAGTGTGGAGCACAATAAGCTTCATAAAAGCAAATAAGACGTGGTGAAGCAACACAGTAGCAGTTTTGTCATCTGCCATGCAGTAAGTTTGAGTTGGCACACAGCAGTGGGCAGGCAGGAAGTGCACCCTAGTAGGACGCAACATTGGGAGGTCCAGTGCTCACGTAGTGGAGAAGAGCGCAGGCTCCTGGGCCACGAGCGCAATGTGTGTGCGCAGCCAGCGGAGGTTCAGAGTCCGGATGTCGTGGCCATCCACCAGCACGGCCCCTCCCAATGGATCGTAGAACCGCTCTACCAGCGAAAGCACCGTGCTTTTACCGGAGCCGCTAGCCCCGACAAGAGCCACTGTTTTGCCTGCTGGAACCTGCAACAGTGAAATACCGCTTCCTCTTACCGCGCAACCTGAGCTGAATGTAAATAAGGCACCATTACACATTCCGGACTTGATATGTTGGTCGTCTGCACTAAGAAATCTGCAAGCCAGCAAGCTGCAGTCATCAGCTGGTGGCTTACAGTCAGGCTGAACGATGAGAAGACGGGCACGTCTGGTCGCGACGGGTACCGGAACTCGATGTTCCGGAGCTCGATCTTGCCTCTGACCTGGTCCAACTTCTTGCCACTGGGGTCGTCTGGCTCGATCTCTGTCCTGTAGTCCAGCACCTCATACAACGAGTCTACGGCGCGGCCCCCCTTGGCCAGGTCGGGGGCCAGCGTCAGCGTCTCCGCAATTGCAAAGGACGTCATAATGAGCACAATGAACACCTGCCACACACAAGCACTTTGCATGGCAGCAGCTGAGCGTGCTGCTTCCACGAGGCTTCCCCCTGAGCTGCAGCACTAACATGCCTGTCTGGACACCCAATCGGTCACAGAAGCATGCATTGGTGCTAATCAGTGACGCTATTGTTTGGCACGCATGACGATCTACAAATTAAGTGATCAAATGGTTCCCAGATATGAGACTCCCATATAGACTGCTTCTCACCTTGAGCACCTCTTTGAAAGTCGCATCGCCGTCCCTGACCAGGATGCCGCCGTACCAGAGACCGAGGCCAAAGGAGGTGTACATGCAGAACTGCAGCCATCACATACTGCAAATCAGCTTCAAGCAATTTCTTAGATGCTGGTGCAGGCAACATGGTCTTGATTCGAGCGCGGCTGACCCTGCATCCACAGTACCTGGGAGAAGCCAAATCCAAAGCCTGCAACCTGGCCTCGCACAAATGTCCGACGTAGTGGTCCGACTAGATGGCTCTCAAAGAGCGCCAGAACCTGTTGATCATGGCGTACAATATATCAGCCTTCCTTGTAGCGCTGTAGCACTTGTAGCATTGTAGCACTTAGCCCCTTTGCTGCCAGGTCGAAATCGCGAGTGAAGTGGAGGAGGGCTGACCTTGCTCTCAGCTGAGAAGGCAGCAACCGTGCGGATGTTGCTGACAGCCTCTGCAGCAACCATGCTGGCTTGGGCGTGCGACTTGACTTGATCGCCAGCAAAGCCCTTGAGGAATGCTTGCTACAGAGCAAGGTGACAGTACATTGTAGGACTGCTTGAGTATACTTGCTTGAGAGCCCATGCCTTTCTTGACACCCTGCTTGACAACAATGATGCTAGGAGAGTGGAGGTTAAGGGCAAAAGGTGGTACTTGCACGGCTGCGGCTATGATGAGGACGGGAAAGGTCGCGATGACCACGAGGGCCATCTGCCACCTAAGTATCAGCGCTATGGTGAAGGCAACAATGACAAGCGCAGCGTTCTGCAGCAAGAGCGCGAGGCGGTCTCCGGCGGCTGCCTTGACGAGCGTGGCATCCGAGGCCAGCCTCGAAGCCACAGCTCCGGAGCTGTTCTCATCCTTATCAAACCAGCTGACTTGACGTGTGAGGATCGCTGGTTTGTCAAGCAGCAGGGCTGGGTCAGTTTTGTTGCTCTTGTCATCACGTCTCTTGATAGCCTTGAATTGAACTGGGCCTCTGGAAAATGTATGCCAGTATTCGTCTGGGGAACTTCTGCTAACTCCTTGCAAAAGTTGTAGCAAATTGTAGCAAGTTGTAGCAGGCAAAGAGCACACACGCCTACTCCTCACAGAGACATCCAGAAGTGATGGGAGGAATCTGTTGAGAGTTTGCACCTGCGAACATGAGCTCCCGGACGCGCTTGGTCAGCCGCTCACCCATCTTGCCAAAGTTGTAGTGCAGGAGGAGGTTTCCAATGACTGCAAACACAGACATGCCCATAAACACAAAGCACCAGTGCGCAATTGTGTCCTTCATGTGCCGCTTGTCGACGTCATAGTAAGCAGTCACCACCTGCTCCAGAAACCACATTGATAGGCGTCAACAGGAACCTCATTGACAAGGATGTGGCTGCACTTACTCTGTAGACTGGATACATCTCAAAGCAGGCATATGAGCCTGCTCATCAAAAGGCTCAGAGTATGCAGCAAGTGACATAGACATACGAGAATGTAGACATCCATACCGAGAGGAGAACAAGGCCAAAGACGGGGTTGACGCAGCCGGACATGATGGCTCCCACGGACCCGAGAATGGCAGACGGCGTATCGGGCCTGCAAAGCTGCAGCAGCCTCCACATGTTCGACTTGCGTCCCGCTGGCCGCGCTGCATCAGCAGCGCCACTCTTATCTGTGGCTTCCGCGCCCTTAGTTGCTACAGCGCCGCCCTCACTCAGGCCATCGGATAAGTTGCTCATCTGCAAGCTGATCCTCCTCGACCCCGACTCGCGACCAGACGACCCCAGGGATCTGCATTGACATTGGCATCATGGACACCGATGGTGGGGTGAGGGCTCTGCACAGCTCCACGTGGCTTCAACATGCACTTTAGTACAACCGTTGGCAGCTGGCTTTCTGACAATCTGCAGCTACCTACTCTAAGCCTGGAATTTAGGAAGCTGTCAATATACCAGACAGGACTTTCTAGTCTGACGTCAACATCTTCTTGAAACTGGCAGTGAGTAGGTTGTGACCTCTGGTTTCGATCGCCGCCGTCCTTGCTCATCTGCTGCAGGCGTACGAGGGAGGCATAGGCGCCCCCCTCCCTGTCGATCAGGTCCTGGTGCCGCCCAAGCTCAACGATGGCCCCCTGCGAGACCACAGCGATCGCGTCTGCATGCTGGATGGTGCTCAACCGATGGGCAATGACCACCGTTGTCCGCCCCACCATGAGCTTGTCCAGCGCGTCCTGACAGAGCTCCAGCCAGAAGCCCCCACGAGTCATTGCCCGACGATCGTCTTGCCCGGTCAGCTCGATAGTGAACCAGAGCCAGCAACTAAGGCATACACGTATACAGAGGTTCAAGGAAGGACGACACTCGGCCAACAAGGCAGGTGCAGTTGTTACATATTACACACAGTTACGTGCATAATACATACAATTAATACATACATACGTACTTACAGTTCCCACAATATGGATCCAGCTGCCTGCTGGGGCAAGGCAATGGACTGTACCTGGACCACGCGCTCAGACTCAGTGTCAAGCGCGGACGTAGCTTCGTCAAGAAGCAGGATGCTGGGGTCCTTGAGGACTGCCCTGGCGATTGCAACCCGCTGCTTCTGTCCGCCTGAGAGCTGCACTCCACGCTCTCCGACCTGCTCAGGGCAGGATCGGAATGCTCGCCATCAGACCATGATGGACCCAGAAGTCGGGTTGCGCTAACCTGAGGCAAGCACTGATTGCTCCATGTTGCTCCAGGAACCAAAGCTCGCAGAATAATTCCCCTATCGGCACACCTCTTTCTCTGACTGGTTTTGTGCAAGTGCATGCTGAGGGCCTGAAAACTGAAATCAGAAATGCTACTCCTCAATGCAGAGTCACTTTCTCTCAATGAGAAGCCAGACCTGGGTGTCATAAGCGCTCGGCAGCTGGCTGATGAAAGAGTGACAATTAGCGGCCCTAGCTGCCCTCTCGACATCCTCCATGGTTGCATCCACCTTCCCATACAAGATGTTCTCCTTGATTGACGTGGCGAAGAGCGCTGGCTCCTGGCTTACGAGCCCCACTTGTTGACGGAGCCATTTCAGCTGCATCTCCTTGGTGTCCACGCCATCTATGTACACTGAGCCTGTTTGTGCCAAAACGAAGTGCTAGCATCATGTAATATGTCAATGCTTCACACTCTGCACGGGCGAGATTGCAGAACTTGCGCCCAAAGCCAGTGCGAGACCCGCGCTGCGCAGGCGATGATGTGGCATGCACAAGCAGGCGTGCACAAAGTGCATATGGGTACGTGGTTACCTGAGGTGGGGTCGTAGAAGCGCTCTATCAAAGAAACCACTGTGCTCTTGCCTGAGCCGCTGGTACCAACTAGCGCAACCGTTTTGCCTGCTGGAACTGTCAGGCTGAAGTCTCTGAAGATCTGCACATCTGGCCTCGATGGGTAGCTGAAGCAAACGTCTCGGAGCTCAATATCCCCACGGACCTGCATAATAGGTTGGGGGGGGGGGGGGGGGGGGNTTTGGGGGGGGGGATTGTTCACTGAAGAGTAAGGAGGCAGCCTTGACGAATTGATGTGGAGCTTTAAGCTGGCCCAAGATGGAGATATTGGCAGTGCACACTGTCAATGTCAATTGCAATCTACATGCATTTTCGATAAAACATTGGAGTATGCATAATCAGCAAGGTCAAGGACAGGGTGTGACACAAGACGACCTTGGCCGGAGTCAGCAATTGCCGCTGCTTGCAAAGTTGGGCGTGCTACCTTAGGCAGCGTCTTGCCTTCCTTCTCGGCATCTATCGCAGGCTTGCGGTTGATCATCTCAAAGATCTTGTACGCGGCCGCCTTGCCCTCCCCAAAAGCGGTGTAATTGGGAGCAGCTTGTCCCAAGCTTCTGTAGATCAAGCGCTGGCTTAGCAACATAAGACCTTCCCGTCTCAGTGAAGAGCAGCTGCAACCAGAGCAATGCTTTGCTGCATGAAGAGTTCAAGCCACTGGGATATCAAGAGATTGATCACGGACATTCCGCCGATGATAACAGAGAACATGGTGCTGAGTGCCTTGCCGCCATTGACGTTCTCGCTGGGATCAGCAACTAGCTCCCCGGCGTACCAGAACACCAGAGCCCAGATGCAGAACATGGTCCCAAAAGTAAACCCCAGCCCCAGCCCTTTCGCCAGCCCGCCCTGCATCGCAGATTGATGCCTCTTACGCTCACGTTCCTAAACTGCATGCTCAGGTGACATCTGGCACAAATTCTAGCTTCAAGTATCCCACACAGAGCATTGCTTTTTGTTGCATTCGTACTGGCACACATAAGCAGACATCCTGCAACTCATCGCTTGAGCATATGGTGTGTTTGATAGTCTCAGCTCCTTCGACCTGGATGCCCAGCTTGAGCGGCCTCTCAAGGGCTGCAGCGTAAGCACGGAGTGTCCTGCTCTCGCCCGTGAACGAATAAACCGTTCGCACCTGAGCAACAGCCTGTTTTCGGACGACGGAGGGGCAGGTCAGCAGAGGCTGGGAGCTTGAAAAGCCTTTATCACAAGGCCCCAGCAGATGGCAAGTCAAGCAGAGTCACGAACCAAGTCCCGCAAGTCAGGCGCAGCTCAGACTCTCCCATCAATTGAAATAGTCAAGCGCCGCCGACAAAGAAGTACCAACAATAACTCTCTCAACATCTGCTGGACATGCGGTCACCTGCTCGGCAACACCACCCGCCTGCACGTATGCCTCCTGGCCCTTGGACGTGAGGCCGCTGAGAACGACGGCATATGTGCCGCCAGCAACGGCGATAATAGGCACCACGGCCAGGATGACGAGAGTCAGCTTCCAGATGAGCGTAAAGCCCACGACGAAGCCTGTCACAAACGTCGCCATGAAGTGCAGGTAGTTGCCCACCTGCATGCATGCATCATCCCCACTCACCAGGTAGAATGGATCAATAATGTGAGGAACTAAGTCGGCAGTCACTAGTCAGTGGGTTTGGAACTTGGAAAGCTGTAGGTGGGGAAGCCGGCTTGGCTCGCTTCTTGCCTTCTCGCTGATGGCATTCTGGACGAGCAGGACATCGGAGGAGACGCGCGTGACGATCTCGCCGCTGTTGCCCTCGGTGTCAAAGTAGCCGACCTCCTGCTTCAGCATTGCCTCGAGGTACTTGGAGCGAATACGTGCCGACTGCCGCTCCCCTGTCTGCATCCATGCCGCAACCTCTGCCGGGCCCCCCCTTCCGACCACCATTGTCAGAGGCTTTCCACCGAGCCAGACTCGTCTGACGGCCTCTTCAGGAAACAGCGAGCTGGCCCTGTCCGGAGGGCTTCCTATCACGTGCTAGAATTTGCAACAATGGGGGACGTGGACGAGCAGCGGCAGGCAAAGCAGCTGCAGCAGCAGCACTCACCCACCCAGCCGGCGACCCAGACCACAAGCCCGAGGTACAGAAAGTCCAGCACGTACTGCGAGGACACGAGCATTGAGGCATGGTTCACAGAGGTGAGGTTCCGAGCACGTTGATGCAAGCCCGAGGTGCATGCGAGGGCAGGGGCAATGGGGCACGCTGTGCGAGCGAGCGGTCGCCACGCCTACCGGATCAGCTGGGCTGGCTCAGCTGACCTTGTCGACTTGGTGGGAGACCCGGTTGTCCGAGAGCGTCCCGAAGCTGTTGATGATCTTGCCGAAGAAGAGGAAGAAGATGGGCAGCGCGGCGCCGTGCGCCGCCGCGCCGATCGACCCGACGACCATCAGCAGGACGTCCAGAGAGTCTGCAGCGGCCCAGAAGATGGACAATGCGGCTAGTATGATCTCAAATTATGATTGAAATGCTGCTGATATTGAAGGTGGAAGGTGGAGGGCCAGAGCCTGAGCTCCTGCGAGCTGCCGGGCATGGCGCCGGTCGGCCAATGCAGAGAGCGCCGCAGGCTGTGCCGAGCCAGTGGCCTGGCCGCGGCAGGGGCTGTGGGTGCTCTCACCGGCGAAGGCAAAGAGGCGGTAGAACGGCACGGCCTTGGCCTTGGGCTCCTTGGCCTTGCCCGCCTTCTTGCCCCGCTTCTTCTCCGCCGCCTCCGCGAGGCCTGCGCCGCCGTTCCATCGCCAATGTCAGACGTCCCGCGCAATGCCTCCGGAGGAGCCCTCGCGCCAAAGGAAAAAGACGGCGCGCTGCGCTTCGGGCGGGGCTGCGGGACCGGCCTGCGGCAGGGCCCGGCGGCGGCGGCGGCGGCGGCGGCACAATGGCATCCTCGACGAGGTCGATGGCGTGCAGGACGGCGCCGGCGGGGCCGCC
>WELB01000012.1:412399-435771 GCA_009602725.1 Spirogloea muscicola
GCCGCTCCGGTCCCGCGCCGCCACGTGGCGGATGCGGGCCGCGCGCCCCGCGCCCACGGGGCCCCCCTCGCAGGCTCGTGCGCCGTCGGCCCCCATGGCGAGGCCAGCTTTGGCCAGCGGCAGCCGTGAGGCCCCCTTCCGCCGCCGCCTCTGGGTACTGAGCTTCCCACTGCATCGTTTCTGTGTTCTGCAGTGTTTTGTGGTGTAGTCCTTTCTCCGGCTCCTCTTTCTTTGGCTTTGGACATTGTCCATTCCTTTTTGGGCTGGCTTTGCCACACCCTCTTCTCTATGGGCGCGCACTTCTCTCTGGTCTCGGCGGCGTGCCTCTTTCCCTGCAGCGAGCTACTCAGACCTGATGGTGCTCACTCGTGGGTACTGAGCATCCCTCTGCACCGTCTATGTGTTTTGCAGTGTTTTGTAGTGTAGTCCTTTTTCCGGCTCCTCTTTCTTTGGCTTTGGACATTGTCCATTCTTTTTTGATCTGGCTTTGCCAGCCCCTCTTCTCTAAGGGCGAGCCCTTCCTTCCAGCACCCCAAGAGCTGCTCCCAAGGGGGCGGGCGGGGGCTGTGACGAGGAAGTGGCTCTCCCAAACCATGGGTACCATGGGGGAGCGGGTGGATCCCCTTGCAGCAGGCTCGCTCCCGCAGGTGCGTCGCATGCGCCTGTCCGTCTCGCTGCAGAGGTCCATGGACTTGCGCCCTGCATCTGCGTGCCGGTCGTGCCTTGGCTGCAGCTTCTGGCCCTGCCAGGGGACCCGCCACCAGGAGGAATTGGTCGCCCATAGACATTAGGGCTGGGAAAGGCCAGCCCAAAAAGAATGGACAAGGTCCGAAGAGCCAAAAGGTGCCGGGACAAGAAACCACACAACTAGACACGAGACGACCGCAGATGGAAGCTTGGTACCCACCAGTGAGCAGCAGCAAGTCGGAGTAACTCGCAGCTGGCACTCCGCCCAGCCTTAGATGCAGCAGCCATAGCATGGACACAAGAGGGCGAGGTCTGCGAAAGAAGCCGCTTAGTAGCCCCCAGTCGACAGCCGCCAATAGGGATGACCAGCAGGGGGGCAGAGGAATGTCTTCCCAAATGAGGCAGCGTCTGTGAGAGGCCAGCCCCAAAGATAGGGACAAGGTCAAGGGGGAAGGCCAAAGACGACAGCGCAAATCACACAGCAAGACAAGTGGCTAACATGGACAGCCAACTAGAAACCACTGATCAATCGCCGGCGCAAGTAGCAGAAGGCAATAGTCGCCCGCCGACGTCTGGAGGCGGCAGCCTGAAGGCACGACCAGCATGCACGCAATTGGGCGCTCTTTGCCAAAGCTGCTGGAGGGGGTCGAGCCACCGAGTCCCACATGACATCTAATGCCCATGGCTGGGCTAGACGATCCACTGGCCCCTGCAGCAGCTCGCAAATCCTGACAACTGAACGCCCCTCAATCCTGAACCCTGACCCCTAAATCACCCCCTCTCAAACCACTCCCACACGTTGGAAATAAGCAGAGTCTCGCTCAGCTGGATTGCTTGATAAGCATGTCCCTCCAGCCTTCGAAGCCACTTGCGTTGTGCCATCACCTTCCACACTCGTGGTGGCAAGCCTCACCATCGAGCTTCTTAGTGTTCCTCACAATAGTCCTTAATGAGGGGAGCTTGTCATCAGCTGCCGGTCAAGAAAGCGGTCATGGTCTTCCTCCGCTTTATCACCCTTGCATCAGCAGAGCTTAAGCCCTCCGCATTAGAAATCATTAACTAGAAGATATTTGGCTCGTGACAAAAGCATAGCAAGACGTGCTGCATGGTGCACCACGCACAGAAACACACAGTGAAGGTAAGCTGGTTAGATACAGAGCTTCAGCTTGACGCCGTCAGAGCTGTAGGAGCCTCAGCACCTGATGCCCTATGATCCAGAGGCATATCGTCTCTTAAGTGCACTGGGACCACCATGTAGTCTCTCGCCGCAACCACCGCCTTGCTCTGGAATGATGCCCTGGCTGCTTCCACCATGTTCTGAACTGTCTCCTCTGTCTGCTTCTGAGCGGCAGCAGCACACAGTGCTGCTTAAGAACCCAACAATTGCATCCCAAGCCACAAGTAAGACATGCGAGCAACCTTGACTCTGTTGGCCTCAGCAGCCTGACAGCGGCATGTTGGCATAGATGTTGGCATAGGCACACAAGAGCTTGGCTAAAGGAAGGTGAGGCATGGCACACGTGCTCACATTGGGGCTGTATAGAGCACCCTCCACTCTCGAGCTGAAGTGGGTGAGTACCAGCTGCTCGGCTTCCAGCAACCGAGCGAAGTGTCCAGCCATTGCTACAAAGAAGAGGCCATGACTAAAGTCTACTGAATGACAGGCTGCAAGCTTGAACAAGGCATTGCAGTGCAACATGAGAGACAGTGATGCAGTGACGCGTGCATACCAGTGCTTGTACACATGCTGCATAGCAAAGTTGCGTGGACAGGGAGAAGTACACTTACAAGCCGTGGAGTGCATGCGATGAGAAGCTTCAGAAGCCAAACTCTCGCCCAGTGTGGCCTCGTGGACTAGCACGTCTGCTCCCCGGCCTTCCGCTAATAAGCTGCTCGAGTCGCAAGTATCTCCTAGTATGACTGCACGGCAGAAGAGGTGATGTTTTTCCAGCATTGCAGCACTAAATCACTGCTGACCGGGATATTCAGAACCCCATCCTGCTGACAGAGAATTGTCCCAAATGGAGGCGAGCATGAACTCTTGAACGCTGGAGCAGAAGCACAAATTGCTATTGCTGCAGCTAGTCAATGAGTTGCTGCTTTTCACCTACTCGACGTCCTCTTCGAGGAGACCCCAGGACCTGAGCAGGGGTCACCTGCAAGTATAGTCTCATCGAGACATTACTGCCAGCTGTAAGAAATATTGTGATGCTGTGATAGTGTTGCTTTGTGACAAACAAGCACATGTATTAAAATGGGCAGATGGGCAGGCAATCGGATTCATACGACTCTCCCATCGTGGAGCACGATGTTGTGTCCCTTTTGGAGCTGCGCGTATGCTGGCCCCGGAGGTACCCGTAGCTCCTGAGCTTTCTCAATGGAGAATCTGATAAACTCCAGCACGCGACAACCCTTCTCAGAGACATAATCTGCAAATGCCACTACAAGCCACTGCAGCACATACAGAGCAAGTGAGCTGGGGACAGGCATTGCACGTAGGCTGCGGGGCAAGCATCGTAAGCAACTGAGCATGAGCTTGCTCTGAACCTTTTGCTGGTAATCTGGGTAACACTGTAATCTGCTTGGCACGCAGCGACTGGCTTAGGAGATAGTTGCGCAGTCATCGGCCCAGGGCAAGTACCTGCCAGGTCGTGTCTGCTCAGAGATGACGAATCCCCAACAGGGGATGCTGTGTCGGAGGAAGCCTGCTCTCACAACATACTGCTCGTCCTCGTACCTGGCAAGCCGGCAGCAGATGCAATCTGTGGTTCAGAGGAATCTTCTGCTCCTACGATCCTTGTTCAGTATTGGCTGATAGAGCACATCCTGCTCTTTAGCTGTTTGCATACTTCAATAAATACGGGTTTGCGCTTGAGCCACTTTTGCCCACTCACAGATCCCAAAGGCCATTAATGGAGCATGTAATGTCATCCCCTGGCAATTCATCCCTGTGCAGATTCACAGCCTCGTCACGTCCCGCGCCCCAGCTTCTGTGTCGGTGGTCCTGCTTGAGAAAGGCAGGCGAGAGCTCACAGATGAGCTTTCTAGGAAAGTGGCCAGACCTGGCAACCATCGAATATTGTCAAGCAACGAGCTGCACTTGACAATAAGCACAGTGCAGACCTCTCGGAGGATGAGCTCGTGTACAGAGTATTTGGGCCGGATGCTGGCTTCTGCCACTTTCAGAGTCGTGCGTATCCAGTGCCTGAGGCCCTCGGGCCCATATATCTCCACAGGTGGCCTGTCGCTTGATGCAGTGTGGCTGATCATGCACAGCAATCCTGACAAGAGCTGCAAAATCTCAGGACAATCTATCTGCAAGGGCTCCGGATGAGCCAGCATCTAGAGGCTGCATGCAACGTTCTTAGAGATAATGGTTTAGGGCTTAGGATTTGGAGTTTGGGGGTTCGGGGTTAGTGTTTAGGGTTTAGGGTTGGCAATACGACTTAAGAAAGAAGGTTTAGTGAAGAGCAGGGGAGCAAGCAGCATAAGTCTCGCCATGAGTTGCACCTGGTAAACCAAAGAGCTGGCGAGCCATCACCATGGCAGAAACACGCAAGGAGTGCATCAGCAGTCGTCCTTAAAGCGTGGACTCTCAATCCTATGTCAATCTTGAAATTGATTCCTGAACTAGGATGCTCGTATAAGCATGCGATGCACACCACTCTAAAAATCTGCCAAAGGCATGCAAACGCCACAAGCGCTCGCAATGAGCTTGCCCCTCACATGGTCGCCATGTGTGTGGGAGATGAAGATGCGGTCAATACTGCGGGGCCGGAATGGCGCCTGAGCCATTTGACGTTGGACGCCCTCTCCACAGTCAAAGAGAAAGGTGGTGCCGGCTGGTGGCAAGACAAACATGTATCATGCAGGACATCAAGAAGACCCCGAAAGGGGACAGTGAATCCTGGACCCTAAACTATGGACTCCTGAACCCTAACCCTTGAGCATATCGTCGGCAGCTGCCGGGAAGGTCCAGTGGCACAGCAACAGGGAAACAAGGCAGCAATTTGCAAGTCCTTCAAGCAGTGTAGGCTTGTCAATGATTGCTCGACACTGGGGTGCTAAGTGGGGCAGCCTTTGTGCTAATAAACGTCAAGGACCAATGATACTGGCATGACTTCTGGATAAACGCCTCAAAGTCTGCATCTTGCAAGCACCCATACACAGTCCTGGGTGGCGGCTACCATGTCATATGGCTGCAGTCCATTACCGAGGCACAGGGCCACGCAAGACGAGTTGCGAGACCTCGTCGGGATGGACGCCGAGGTGCCGAGGAACACAAGCTCCATGCCCTGGAACTGCCGCGGCGTCGCCAACGGCTGCCTGCTGCGAGGCTGCTGGGCTGCCACACCCCGGCGCCGCCGCCACAAGCAGGGGCTTGGGAGCTCGGTATCATAGATGACTATGTTCAAGACGAGAACCTCTTAAGCATAGCCAGACCCAAAAGTCTCACAGCCCCAAAGACCATCTTACTTAGCTGAAAGGGTTTAGGTTGTGGTATCTACAGGTTCCCATGATGCGGTGCTTCAGGTACAGACCATGTCCGTCGGGGTTGGACTTCCTCGCCAGCAGGGGGCCGGCGAGAGAGCCGAAGGCGCGGGAGAGGCCGAGCGCTTCTCCCCACAGCGGCTGCCGGCTCCGCGACAGCCGCCGCAGCAGCGCCGCGGCCATGGGGCCGGCCCTCCTCATGCCGCTCGCAGACGCCACGACGTTGCCACGACCTCTCCGAGGCCCATGCGGCAGCTCCGAAGCGCTCGCTGGCGTCCCAAGCAGGACGCCGCTAGCGCAGCCTCGGAGTGGCGATAACAATGCCGAGGCCTGCCCAGGAGCAGCGCGCTACGCTTCGTTTCCAGAGCCGCTGGTCACGGCGCCTCCGCCGCGCCCGCAGCGCGCGCGCGCATGTCAGCGCTCTGCCGTGCCGGCGAGCATTGGGCGGCCCGCTCGCCGGCGCCGCACCTGGCGCCTTCAGTCAGGCGTCCACCATGGCGTCCCTGTGTGAGCATAGTGGTTAGTGCTTCGATTCATGAAGCCCCAGATTTTGCATTAGCTTTTGCCTGGACAGTGTACTGGCTAAAATCGGACACCCTTTCATTTCATGCGCACCACGGCAGCCTTCTCTCTCTTTACCCTCGCTCGGATTTGCTGGTGAAGCCTTGGGCGTGGAGTGCCTCTTATCAGTGGCAAGCAACGTCAGGCCAGCACGTCATCAATACCACCATATTCATATTTTGCATCGTGGGGAAGTTGCGGCTGCTGATATTAAACGAGCGGCTGTGAAAGCCAGCCAGTGGAGAAGCAGGGAAATGTTGATATTAGACTCAGGCGGCGGCAATGAGGCGGCCCTCATGCAGCAGCCCTCCAGCTATTTCAGTGAGGAGGTCGGGCTAGATGTCAAGCTGTGAGTGAACTTGTACGTCAGGTTACTGAGCTGTATGTGTGTTGACGAGCTACAGTGTCACAGGAAGGTAGCCCTCCATCTGCACTAGCACTTTTGCATCTGAAGGAGGGATATAGATGTGTCCTCCTCTGTTAAGTAACAAATGGACGCACCACGTTTCTCATGCCTGCAACAGCGTATGCTACTAATAGCACTTGCTACTAGTAGCCACTGCAGAAGCAGAGCCCTCTTGCTGCTTCGTTTCTTTTTTGTGCTTGTTGTTCTTCGTACTTCCCATGGCCCCTTCTTGTCCTTTGTTCATTCTTTTTTGGGCTGGCTTTTTCAAGCCCCTATCCTCAATGGGCGAGCCCTTTCTCTTGCCCACGCTCACAGGAAGCCTTCACATTCTTAGTACAACAGAGTGCTCTCAGCGTGAACAGTGGCTGATAGAGGTCAATCGTCCAATCGAGACCGAGTCATTGCTTGGCAGCGGCATCAGATGAGCCCGACTGGCAGTCTGCAAAGTGGCTACTTAATGATAACAACATCAACATGCACGAAGATCAGCATTATTGGCATTGCTGGACTTGCCATAGCTCGTGGGGTCGTTGCACAAAGTTCAACAGTTAGGCAAATTGTTTGCAACCGGAGTCTTATGCACAGCTCTTTTGATGAGCCTGTCCGATTCAGCATCCAGTTTTTGGACAATTGATCAAACATCCTAGCGCATAATGGATGCTTTAATGTAGAGCCTGCAACTGCGAAAGCTTTAGCATAGCAGGCCGCGTTTTGGCTGCGGCCTCCGGCTTCCGTCAGGGCGACGTCTATCCGCCTGCTAGCTATTCTGATTTGCATCTACTGACTAGAGGTTACCGAGAGTCCCCTTGCTGCCGTCTTAGCACTTAGTACCTTGCTTTCTGCTCCATCCGGCTCCTTCAGACATTGTCCAATCCTTTCGGCTGGCCTCTCACAGCCACCAGTCAATATGGCCGCGCTTTCCTCCTTTAACATAAAATGGGCACGCCACACAAGCATGCCGGCAGTAGAGTAGATTAAACATCGATCTTGGGAAATTGCAGCTCCTTATGTGGAGCTTTGTATGTAGATGACTATGCCTTCCAGCCAGCAGTGTGCCCTTGGGTACACAGTTTGAGATCCTTCTTGTCAAACTATGTCACATAGAATTGCAAATTCAACACATGGTTTAGTCTGCAATAGTTTACGCATCAGCGACTGCTCAGCATGGTACACTTGCTGGCATGCATGTGAACTTCGTCTTCTACCTAGGGTCAGGTTCTAACGACCCATCAAAGATTTCAAATTGTTAGAGACTTTCAACGGTATTTCATCATGTATAACCACTCTACATCTATTCTAGCTCGTAACTGTCTTACGACATTGATGCATTGTTGTGGTAATATCGACTGGCAAGGTCACTAGCTTGTGCCTACTACTCAAGAAAGCATCAAATCAGGAACATGAGGCTTGGTTTGAAGAAATGGTTCCTGCCAACTTTCGCGTCTCAAAGAGAAACATCCACTCCTGACACATTCACGCCTGAACATCTTAAGTCCTACAATACCGCCCCTAACTTGCCCAATTTGGTAGCAAATTACCTGATGCAACTTGCATCATTCGTGACAATCACTCGGCGAGGGAGTGTGCCCTTCATGCTCATACCAACTGCTCTCATTGAGGAGGCACGGTGTGTATGATCTGCTAGGATGCTACTCAACTGCGCAACATCCTTGGGAGAGACAACCGTGGCAAAAGGTCCGACGCTCTACTGGACACAATCTCACTTCGCCCAAGCTACAGAGTCTATCTCATCACGTGCCGTTTTCAACAGATCAAGCCGCTTGAAAGCTGCTTCCCGTCGAGCCATCACTGATGGATCCTCATCCAAAAGGGCAGCAAGATCCTTACCCTGCGTCCACGCGACAGCCCAATAATTACCACATCTAAAGCAGAAAGCTAACCTCTTCCTTGAGCTATTCTCACTGACAAACCGCAGCATATCCCCACTGGCTACTTTCTTATGATCTGCTTGCTTCTGGACCATTCATGCAAGTGACATGTCCTGGCTCTAAGCTATGCAGGCTATCATAATCAGTCAAGCAAAAGCACTGCCTGTAGTTGTATCTCTAGTGGCAATACAGCCTGATGGGATCAGGTTGCTCGATGCATAGCACATAAAGAAGCTCCAAGATTGGGCACAAAACTTCAAGACAAGGGAAAGGCATGACATGCTTTTCTACCTCAGCCCGCCCCACTGTGGCGTAGAAGTGGTCTAAAAGTGCTCGCTTGGCTTCCCGCACCTGTACATCAGCTTCATATGTTATTGAGGTTGCAAAGAGGAGCATAGACACACGAAGTCAATACTCTGATGCTCCACTAACTGACACTTGGCAGCAACATCCGGCTAATAGTGTTGTTGCTCTCACCACCCTAAATTAGATCAACAACTTGCTAGAATTGCTGGTGCCACTCTACTCCACTTCAGTATCCTTGCAAAGGATTGCAAGCCCATCAAGCCAGATCGGATTCCAGCATACCTGACAATGAACTACAGACTTGGGGATGGAGTTCCTCAGCCCCTCCATAACCATGCCGACATAAGCAGCGACATTGGACCCTGCACAACAAGGCCTCTCGAGCCTTTATTGAGAACCGATTATCTGACCTCGAATCTACTTGCACAGTGGCCACTGCCCATGAAATGATGACTTCAAATCCATGTAGCTAGTTGCTTCATGAAAGTAATGAAAACTTCTGCATGAAGAAGCGGAGGTAGAATAGTCACTAAGGGCCACCAAAGGATGGGACTCTCACCTATCCGCTTCAAATGCATGTCGCTATACCGATCAGCACCCATGAGGTTGCTCAGGAAATTTCCTTTTGGCTGCTGTTGCTCCTTCTCATCAACCATGGTGGGTAAGCGGCGGAAGAATTCCACAGTCAAATAACTCGTCTCCATCTCCACAAGGCGTATAGTAGACTTCCTACTCTCCTCCCGGTATTTCTCAAGTGCCTGAGTTGCAGCTGACAAAAGCTCTGCCTGCAAAGTTGGAAACCTTTGTAGCTCCTGCAGAGATGCCAGCCAATATCTCGAACGTAAATGATGCCGGTTTAATTACAGACAAAAGCAACAAAGTTGAAGCGCCTTCTTCAATCTACTTTCTGGGGAAAGATAAGTTCACAAAGTTGGCAGAAATATTCAGAAGCTAACCTAATCAAGCTGCAAGCGTGCACATTATATTAGACAGTCAAAGACCTATCACACTGCGCGCTGCATCAGCATCAATGTTCTCTCTTCTATGCTTCTTCTATAAGATATTGCCAGATAAGAAAGTGCGATGAGTAAAGCTGGCAAAGATGTAGCTAGTCTGTACTAACCTTGGTTTCTACCATGGATTGCCTAATAAGATCTCGAAGGATGACATGGACCTGCAAAAAGACACACACAGCTGGCAATTGGGAAGAGGTATCTGCATTATGAACACGTACTTAAGCCTGGTCCACGAGGGCAGACCACTATCAAACGACAGTCACAACATGAGCTGCACTTGCTGGCCAAGAGCCAGCTTCAGGACCAAGTCCAAGGTGGTAGAATTCCAGTACCTCGTCAACAACAGCTTCAGCTGGGCCCTTGAACATGAGCAGGGCCCCCTCAATCAACCGACGATATCCACTCTCAGGAGCTATGAGATGGGGTTGATACCCATCAGCTTCGGCTACCACCCTACGCACATCTGTCACCATTCCGATCCTTGTGAGAACCAAGGCAGTCAAGCAGATACAAGGTGTGAGCCACTCTTCCTCCGTATGAAGCAGTATCTGTACGCGAGGCAGGCCATGCCTGCAATTGGATAAATGATTGGGACTACAACAACTATGCAACCTAGTCATAAGCTCAGTAACGCACTCTGCATAGAGAGGTGTTTGTCAAAAGGGAGCTTCTTGAGGGCAGCCGGTAGCTTGTTGTCAAATACAGAGTAGACTTTCTCACCGCCTGGCCGCCTGCCCGATAGCAGTCCACATGCCATCCAGCCGTGGCCAGATTAGATTGTATTGACAATGACAAAAGGGCAAGCCCCAATGGGTGCACCCAAATTCAAATTAACAGTTGCGGCACCTAGTGATGTAAAATCTTGCACTGCAGGGACATTGATGGACAGAATGCTCACCCTCCATCAAGATGATCCTTGAAGATGTAATCAAAAGCCCTGCACATCTCCAAAACAGTATACAATTGCGCCTGCAGACAACATAGCCCTGACTGTTAGCCAAAGATGAAGAGCAACTATTGCCATATTTCAACTACAGGTACATGGTAGAAGCCACCTAGCAAGTAGGGCAGTACGTGCTTCTCACAGCATGCAGAATCTCAGCAGGCTAGCTAGTGGAGTCAATGCTGCTATATGAACTTACCCCTGCATCTACACCGATTGGCCTTCCCAACTGATTCATTTCAGCCTCAAGTTCCTCAATGTTGTTATTAATTAGGGCTTGTATACTGGGAATGCGAGCCTTGATGACAGCTTCCAAGTGCTGCCACATAATTTGCATTGTCCAAGTCAATAGCACCTCAGAGCCGAGCAGGTCAAGAAAGGAATAATCAGTTTTAGCTGACCGTTGTGATAGATTTGTCAACTCTCAAGCTCGCTTGATATGGGACCTGTGCTTACCTTGCTCAGCATCTTTGCCAGGTACTCAGTACCCATTCGTGAAGCAAGATGGGAATAGTCTGGGCTTGTTGCAAAGTACTCCCGCTCGCGACGGCGAGCAGCCATCATGTCCACATTGCGATTGATGTCAGCTTGAGACCTATTAACGACTCCAATCCATTCATGCTGCAGCTTGTAGGAACGCCCTTCCAGGACCTGCAGATACCAATCTGAAATATAATTTGCTACAAAATCCTTACTCAATTGTTCTCAGCCGCTGTTCTTGCCAGTATGTGAGCATCTATACCGATGCGCAGCGGCTAGTGGCGTGTTCTAGGGTGTAGGGGTGAACCTACATCCAGAGCATTGGTGCCTTTGTCCATCAAATCCAACTTTGTGAGAACTCCCCATGTCCGCTCTCCTGCACGTGTTGAACCGGGACAATGTCATGTCTGCAGACTCTACAGAAAAGAACTCGTGGCATCAATCACATTTATTTCAAAGTCCAGTGCCAATGTTGTCGGATTGCATCCCACAGTCCTCCACTCTTCAAGTGTCAAGAATACAACTATCACTTTCAATACCACTAACATTGGTCACCTGTTGGATCCACCTCCCGTGATAGCCTCATGGCGTCTGATGTTGCAATGTCCTGATTAGCTGGTGATATGCCAAGAATGATTGTATTGGGCTGGCACAAAGCACAAGATTTGAGCATGAAACTTCAGTACCACCTATTATGCCCAGCCTGCCTGTTCCTGCAGGTTGCTGTCAGCTGCCCTCATACATAAGCAATGCACTTCATGCTGTAGATTCCTGAAGTAGACTAGCTCCTGACCTAACATCAGTATCCCTGAAGCAACTCTAGTCATTTGCTGCCAGCTGCCCCTTGCTGTCCAAGTTCCATATCGAAAAAGAGCAACTATACACCCTAATATGCCTCAATGAGTAGCTACTTTTCCTTCTCTTCCAGTTGTGCAAATGTCCTCCACCAGTTGTATACAGGACCCCTCAGCTTCGACAGATAGGACTCACTCACGTAGGACCCGCAATAGACTCCTGCTTTCTTTCAGGTTGTGATTTTGATGGGCTGTCTTACCTTCTGAACATAGCTGTGCACCATAGTCTCAATGTCCCTCACAATACTGTCTGGCTGTCCATCTGCCAATTGAGCAAGCTGATTTAAAGAATTACCCTCCATCCCACTATGACTGTCAGTTGTTGGTGAGATTGATACTTTTGTCAGCCGCCAGCATAAGCAAAGTGCAATGCATGCTAAGGAAGTGGACCGCACTAACTTTTACACCCACGAAATCAGTCACTCGAACCCTAATGTCAATGCAGTACAAGAGGAGGTCAAGAAATAGTCGCTTGGCAGCCATCACATTACCTACGGCAATCTTGGTCAAGCCAGGAAGGTCGACCAATGTGAGATTTACCACTGCACATGCATGAAAACTTAAATCGTCAATTCTTCATACAAAAATAGGTCAAGTTCCCCTGGCTATGTTCCAGTATCACCCACTTCCACATTCACTGCCATATTTGCCAGGAGTTGAGGCCATACACATCTTACACCTGGTGTGAGACTTCAGAAATGTGGGGATTGCCCCAGAAAAAGGTTGGGTAAACAGAGACACATAAACAGACAGGTAGGAGTGCGGCACAATCACCATTTGGGGAGTGGATGCTGAGGTGTATAGGAATGGGCGAAATCTGCTTGCTTTTCCCAGTTACTCTGTCAGTCTCATCCGCTATTTCCTTTCGAACAGCATCTGCAGCAAGCATGCAGGAAGGCATGAGACTCTTACTTTCAGGACAGCCTCCACAAATGTGCATCAGCCCCCGTCATTCTGCAGTGATTGTGGCACTGATTCCAAACTGGATTCAACTTGGAGCCAGGTCAACTATAAGTAAGGCTTGTGCAGATAGGGCTTACTGAAATCGGTGTAATTCCTGCCAGGCTGATGTAGGAACTCTGCGTATTCCTGGGTGTTGCCTGAGGTTTTGTGCAACTGAAGGACTAGAGGCCTCCGCGTCACGATCCCTGAAGCAGACCACACAAGCGAGCTGGACAAAGTGAGGTACATGTGATGCCGTAGTGCTGCGTGTTGCTAGCTTAAATTTGAGAGGCAGGCACTGATAGCATGTGTCAGCTGCTAAATCTCCTTCTCCATGGCCTGTGTCCACCCAGAAGGCTTCAAGTACCTGATCCTCTTGGCAGGAAATCCTTTCCAACTATGCTCTCAAGCACAGATGACTTGCCAGAGCTCTGTCATCGTGGAGCAACAGCGCGCAAGGGCATCAGTCGCAGTGCACGAGCCCGGCTGCTAGGCACAGCACCAGTGCAGATCTGCGGTCTAGGTCCGAGCCTTGCTTTGGAGGCGTAAACGACATGGCCGGAAATCTGATGGCGGGAGCGAGCGAGGCTGCGTCGCCGCAGCCACATCACCTGGCCTCCCACGACGGCCACAGATGGGAGCTGCTCCCACAGCGTGGGGAGGGCGCCATTCTGGTCCCCGCCGTAGTCGCCCAGGACCGTGCAGGCCCGCTGAAGCCGATTCACCAGTTGAATGAGGTTGTCCATGGCGGTGGGCCGCGCGGATCCGCGGCGCCGGCGGCCCCGGCCAGCGACGGGCGAGTGCCAGCAACAGGTCGATCACGCGGAGCCGCCGCCGCCGCCGCCGTCGCGCGCGGCGTACAATGCGGGGTCCACCTCCACCGTCGTCCTGACGTTCTGGAAGGGTAAGCCCCTGATGCCTGTGAACTTGGGGCCCGTTTGCAAGCTGGCCCGCATCTGGAAGGAGCTCGCCGTTGCGGCCAGAAGGCGCCTCTGCATAAGCCAGCTCTCGCTCGTCGCATTGCACAGATTTTGACCTGGAGGATGCCAGGCAGAAGCTGGATGGGCAGGGCCTTAAGATATCTGAGCATCAAGAGAGCAGCCTCNTGAGCCCCCTTTCCACCAACAATAGCTTGGACTGGCTCATATCTTGGACTTATTGACTAGATGAATATCACTAAACGTCAATCTGTGTTGATCCCCGTGCTGCCAATTCCGCACACATGTTCGATAGACTCCATATACCTGTAACTAGAAGCAACTGCTACACGATCAAGAGATCTTGGGTCACGACCGAGCTGATAGATATATACCTCACATACACATCAAGGCTTTCCAGTTCCAGAATGAGGATCGAAAGAGTCCCCAGTTGACAGTATTGACCTCGAAGATTGGCAGCATCAGCGTGAGCACGATTGTCGGCCGTGCCAGCAGTTGGAAGGCTCTTCTAGTTGGCAGCGGCGCCACTGCCGACTACGCCCCGTCCAGGCTGGCCTGTGGCTGCGGCCACGCTGGCCAGGTAGAGGCTACTCCTGTCCAGTGGCACTTAAGACCCACCGCGAAATGCAGTAGTGGCGACGGCCTTCCCAAGCCTCAAAGCCAGCTGGCCATGAATGGGGGCCAGCGTGCCAAACTGCAATTGGCCTGGAAGCACCTTGGACAACAATGCCGTCGCCGCACCCAGCATGCCTCAGTTAGCTCGCCGCCTGCGCAAAGCTGACCGACTAACTTCAACCCTGCTTGATCAAGGGGCCCTGCCAAGGCCAAGGGTGCACCGAGCAGCGGCGAAGCAGCGGCGCAGCAGCGCCAGCAGCGGCAGAGATGACCAGCTGCACTTCCCATTGCTAAATCCCGTCAGGGCATTAGGCGCGAGCATCAGCATGTGCAAGCGGCAATGAGCGTTTCAACCCCTACCACACACAAAGCCAATCTGAGCCTCGCCTGTACATCTGTTGGGACTGGCCCGCCGGCTCTCGGTGCTGGCTGCGATGGCTGGGCGTCGCCGAAAGCCCCGCTGGGCAACCTGGTGCTTGTAGTGGTTCAAGGCGTGGAAGGACGATGGCAGCATGCGTGCTGGGCAGTGGTGGCAGCCCCGGCTAAGCAAAGAGCTCGAGTACCATGCCGTCGAGGGCCAGGGAGAAGCCCTCGCCAGGCAGTGGCACGGAGGACTGCGAGACCACGGTCGTCCTCGCTGCCAAGTGGGCGTGCCAGCTACTTAACGACGACGGGATCGACGTCCGCCGTCGCCGCCGCCGCCGCCGCCGCAGCCACCGCCGTCGCCGCCGCCGCCGCGCAGCAGCAGCGCCGCAGCAGGACGCCTACGCTCCTGAGAGTCCTCTCTTTCTCAGAGCGCCTGCTGCGGCCCCTGCGACAACTGCGCCGAGCGGCGTCGTAGCCCGGTGCAAGGCCCGGCGGGCTGGTCGCCAACCGTGAGGGCCTCCGCCAGCATCCGCAGCGGCGCCGTTAGGACAGGACTTCGACGCGCGCAGTGTCCAGTGCGCCGCTTCCGGCGCCGCCGCTGCTGGCCGGCGCTGCCGTCGCTACCGACGCCATGCGGAAGCTGAAGTTCCACGAGCAGAAGCTGCTGAAGAAGGTCAACTTCCTGCAGTGGAAGAACGAGCACAACCTGCGGGAGGTACAGGCCCTGCGGCGCTACCACATAACGGACCGCGACGACTACAAGAAGTGAGTCTGCTCGGTCTTAGCTTAGCCCCACCTTCCCTTCCAAGGCCAGCGCCATGGACATAGAGCGGCTGGCTGCTCTCTGCAGCCTCAGTTGTTGATGGTGGTGCCACCCCGATTCGACGCTTCCAAAGCCAACTCGACCCCAGTCAGACTGAGCTTTCAGGGCCTAAGTTGGGGTTCAGACGGAGTGAGGAGGTGATACCTTCAGGCTTACTGGAGCTTCATCAGGACTGATGGAGCTTTGGGTGGATTGCCGTGCATCGAGGCATGATAGGCTTTACTGCTGGTTCAGCAGCGGTCATGCACGACCCATTGCGGGGGGAGTTTGTGCAGCCTGTGAAAGGACCTTCAGTTGCCGGCTTCCAGGTACAATAAGCTCTGCGGCATGGTGACCAAGCTTGTGAGCATGGTGAAGAAGCTGGACCCTAAGGACCCCTTCCGCATCGAGATGACGGACCAGCTGCTAGAGAAGCTGTACGTTCTTATTTTAGTCGCAGAGAATCTCACTAGATTGCTTCAGGCTTTTGCTCTGTGTTTGACAACTTTCGTAAGTAGGAAGAGGTGTTAATATTGTTTTGCAGAGGAGAAGCAGCATAAGCATAGGTCCATGGAGCCTTGCCTGGATCCAGATATTATGTCATTGCTGTCAGGTCCTGGTTGTTAGAGTGTAGAAGAAGGACATATAGCCCTTCTCTTATCCTCTTGGAGGATCTCTTGTGCAGTCAATGCCTCGTCTCCTCTCATTTCCTCGAATTTATCATAAGCTCCATGTTTTCGCTGCAGGTACAACATGGGAATTATTCCTGCGAAGAAAAGCTTGGTGCTTTGTGACAAGCTTTCAACCTCGTCCTTCTGCAGGTAGGAACAATACAGCTTAGTTGGTTACTTAGTGGAGTGGTCATGCCAAGGAATTGTGTCCGGTTGTGGTAGCGTACGTCTGAAAGGCCATACGGAAGGTAGCGCTTGTGCAGGAGGAGTGCTGATATTCAAAACAAGATTAGACTGCTGCTGCTATGCCGCCAGCCAGTGTGGTGTTCACATCCATTATATTCTTAAGCAGGTGAGGTCTCCACTTTCATGTTTGCTTTGGCAGGAGGAGACTGGCGGTTGTGATGGTTCGATTGAAATTTGCGGAGACCATGCGAGAAGCAGTCACATTCGTTGAGCAAGGGCGTATCCCACCTCCACATTCTGAGTACTTGACCTGGGTCATTTGAAATTAACAACGGTCTTCGTCTTGAAAGAGCTGAGCTGCTTAATCTGCATCATCTTGGAATTAAATCTTGTACACCTTTGATGTTGAGTGTCGAGGTGCGTAGGTACCTGACCAAGCAGGTTCCTCTACCCTTATCCTGGCCAGCTTCGAGCATTTCCAATCTGCTCGCTCTTATCCTTGACTCAACATCAGACATTCGTGTTGGGCCAGAGACTGTCACAGACCCAGCTTTCCTGGTCACTCGCAACATGGAAGATTTTGTCACCTGGGTTGACACATCCAAGATCAAGCGCAAGGTGCTGAAGTACAATGAATGGTTGGACGATTTCGACCTTCTTGAGTAGGACAGGCTGCTGGCAAAGCACCACAGTATGTCGGCTGCTCTCGTCATCCCACAATCAGCCCGGCAGTTTGAGCAACAACGGCTCCCTCATCCAATCAACCTGCTTGCTGGCAAGTTCTGCCCCTGCAAACCCCTGTGACTTTCATAGAGCCTTGTATGCGGTTGCACGGCGCTAGTTCAGCTGTTGACCAGATATATCAATTTCATGCAAGTATTGGTGCTGCTTGAATACGATGATGGCGGTGTTGAGGCAAGACAATCAGATCCTTCCAGCACATTACGTACTTGGTTGTGCACTACATAACTATATGCAATGCAGTCATAGAGCTATCATTAACAAAGTGCTGGTTGGGAGATTCAGGCGGCGAGCACATGGTGATGGACCTCCATATATCCACATGTAGTCCATGACGCGGCTGAAAGGGAACAGCTTGCTATCCTGAGGAAGCTCCCCCCACACCCCCCCCCCGACTTCCAATCCCCTTCTTATGTGGCTGTGCGTCAGTACTAGATCAAATACCTGCAAAAGCTGCACCCCAGATCCAAAGGGCAGTATCTCTGCTTCATGTAACACACTGACGGGTCACCCGTCTAGCTAAGCACTTTCGATGTTGACCATGTTGACTCCTTGCTTTGCTACTGGAGGTATTATGGCACGATATGTGCAACGATCTTCCTGAAATCCTGGACATAAAGTGGAGGTCACATACTCATTGCGGCCTAGTATCTGCCATTGCTAATATATTTGCCGATGCTTGAGGTTCCACAAGCGCCTTGTGCTCTTGCCCTGGCTCGGTGGCAGCCACGGCACAAGGGCCTAATGGTTGTTCGAGCGCGGCGCCCTCTTGCAGCTGCAGATTGTGGCACTGAGAGCTGTGGCACACTCACTTTTGCGGTTGAAGAGGGAGAACTACAACCTCTACTAAAAGCAGGCACTCCCTTGGAAAGGCCAGCCCAAAGAGAGTGGATAAGATTCAAAGAGATTGCCAAAAGAAATCGCAGAATACTGGGGCAAAAGCGAAGGGAAAGACCACAACAAGTGCTTTATGCGGGTTTCACTCGGCGACCCATGGTCAACAAGTCACGAATGCACCAGCGGGAGGACAATTGAGGCGCTTTCAAAGATGAGAAAGTGGCTGTGAGAGGCCGGCTCATAGAGAGAGATAGACTCTTTCAGTGAGGGCTCATGAAGGGATGGAAGGGGTGCTCTCCCCCACTGTGTCCATTGGGCCGGCCTCTGCCCTTACTTAGCCCACTGTACCCCGAGGGCTTCCCTTCGTATACTTACGTTGTTCCACGAGCCCTCCGTTTCTGAAAGACTCCCTTGGCCCGCTCCTCCCCCTTAATGCTGATAGGACACAGAAAGTCGCATGCGAAACGCTTGGGTAAGCGACACACTGGCACATCGAGGGGCAGGCGCGGCCCACCGCTCCGGTGGGTGGCGACCAAAATCATAGGCCGCATGTAAGGCTTGCTGCGTTTCTTGGTTGCCCCTCGGTTGCTGGCCGATACCCAGCCTCGCACACAACGCCAAAGATAGCTTCTCATAGTAGGTTGGAGGAGGCAACGCACTCACCACTTTCGACACGTCTAAGAATGTGAGCAGCATGTGAGCAGCCAAAGAGATCACATCGTCAGCTTTCTCCTCCATCTTCATTGCATCTGCACTGCGCGCGCCTTCTCTGAGCTGACCTCCTTCGCAATATGATGACAGGAAACCACAATTATATTTTTTGGCAAGATCGATCGTCCCCGTGATACGATCATACCAGGGCCACTACACCGGAACCACAGAACTCCGAAGTTAAGCTCCCTTGGGCGAGAATAGTACTGGGATGGGTGACCTCCCGGGAAGTCCTCGTGTCGTATCCACGACATTTTGCCTAGGCTGCTATACCCTCCCCCCCTGCCGGGCCTTTCCACCAACCCTTCTTAAATGTGTTTAGCTCGTATTTTGGCCCTTTCGAAACTTATCAATTCTTTTCGAGCTGGCTTCTCACAGCCCTTGCCCCCATTGGGAGAGCCACTTCTTCTTGAATGTGGCGATGAGACAGCCGCCCCTTTCAGAGCGCCGTTCCTTTCGCCCACTTTGGATGAGCTTGCTTCTGAAAAATGAAGAACAGCGATTCCGAATTGACTGGTGGCTGTGAGAGGCCAGCCCAAAAGATTGGAACAAGCTGAAAAAGCTGCAATGCACCTTCTCTGTAAGCCTCGCGCCGGCATGTACTGCGATCGTCGCTCCGGAGGGACCGTGCCTGGCATGGCGCGCTTCTGCAGCTGCCGCCGCTGCTGCCGCCTCCTTGCTCTGGCCAGGAGAGGTGTGCAGCTCTTGGAGGAGCGGCTTGAGTACAGGAATCTGTCGGAGGACTGCAAATGAAGGACTCTGTGCGTCACCTCACTATGGAGCAAAGAAAGAGCTGCAATTGGAGTCATGGCTGCCTACTGCGCCCTGGGTCCGGCTTCACTTTGACGACTTCACAAATCAGTGCCGGCCATCAGTGCTGAGGTGTCCACCAGGCACCTAAATAGCTTGCGGCTGATGGACATTTATCAATTGTATCAGTCGCAGACCACTACCGGTGGCAGCCCCAACCTTCATCTTCTGGTCAGGAAGTTGCAGGTGTTACTGCGAGTCCGCCTAGACGGTCATGGACCACAAGTACAAGCTGCTAGCATCTATTGCCCAGTCATTGAAGGCCCGAGTAAAGGCAGGAGGAAGGCAGCTGGAAGAGGCACAAGCCCAGGTTAGAGGACAATACCTGTGACATCGAATGTGAATGCCTGAAGCTAACTCGCTTCTAGGTCTTTCATTTACGAAATTTGCTGCTATGATAGCAGCCTACCAAGTGTGCATTGTCCAAAGTGTTAGGAGGCATGATCAGAAAGAGCCTTCTGCCTAAAACCATTTTGCTGTGGTCCAAGCAGGCCATATGACCTGTTTTCCATATGAAATGTATCTGTCCAGGATAGCTACCCACTGTCACTTTGAGACCAAGATGTAGATCAAACATCAGAGGTTTGCTTTAGTCAAGCCATGTGTTTCATTCTGTAGTGTCCTACCTCATGGCGCAGGTAGAGAAGAGGAAGGAATTACTGCTGTCATCCTGCCACGTGATGACAGTGAGCACAACATGGCCCCGTTGAGTGCTCATTGGAAGGAAGAAGTCTTTTGCATCTGGGAAGGGTGGTGTGCCTACAGCTGCTGGTACCTTGGCGACTAATTTCTAGCAGATTCCTTGACCTAAGACAGGCTGGTCTTGCATATGGCAGCAAAGTGCTGAGCGCCAAGCCTGCTGCCAGCTGGAATTACCCGAAGGTGCAGCCCTGAAAGTGTTGGAAGTGATGGACATTGAGCAGCATGTAGTTGGAGACACACTTGCCATTGCCGCGCGTCTGCAGAGCTGCCTTCCAAAGTATGATAGGCTTACCATGAATGACCTTGCACAGCCTTCGATCTGCACTTCTAAATCAGAGCCTAGCTGGGAATCAGACAGCAGAGCGCAGCATTCAGTATGACTAAGCTAGTAGCAAACTCCATCTGTGGTCCTGCTTCTGGTGCAGCGCTCCATTTCTGTACAAGTCAGTGTGACAAAGGCCAGTAGCATATGTTACATGGGATTTCTGGATGCAATTGCCTGTATGATGGCTCTGACAAGGGCGAAGGGGATGCAGGCAGTATCAGCTTGCAAACGTATATCTGCTGCCCGCTTGTCATCAAGGGCCAGCAACATGTCGTTCATCAGGACAACCATTTTGCAACCTCCAGCAGCCAGACTTCAATGTTGTGCTCTCCATGCCAATCAGTGCATTGTGGGGGCTTGACAACCCCATGTCTGTCGATACGCTTGTAGTGGCGTCGATTCAACTCAAGGACTGCTTTGAAGGAGTCAAAACGCTAGGTGGATATATAAGGACGCAAGTTGTGTATGCTATTCAAGCTCTACCTTCAATTGACGTCCACATCCAACAGCTTTTACAGCCACTGCTTTCATCCCAAGTCCCAAGTACATGCTGGCAAGGTACAGTGTAGCTCAGGTTGTGCATTTGAATTTTTCCACATGAAAGCCCAGTGCTCGGCTGCTTGCATGTTGGCAGAAAGATGTGGCCTTACACATCTACTGCTCTGGCATCTGGCCTTGTGGGTGATCAGCTGCTGTCAGATCGGAACTTCTTGTGTCAGCAGTGGGGGAAGCTTCCTTACCAGCCGCACTTGATGAGATCATCACGTGCGCACTCCATATGGATCACAGGCCAGCTCGCTATGTACCAACTTGTGTGGTAGGCCCCTCTGATTTCGCATGAAGACCAGATATGCTTTTTGTGCTTTCTTGTTATTGTTGTCATGACATATGATGTCTATCATATGTCATGACTCTTAGGCAGCTGCTTGGTCCTGTACTACTGGGCCTCAGTGCGACATTCTCTTGCCCAGCTTCGGCGAGCACTGCAGCAATGGTACAATTATGCGCATGCTTGTCACTGTAGCTTGTCACTGTTGCTAGGCTGGCAGCAATGCTCACAAGTAGTAAGATTCATTCCCTTTGGGCAGGGCCAATTGGGCCTGGTTGCAAAGCCGGGCAGCCCATGTGCAGATGCAACTTTGACAATCCTCAAGCATGTTGCACACCTCACGATTCGAGCAATGGACAAGGACCGGCTTGCTATTTTGCAGCAGTCGGTCTTCTTTGAGCTACCACCCGGTACATACTTGGTTTGTGAAGGCTTCTTTGCCTGATTAAGCAAACACATCTGATTCCCATGACAAACAAGGCTGAAGGACATTGTGTGCAATATGCTTTGTGGAAACAACATAAAGTGGTATGTCTGTCAGCTGTGGATTGTTGACTTGCCAGCTTGTCATGCTGCACACCAGGTTGCCATATGTCAACTGACAACACCAGCCTGGAGGCACTTAGTGCATCAGCAGCCTTTGCAGTCGCCCTTCTTGAGGAAGTGGATGCTTCAGACCAGCTCACTGTGCAAAGCAGCTTGTCAGCACATTGCTGGCAAGAAAGACAGAGCATAATGCTTGCAAAGGCAAGGACGGATGCTCTTTGCATGCAGCTCCTTATGTTCTTTAGACCCCATTTGGATCCACGGCTACACACTTGACAATTGCAAAGTGACTAAACAAGAGCACAAATCTCCTCATTATGGGATGTGGAGCCTTCTCATCTCAAGGAGCCTCTCAGGTTGCTATGGACAGCCCCGGCCACCTTCCAGCAGCTTCACTTTCATCACTTCGTGTGCAGCTCCACTCGTCCACACCGCAAGAGTGGGCCTTTGCCACTGCTCTCGTGATGCTGGTGCATTGCTACGCAGGCGTTTGCTTGCTGCTCAGACTCTCCTTCTGATGTGGTCATCACTATGTGGGCCCTCATGTACCAGTTGGCTCTTTTGCAGGGATGTGGTGAGTGGTGGAATGAGCTGTGGCTGGCCAGTCCGAGAGGAACTTCTCTGAGCTAGGCAAGGGGCCTCTTGCTGTTCCTCTTCATTCTTATAAGGCCAAGTTCTCACAGTCACGGTTCATCTAGGAGCCCGGTTTCCTCATTCTTCTGCTGGACCGAGGGCGCACCAGTGACCAGCTTGTACCTTAAGAGGGGTTTGAAGGCCTCAAGGATAAGAGGAGGCTGGCCACTCCTCTACAGTGCCCCCAACATGGGGATCAGGGGGGAGCACGCAGAGAGCTGTCATCGTTGGCTGCAGGGAGAAAGCGCTTGCATGTTAGGAGAGCATTTGTGGAGGCCAGCCAAGTGCTTACAAGGATGGGTCTGGGTGGTACTTTACAAATACAGGCCAAAAAGGGTACTCCCTCAGTACTCCCTCGGAGCAGAATGAAGGAGCTGGCTAAGAGGGGGATTTGAGAGTACCACTACAAGCCAGAGGCAGCTGCGAAAGCTTGACCACTTCTATGCAACAGTGGAGACAGTGGGGGCAGTGGGGACACGGATGCCCAGTCCATAGACACCAGCCCCAACTGCACAATGCCCCAGGGGGCTTTGCACCCTGCTTGAACCACGTGCCCCGTATGTGCCCAGTACAGTGCACCTCGCAGAAGGTCGTGAGTCACTCGACTAAGTGCTCTGGGCACTGTGAAGCATGTTAATCCTTATCCTCATTGTAGCCTCCTTCGTATTGGGTCGACGCCTTGGCCAGGTGCAGGGTAAGCATACATGGCATTGCCGGCAAGTGCAAGTGCCAGGCCTGCCCGCAAGTGCACGGCGTGAGCTTTGGAACGGTGGAAGGAGGCAAGCATGGAGAAGGTCCGTCTGAGTGCTGACTTGGCGGGTCAGCTTAGCGGCAGGTGATGTACATCTGTCAATGTGCTTGCCTTGGTACTTGGCCATTTTTTCGTCTCTCCATTACGCAATAATGGAGTGCAGGGCTTAGTCCCCTTCGGATATATGCTCAATTTGGCGATAGGCAGCTGGAGATTGTTGGGAGTGCCCTTAACCCAAAAGAGACGACCACTCTGTCAGTGGGACGCCGCCGCCGCCGTCGCCGCCGCCGCCGCCGCCGCCGCCGCCATGGCTGTCGCGGCGGCGCCGGGCCAG
>WELB01000012.1:443675-456175 GCA_009602725.1 Spirogloea muscicola
GGCGGCACCGGCAGCGGTGGCGGCGGCGGCGGCGGCGGCGGCGGCGGCGGCCCGCCGGCGCGGCTCCGTCACCTCACAACCACTATTGCTGCCTTCCGGCCCTCCAGGCGGCGCCACGCCAGGTCTGGCCAACGTCGTGTTCGAGTTCCTGGAGGTGGCGGTGCACCAGATCCTCTGCGTCCGCGGCGTCTACCCGGCCGGTGAGCGAGCTCGCTCCTCCTGTGCCGGAGCTCCAGGGCTCGGGGCTTAAGGGCCAGGGTCCTCCCGCCCGCCCCGGCCGCTGACGGCGGTGGCGGCCGCCGCCGTGGCCAGCCCCCCCGCAGAGGTGTTCGAGCGGCGGCGGCACTACGGCGTGCCCGTCCATTGGGCGCGCCACCCGGACCTCGAGGAGTACGTCCGCTGCGTCGCCACCAGCCTGCGCGACTGGATCGAGCAGGTACTCGAGCGGCCTCACCTTCTTACCACAGGCCGGTGACGAAGAATGGGCTCATCTCGTCGCTGCTTGCAAATGCAAGCCGCGCAGAAGCAGGGGCGGCCCACACTTGCATCGACTACCACAGCCGATGCAGTCCGACACGTATTCAGGCTTCTTATAGATAGAGGAGTGTATTGCTTCTATGGCGTCATGAGTGCTTCTTGAATCTGTTTTGGAGAGTTCTTAAATATTTCACTTGAAGGTACAAGCTTGTCTCTGAAGGAGCTTGCTGTCTGCGTGAGTTTGGAGTGTCATGAGGTTGAGTTTCGTGACTGCGTGAGCGACCTCAAGGCCTGCCGCTCCATCTCGTTGAGCAGGGTACTGTGGAGAAGGTCGCTCTTGTGATCCATCACGGGAGTGCCCGTGTCGCACTAGAACGCCATGTTATCAGCCTGCAGCTGGATGCAGCCACACCTGGCGGGTCCATCCCCGAGCCCTGGGAGCTGGAGCCCGCGCTGAGGGCCTTTCTCCTGAAGCTGGCCGTTCTTGACGCCCCGCTGAGGCCATTGCCGCCAGGTACATAGAGCGGCAGAAAGCGATTCTTACCGCAACCTGGACATATTCTTCCAGACAACCTGCGAATGTCCACTAGGAACTTCGACCAGCAACACCATACTCAAGATGCCCTCGTGGCACTTAAGCACTCACATTATGGCGCCCACGGGCCTGACTGCTGTGTATACTTCAATCCAACAAAATTGACTTCATACTCTAGTAAGGTTGGCTGCGATTTGTGTGCTGCAGACTGCTCCTTTGAGGTCATTGCCTACACCAAGAAGCTGCCTGATGGGGTTGGCGGTGCGGGTTCGGACGTGGCCTGGGTTCCTGCTGAGGGTGGGGAGCTCAGCGACCTGCAAGTCCTTCCTGTCAAGTCGCTCAGGAGCGGCATTCTCAACATGCAGATGTACGTCGAGCAGCCAAGGAGCCGCACAAATGCCCAGGCCGATTTTGGGACCTGATGATTCGCCTTCCATGTCAAATGGACAGTACATGACGTATAGCTTGTTTTGTTCTTACCCTGGTCTCGTTGTATCCAGCCTCGTACCAGTTGATTCACACAGCCTTGTTATGCGAATGCATTGCATAAGCGATACTCTTGTCTGCTGATGGCTGCAATGAAAACACCCATGTCAACAGGGAATTGCACAAGCCCGTTACTGCAGATACAAATATCATTATGCGAGCCAGTTCTTCTGGGACAGTAGCAGTGGCATGCATACCTCACTGCCTTTGTTTAATGTCATTGAGAAAGCTACCTTGTGTAGGACCAAGATAGAGTAAGTCTAGTGGATGGCGGGATGACCTGTTCTCCAAGTTTGCTGGAGGACAGAAGCATGGTGCTACGGCACTATTCACGATAGCTGCACAGGACCACCAGTAGAGGTACACCAGGATCTGTGGACATTGGACACGGAGAATAGCTTCCACCCCTATGCAAATAACTTTTGACTTATGCAGCAGCACTTGATCATATTCATGCGCTGTCTAGAAGTCGGATGAGAGCTTCATCTCGAGGAGCAAGGAGACGTGTAGTAATAGCTAGAGTGCTTGGGTTGTTGAAGAGAGGCCTTGGCTTGTGTTGTTCTTCTATAGAAATGCATGTCCTGATCTAGTAGAGTAGCGGGTCGGGCAGCCAAGCCCACCCTCGACTGGTATGAGCTGCCAAGAAGCCGACAGCCGCATGCTGGGGGCAAGTGCAGAGGGCCGTGTGGATCACTGTGTGGCCAATGGAAAGCTACGAGAGGTGAGGTTTTCTATTGTATTGAGACTGTTTGAATGGCACAAGGCGTGTTGCATCTTTGTGGAGTGGCGTTGGCTTTGAGTGGCTCCTCCATGGGGCATACATGAACGTACATATGCATATGTACATAAACATACATGTATGTATAGTTATCATTCTGCTCCTGATGTTGCTCCCGTCGAAATCTTTCAGCAGCCTTCGCTTCCTTCACTCAAAAGTCCTCAACTGGGCGTTTGCCCTTCTCTGGAGGACTTGCAGACTGCCCTTGTCTCGGCGGTCGAGACGCCAATTTGTTCATAGCGGCACACAGATTAGACTGTCAGTCACACAGACAGCACAGGCTCCGCCCTCACTCAGAGGTTAGATACACTGTCACACAGACAGCACAGGCTCCGCACTCAGTGGGTGGCAGCCATAGCTAAACCGCACCGGAGCAGCAGCGCAATAGCCCTAGATCCAGAATCTGCAATCACGCCCCATGTGCCAGGGCACCCCGTTTTACATGGAGCGCTCCCACGATTCAATAGGCTGAGTCAGATGGTTTCCCAGATCACCATCTTAGCACAATTGACACTCCCACTTATAAGAAGGAGTCAGCCACACTGTAAAACTCTACACCTGTCAAGCTTAGGCTTGCAAAAGCCCATGGGCAGAGTATCTACATATCAGTGGGTACTATCATATTGCAATCTGATACCCCCTTCCACCTTTTCTCTTCAGAAATGATGTTGTATCAATGATGTTGTATTTATGCATAAGACGAGCATGATACACATGATTCAGACAAAAGCAGTGCTGTCCTCCGTATCACTGTGCATAGCAGTTGCATGAGATGAAGGAAAGAATTCACACTCTTCAAGTAATCTCCTCAGCCAACTTGCCTCCTTCGGTGCTCCGGTAGACTCCATGTACTCTGCTTCCACAGTCAATACCGCTGCAGTTTGCTGTACTTGACTACTCCAACTTGTTGCTGCTCCTCCCAGCTCAAAAGCATAGCCTGTAACTTGACATCTACTATTTAGACTTCCTGCCCAATCTGCATCAGAATATCACTTCTCTTCAATTACGTGTCCAATCTCTCTGGAATGTAAGACAGAAAATCTGGGTCCCCTGCAAAAATCTCAGTATCCTTTCTACCAACTTGCCTATGTTCCCACTGCACAAACTGAGCGACCACTCCCACCTCTGCTGATATTTCTGGACTTCCTGATCTACCTCAACGTCTGCAGGTTGCTGCATGTCAATACCTTTACATACCCTCTCAGAGAAAGCTGGAACAATCTCCTTCTGCTCTACTTTCAAATGCTGCTGGAAGTCAGCTGGAAATACAGAAAGAAGATACGACAAGTCCAGGTACATTGCGAAGTACCATCTAAGCTAGGCGCTTGCAGCTGAATTTCTACTTTACTTATGGTAGGCTGTGCATAATCATCTCCAAGGAAGATCTGAAAAGGTGATAGCCTGATATTTACACGCAAACAGTCTTGTTTACGTGTAAATTGATAGGAGCAAACCAAAGAAGCTCTCCTTCATCACAATCTGAACAGCGAGTACTGAAATTGGCTTTGTATTGAAGCAGTCAAATCAGCCAGCTGTCATGTGACAACTTTGCAGTGTGATGAGACAGCGGAGCATGTCCTCCAAACTTTCTCCTACTGCCTCCACTACTTAGCCACTTAGCTTAGTAGCGCGTTTCTTCTGACAGTCTTTGATGACATGTCCAGTTTCACGGCAGTAGTAACATGTCCTAAAAGACACTTGCTGTCTACACTGACCGGAAGACTGGTCTCCCATCTGTTGGCTATTGTCACCACTCTGCCTCGACCTGGACTGCTCCAGGTGTTGTCCAGGGCTTTGCTCCACCCTCTGTCTGGCCATCAGAGCTATTTGACTGCCATGCACATTCAACTGTTGCTCCTCCAACATCCGCTCCTTGTGAAGGAGGCGAGCCACCACATAGTCCACGGTCAGGTCATCTCTGCTGACCATATGGAACATGTCTCGGAGAGCACTGTACTGTGGTGGAAGTCCCATCAAGATGGACAGAACCTGCTGCCTTGCTGTGATCCCCTCTCCGATGGCATGTAGTTGAAGAGCCAATAACTGCACTCTATTCACAAAGTCCTGAATGGGCTCATTCTCCTCCATCCTACAGTCTCGCAGTTTCATGCTTAGATACAACACGTTATCAAGCCCTCTATTCTCATACTTGTCCTTCAGGTGCTCCCAGATCTGGCTGGCCAGAGGCTTGTTGATGATGCCGATTATCTCCTCATCGGACAAGTTTGTCACAAGGATCAATGTGGCCACAGCATTGCGCCTTGAGGAAGGCCGGCATTGACGTCCGTCTCCAGTGGGCTCTACGGCACTCCAGACATTACTGACTTGCAGCATCAATTTCATCTTGCATTTCCAGACTAGCCAGTTTGTATGCCTTGACAGCTTGGGATGGAGAGCAGGTAGCAAGTTGCCTGGTAGGCCCATGCCCTGAAATTCCTCCTCATCTGGCAGCTCCTGATGTTGCTCCACTTGATCGCATTCAGCATCCGCAGCTTCTTCTGTCCTCCACTCAACGTCCTCAACTGGGCGTCTGTCCGTCTCCGGAGGACCATCAGCCCGCCCTCGTCCTGGCGGTCCAGGCGCAGATCCGCTCATGGCAGCGCAGAGCGAGCGGACACTTGGTCACACAGCCAGCGCAGGCGCGGCGCTCACTCAGAGCTCAGGCACACGGTCACAGAGGCGACACAGGCTCCGCCCTCACTCACTGGGTGGCAGCCATAGCTAGGGCGCACCGGAGCAGCAGCACAAATGGCCTCAGACCCAGACAGGATCTGAGCCCGATGTGCGGGGGGGGGGGGGGGGGGGGGGGGGGGGGGGGGGGCGCATCGCACGGCCCACGACCCACCAGGCTGACTTAGATGGTCACCCAGCCCAAGCGCTGGTTCAAGATGTTTCCCGCGCCGTGATATGTCAGACTGTTTGCAGGGAGCTCAGGCTCAAGCTTTGCACCGGAAACAAACTCTCTTCCAGTAGAAGTTCCTTCTCTTCGGGGATATTAGTGTCCCACTTAGCCAGCTCATTACCCAGTTAACAGGACATTTGTAAGGCTAGGATTGGCCTCCCTTTCAATCTCATGCGCACCGCGCGCCTCCTCTCTTCCAGCAGAAAGAAAGAAAGTGCTCGCCCATAGAGAAGCTGGCAAAGTCAGCCCAAAAAAGAATGGACAATGTCGAAATCCAAAGAGGCTTTGTTTCCGGTGTAATGCTTGGGCGAGGACGATGGCTGTGGTTGGCAAGCCCAAAATCAGAATGAACAAATGTCGTAGGGGCCAGAAAAGTGTTAAAGCACACAGCGACCTATTCAGTGGCCATCGGCTCATGTCCCGCTCAATATCCCCTGCTGGACGTGCTTTAATTGGTGGCAGGAGGGCTCAGAATTTGCCGTCCGTAAGTTGGACATCATTCAGTCACCTCTGCTTGCTGACCCGTGGTTAGTAAGCGGGTCGGCTTAGCAGCAGGTGTTGTAACGTCCTTAGATGTTCTTGTCTTCGTACTTGGCCACTTAGGGCCCCCACGTACGATACGACATGCTCCTCCCTCCTCCAGTATCTGGCCCAGCTAATTGACGCGCGTCGTCGCAGAAGGGATCAGGAATTCGGGTCAGCTTGGCGCACCCTAGCATTTTGCAGGCATTGGTTGCATGTAGCGGAATGCGGCTTTCACTTCGTTTGCAGCGCTCCAAGCTCTGGCTATTCCTCAGCGTGCTGGGCGCGCTCTAAGTTAGGCCACTGGCTCCCATGGCGGTGCTCCAGCTCCCCAAGTTTGTCTGTCGAGCTTCGATGTGCTCACTCGTGGGTACTGAGGTCCCTTTTCCAAAGGACGAGAAGGGGCCAGGGGAAGTACTAAGAGAAACAAGCACAAAGAGAATTTAAGCAGCTACGAAGCACTCGAAGGACGAGAATGTGCTTCCAGGAGAGGACGGTGGCTGTGAGAGGCTAGCCCAGATAAAGAATGAACATACTTCGAAGGACTTATCAAGCCTGCATTCACACTGTCACCTAAGCACCCCTTAGCGCAAGGCTTGCCTCAATGTAGCCCCACTTCTCGGCTTTTGCCTGAACAGTGTATTGGGTTTAATTGGCCTCACTTCCATTGTCATGCAAAGTGAACCGCGCGCCTTAGCCAGCTCATTACCCAGTTAACAGGACATTTGTAAGGCTAGAATTGGCCTCCCTTCCCATTTCATACGCACCGCGCGCCTTCTCTCTTCCGTATGGTGGACGATGGCTGTGAGCGGCTAGCCCCAGAACTCTGTACTCAATCGCCCCAAAACCCCAAGACCCGAAAAGGGGTGCTAGACGGTGTCACTGGTCGTGAGAAGGGTCAGGCCTGGCGGCGCCGCACACCGGCGGCGCCGTGGTAGGCCTTGGTGGTCTCTGTAGCGGGTGCAACAAGGCTGCCGTCTGGAAGGGCTTCCTGTGACGAGCGGGACGGCGTCCGTCAGACGGCCGGCATGCCGAGGGCCGCCACGGCTGGCGGGAAGCGGCGGCGGAGGCCGACCCCGGATGTGGGCCCCGACAACGGCGCCGCGGATGGCAAAGGAGCCGATGGCGAGGACGACGGCGCCGCGGGCTTCGAACCGGAGCGGCACAGGCTGGGCGCCTCGGCAAGCGGCGGCGCCCCATTTGAGGGCCAGCGCCTGGCGCTGGCCGCCACGGACGGGCCGGCGGCGCGGCGCTTCTTCGCGTGGCTTCTGGCGCCCGTCCCTGTGGGCCACTTCTACGCGCGTGTCTGGGAGCGACGCCCGCTCCTTGTCCGCCGGCCGCACCACAGGTCATGGTGCCGGAGGCTTGCCCTCTGCCAGGGCTCAGATTCAGGTTCTGGTTAGCTTCACGTTTAAGGTTTAGGTTTAGGTTTAGGTCCAGGCTTTAGGATTGAGTTTGCTTAAATTCATATCCAAATTCTGGTGTAATTCAGGTTTAGAGTCAGGGTTAGGTTAAAATCAGGTTAAGGTTCGCCTGAACCCCTAAAGTCGGAACTTGCAGAGCATGATGCCGCGCCCACCACCAGGCCATCAACCGCGTGCGCAGCGTCGCCCTCTTCTGAATCTGCGTCCATGGCAGCGCCGCTGCGCAGGTCGTACTACAGCGGGTGGTTCAGCATGACGACAATGCGCCGCCTGCTGCAGGCCGGGCAGCTGCAGTATAGCACGAACATTGACGTGACGCGCTACTACGACGGCGCCAGGCAGACTCTGAACGGCCAGGGGCTCGCAGGTCAGAGCATACGGTTGCAGCAATGATCTTGGGCTGTCTGAGTGTGTCATGACAAGAAGCACTTTCTTACAACCTACACACACTGAGCAACATCAGGGTGAATATCTCACCTGGTAAAACGCTACAATCGGAGCACCGGGCTCTCTGTCATGACAATCATGACTCCACTCCTCAATGAACGCTCAGTCCCGCTTGCCTTGTCTTTCCTGATGTGGATTGTGCTGTATTAAGAGCGCCACCGTGAAGCACTTAATAGAACCCCTGACCTCCCCCCCCCCGGCATCAATCACATGCTTTTTGTCATGAAAGCCTACACGAGCGGGCTGAGAAAGATGTATGCCTCTCCCAGATCCTGCTGAGGTGTGGAAGCACTACAACAATGGCTGCTCGCTGCGCATCCTCCACCCGCAGCAGTGGAGCAACCCCCTGTGGCTCATGCTTTCAGCACTGGAGGTTCACTGGAATTGCATTGCAGGTGAGGCGGCGCTGATTATATCATGCATCCAAAGTTTCATGCGTCCAATCGAGGAACTTAAGAGGATCCAACATTGTCAGCTTGAATGCTCTCAGAACGATCTGCTGATTATCATCGTAACTATTGTCCGGATGCACTGTCCAAGCCCTGGCTACTACTTCTGCTGTTTCCAGCATTGCCTGCTCTTCCTCAAATGCTTTGTATTGTGTTGGACCGACTGGTAGCATCAGCATAAGTTACAGAGGTGCTGCTTGTGAAGCAGGGCAATTGCTCGCCAGTAACTCGTGCCACTTCCCATGACATCATGACCGCAAAGAAATCTGACCGAAGATGGTAATTTGCCTCGCCTTTGATATGCTCAGTCATTGCTTGTTTACGGCCTGACAAGTCAAAATTGCTGTGAATGCGAAAGGTTGCAGGCTGTAATGTCTACTTGACTCCTGCAGGAGCGCAAGGCTTCAGTCCACACTACGACGATATTGAGGCTTTTATACTCCAGGTACTCGTTTGCTCAGACAAGAAGACGACCCTGATGTGTCCACAACATGAGCATAGCTACAAGTGCACCGACGCTATTCACTTGGAGTGGCTCCCTTGATGGCCCTTACAGCTGCAAATCTTGAACCGCAGATCGAGGGCAAAAAGAGATGGCAGTGTTATGCTCCCAGGAGCAAGGAGCAGATTTTGCCGCGCACTTCCAGCCCAGACTTCACACAGGAGGAGATAGGCGAGCCTATAATGACTGTGAATCTTGAGCCTGGAGACCTGCTGTAAGTCCCGTCGTGTTGTTGCTCTATGTTGAAATCTTTCCACGTCTCCTGCCATGCTGGCATCAGCTTTCAGCTCCTGCTGGAAGAACTGCACAACAGATTTACGGAACCATGACCGGCATAACATGCAGCCGTACTCCTGGGCTTGAGCAAGCCTGCTCGCCTTGTTCTGGTGCTTTCGAAGATTACTGCAGAGGAGAGATTGGAAAGGGCTGATGGGCTGCCTTTCAGTCACTCAACCTCCTTCGTTGCACCTGTGCAGGTACATGCCGAGGGGTACAATCCACCAGGCCATCTCCTCTGCTGGCAGCCACTCCTTGCACCTGACAATCTCCACCGCCCAGAGCAACTCCTTCATCGACTACCTAGAGACTGTGCTGCCTCGTGCACTCCAGGTGAGAAGCTCACAATGCAGGTTGCAGTCATAGAGTTTGCGCAAGCAAAGCGGTTTTGAACTCAACACTCGTCATTGTCTGGATCCAGCTTGCATCGGAGGACCTTGTCGCGCTGAGGAGGAGCTTGCCCTCTGACTGGACAGACTACATTGGCGTGGTGCACAGCGACAGCTCTGATGTCAGAAGGGAGGCCATCCTCCAGCGGCTAAGGGCCATGGTCGACGCAATCTTTGAGGTGGCCCCTTGGGACTCTGCTGCTGATCAGATGGCTGCCAACTTTCTGTTGCAGCGACTGCCGTTGAGGGGCAGGACTGCAGGAGTTAAGGATGCCAGCTCTGAAGCTGAGTTGCAGGCGGCATTTGTGGACAGCAGTGACGCCAGTCTCGACACTGCGATCACAACCTCAAGCTCTGTGCACAATGGACGGGATGCTGTAAAGCTGAGGCATGGACAGGGCGTCACTCTTGTGGCTCCTAACGTGGGCCGACTGGTCATTGAGGATGATGCCGCTGTGGTCTACCACATGTTGGGCAACAGCCGGCGGCAGCACAATGTAGGCAACCAGCTTGCAGCTGATGACAACGAGAAAGAAGTGGAGCGGGGCCGGCTCAGCTTCCCGCTGGACTGCGCCCCTGCGCTCGAGCGGCTGGTGCTGGCTTATCCCCATGTTGTCAGAATCGCAGACCTGCCGATGGACTCCAAGAAGGAGTGTGTGGAGGTTGCGCAGGCACTCTATGACGCTGGCCTATTGAAAGTAACATCATGAAAGTCGAGGCATGTGGCGTTGCCATTGCTGGGTTTCACTTCGTCCAGTACCACAGTTGCTGTTTCTTTAGCACCTAAAACCCAACCTCAGAAACTGGTACAGGGTTCCTGGTGTTCCATTCTTAGTTCGCGTGTGCTTATGGCTCCCTATTGCTCTCAATTACTAATTGTGTGCATTTGGCAATTCGCGCTTGGTAAAAAATATTGGTGCTCCATACACATGCTGCACACAAGCGCTCATGCAGCGCGGCAAGCTTATGAGAAGCACGGCAGGCCTCCCTGTCTGCTCACCTCCATTGGCAGCTAAGACACGCAAACTCGGTGCCTGCGATGGGAGCGCACGCAAGTGCTCCTGTTCTTGGCCATGATGCATTCACTGAGGTACAGCTGGCACTTCGAGCCAGGCCCAGGACCCCTGGTGCATGGAGTCTGGCCATGCTTGTGCAATTGCCGCAGTGCCTTTCAAGGCAGCTCATGGAGGTGCTGTGAAGACTGGTGTCGACGCCCACAACAATTTACTTTCTCAGCCAATGTCATCGTCGTCCAGGTTTAGGAGCCGAGCCATGCGCATGGCAATGCTGGCTGCCTTCCCCCGTCGCTCATTGTCAGGGAGGCCCGCGAGCTGCGCACGCATGCCCGTCATCTCCTGCATCAGCTTCTCCAGGTCCTCCACAGCTGCCCCCGGAGACCCCTCCTCCTCATTGTCGCCGTTCACGCAGTCTCGGGGCATGTGTGGGCTGCTTGCTACGACCTCGGCTCGCATGTGCTGCTCCTCTGCGCCAGCATTTGAGCTGGCGTGCTCGGCAGCAGTGACCTTGTAGGTGCTCTGCAGACACAGTGTGTCAGTCTTGAGACGCAGATCCAAATCTGCAGTGGTAGAAGCTGGCGCTACAGACAATCTCGTCAGCTGTGTGGCATCTGCCATAGCACCCACCAGAAGCTCAGGGGTCTCCTCCGCGTGCTCCGTCAGCCGAGTCTCCATCAGAAGCGGCCCAACTCTGACTGCTGCGAGCGGACTCGGCCAATGAGCCCCGCCTGCTCCCACTTCACCACCATCATTCGTCCCCGTACCTGCATTGTGCAAGTATGTCTCAGGTGATGTGACAACAAGAGTGAGCACAGCACCAGCTTTCGTAAGCTCAAGTCAGCTCAAGTCAATATGTCTTACAAAGTGCCAGCTACATTGGGTGCACACATGCCAAGCCTATTGGAGCACTGGGTCACATGGAGGTTATGCGAAGCTGACCACGGCCTCGGCCTTTTAACAACATGTTGGGCCACGTGTGCGCTGCCAGAGCGCCTCGTATGCGGGCTAGGCCCAGCTGGTCGCCGTCCACCGACAAGCCTGCAGCAAGTGCACCAAGGGTGCAGCATGTCAGTCAGCCAGAGGCTGGCAGCACCCTCAACTTCTAACATGCATGCAGCTAACCGTATGAGCAAGACCAAAATGGCTGCCAGAGACCATCAACGGCCAACAACTCAATGCTTGCGACAGGAGGGTGCATTGAGGAATTGACGTCTACTTGCCTAGTGAAGTAGCTCAATTGAGCATACCTCGGTCAAAGGAGCTGTCCAGCGCGCTGGCATCCACGTACTCCACGCCCTTCTCAAGGCACCAGTCAAGGGCCGTGCCACGGGGGACAGCGGCCGGTGCAGAGAGGGGCTTCCCCAAAGCATCGCTGCGAAGGTCCTGGCATGCAGCAACTGAGCAGGCGGCCTTGTCAGCCTTGTTGCCCACGCAGAGGAGGATGGTGATGCCGGAGAGGTCCGCCGACGCGTACTCCTGCTGGAGCGCTGCGAATGAATCTGGCTGCCAGAGGAACAGCGCGATGCCTGTGAGCAGGACCAACGTTCGCCTGTGAGCAGGACCAACGTTAGCACCATCACCTAAGAAGACTGGCGTCCATGCTTGAACTCAGCCCTCCACAAGTTGATCACCAGAGGAGTGAATCTCAGAAGTCGATCAGCGGCGGCCACAGCTCGCAGTTGCGCTCACGTTCGTGACGTCGAAGACCATGACGAGCGCCTCGCACGGAGGAGCCGGAGCCCGGGGCCTTCTTCCGGCGCCGGCCTCCTCGACCGTGGCCACGGCGAGCTCCACCTCGGCGGTGTAGTACTTGTTGTCTATCGTCCACCTGGGCAGGCGGACCAGCCAGGCAGAGCCTGAGTGCCGGAGGCCGAGCTTGTCGCGGCAAGCCTGCGCGACTGCCGTGTCTCGCACAGCACGACGACGCGCTCTCAGCTGTCCAGGACTGTCGAGGCGGCATCGGTGCAGCAGCGCCAGCTGCAGCAACCTGTGCCGCGGGGCAGCTTCCATAAGCGGAGAAGCCTGCGCGGCGACCGCCATCTCGGCGGCGGCGGCGGCGGCGGCGGCGGCGTCGTCGTCGCCATACAGCAGCCCTGCGGAAGCAGGAGGCGAGGCCAGTCATGCGCCTGCCGGGCTCTGGCCGACGCCGGGGGGCGCGGCCTCGGCGGCGGGCGCGCAGTGCGGCGGCAGGCGCGCTCACGGCGGATGAGGGCGCGCTTGCCGGCGCCGCGCGCGCCGGCCACGACGACCAGGGGCCGCCCGGCGTCCATGGCGGCCATGGCTGCCGCGGACGAGGA
>WELB01000012.1:464034-475617 GCA_009602725.1 Spirogloea muscicola
GAGAGACCCCAGTACCTGACGCGGGCCACCCCGCCGTCCCCAGGGGCGCTGGCGGCGTACGCGGGTTTTGACGCAGGCATGGTGACGAGCCTGGCGGCCCTGGTCCGCCACCAGGGCTTCCCCCAGTCGCCTGCAGCCCTTCACCAGGCCACGCTTCCCCTCAGATACGACGGTCTCGGCTTGCGCCCGCTCGTCCGTTCCTGCCGGGCAGCGTACCTCGGCAGCTGGGCGCAGACAGCCGCCTCCGTGGCCCAGCGCTTCTTGGTCCACGGCCAGCGCGCGCTGGAGCAGGCGGTGGTAGAGGTCGACACGGGTGTGCTGCCCTTCCAGGCGTCGCTACGCTCCGCCCACCAGGAGCTGCTCGTGGTGCACCCGGACCTGGCGGGCCAGGCGGTCTCCTTTGCGCACCTCGCGCACACCGCCGACCAGCGCGTCCAAGCGCGCTTCGCAGCCGCAATGGACAAGGCAGCCTTCACCACCACCTTGCTCCAGCTCCCGGAGGCCGACCTGCGCGGGCGCGCGCGTTTCCACTCGGCCTCCTCCCCGGGGGCCGTGGCGTGGCTCCAGGCCCTCCCCCTCAATGAAGCCCTCACCCTCCCGGATGAGGCGTTCCGCAGTGCCGTCCACCGGCTCCTGGGCTTGCCGCCGCCATGCCTCCAGGGCGTGCAACAGTGTGAGTTTGGTGAGCGAGGGGCCGAGCAGGGGGAGCTGGCCGCTCATGTTCTGCGCTGTTCCCACGGCGGAGAGCGGACCGCGGCCCATGACCATCTCAGGGATGCGATGCATGGCATCCTTGTGGAGGCGGGCTTCTCGGTGGCAGCCGAGAACTCTGCCGTCATGCCGCTCCAGCAACGAGCCGACGGTCTCCACGCTCGTCGCGTGGACCTTGTGGCCACCCCACCGGCAGGCGGGCCACGTCTTCTCCTGGACGTGGTGACCACCGACTCCTATGACTGCTCCCATCCAACCCAGTGTGCCACCAAAGCTGGGTATGCGGTAGCCTGCGCAGCTCGGGCCAAGGAGCTAAAATACGCAGATCACCCGCGGGAAGACGAGTTCTTCCCGCTCGCCATCGGTACGCACGGGGCGCTGGGCGCTCGGTGGCTCGAGCTGCTCAACCAGCTCTCTCGTCACGCCATTGCCCGCCGCTTCCATGGGGAGCCAGTGGACTCCCATGTAGCAGGGTCGCTAGCGCAGGTGTACCGCATGCGCTTGGCCTTTCGCTGCAGAGGTCTATGGCCCGCGCGCTGCACCTGCGTGCAGGCAGAGCCCTCGCTGCTGCCTCTGGCTCTGGCCAGGGGACTCGCTTCCAGGAACCCAGTCTCTCTGACCTGAGGCTGCTTAGCAGGGGTTACTGAGTGCTTCGTAGCTGCTTCGCTTCTTTTCTGTGCTTGTTGTTCTTCGTACTTCCCCTGGCCCCTTCTCGTCCTTTGTACATTCTTTTCTGGGCTGGCTTTTTCCAGCCCCTATCCTCAATGGGCGAGCCCTTCTCTCTTACTGAGCTTCCCTCTGCACCGTCTTGTGTCCGGCTCCTTCAGACGTTGTCCATTCCTTTGGGCTGGCCTCTCCCAGCCACCAGTCAATCTGGCCGCGCTTTTCTTGTGTTTTGTAGTGTAGTCCTTTTCCTGCTCCTCTTTCTTTGGCTTTGGACATTGTCCGTTCCAGGGCCCAGGGCTGGCTTCTTCTTTATGGGCGAGCACTTTCTTTCCTCCAGCTGTCGGCAGGGGATCCTCAACGGCTGCTAGAAATCAGACTTGCCGCTGCTAATCCGGTTGAGCTGCCATCCCTGGCACTTCTATTCTTGCTTGCCATCCACTTTCCGTGCACCTTTTCATTGTGTCTGTAAGTTGGCCCTCTGCATGTCGCCTGTCCTCCTCGTTCCCGGCTCCTTCGGACCTTGTTGATCCACTTTCTCGGGCTGGCCTTCGCAACCATCGCCCCCTGTGGAAGAGCTGTTCTTCTATTCACTGATAGCCCTTCTTGGAAGAGCTTCTTCTTCAACAGCCACTGGCTCGTACTACGACCCCAATTCTGTCCCTCTTCTATTTGTCCTCTCGTCCTTCCTCTTTCGGCTGGCCTTTCACAGCCATTGCCCCCTTTGAGAGAGCCCCTTCTTCTTTCACAGCCTTTTCCTGCAAGAGCTCTTTCCCTTTTGAGGAGCTCGCCCTCTTTTTCTTTGGGCTGCTGCTTCTTTCTTTTAAGACCTTCTTCTCCTCCCCCCCCCCCTTGGGATTTTCGTGATTGAAATAAACAAAGGCCAAATGGCCAAGTACAAAGGGAAGCACATCTAGAGATGTACATCATTTACAGCAGATTGACCCGCTCACTTACCACGGGTCAATACATGAAGGTCGCTAATCGATGCCTGAATACTGGATGGCAGATACAAAGCCCTTCTGCTACCAACTAGAGCTCGCCCAGCTTTTTGGTGCAAAGCATTAGCCTGAGCACGCTGCAAACAGGCCGGAAATAAATGTCTGTCGCGAGAACGACAGATATGCAGCTGGCAGGCCATCTCAGCCGGAAGCACTTTGCACATCGTGCATAGCCTAGATTGGCAATATCCTGCAGGAGAGTGAAAACGAGGACCTAAGCAGCCAAAGATGTCAACTGCAGCTGGCAGGAGCTGATCGCATTGGGGGTAATCGGAGTTGTGCTGCAGCTTTCTTTGTTCTGCACTGCCCACTGCGTGGTCAACGATATGCGTCGATGCTGGACCTTTATACGCCTCCGTAAGAACCACATCAACCAAAGCCCGTGGACCTCCACCAGGTTGCACGCCCACAATGTCAAGTGTGCGGCGATGATAACGTCCCTGGGCATCCGTGGTAATAGGCATGATGTTGTTCACTTCCACGACCGCACGGTACCCGGCGTCCCGCATCAAACCCGCCAGGGCATTGCGGAGGAGGTTGTGGATGCCCACCACTTGCTGGAGCTTCCCCTGGAGCTTCCTTTCCCCCCCACCCCAGCCAAGGTGTCACCGGCATCGAGGAGGAGGACAGGGACATTGTCCTGGACGCAGAGCTCTTTTGACGCCTTCAAGTGGGGTAATCCAGGACGACGGTGCCTAGCTGGGCGGCAGCCCAAGCGGGCGCAAGGAGTATAAGGACCACTCAGAGAATAGCTTCCATTCGTGCGCCATGATTACCTACGGCGGCTACAGTGAAAAGTGCTCCCTCCTGCAGCCTCTTGCCAGGTCGATATGTGGCCGTTGTGAAACGGGGCAATCTGAGGCCCAGCAGAGTACCTCACTGCAGTTTCGGTAGTACAGGGCTCGGCTCTCGCTGAGCCGCCCTCCAGGGCCTTGCCCTTCATCTGCGCGCCCGGCGCGCTCTGAGCGGGATGGTCCTGCGCAACTTGTAAGTCTGGCAGATATGTATGTGCTCGGGTGGACCATTTTCCCGCTACAGGTCCCCTTTTGTTGCCTTAGCCCCTTACAGGTTTATCTTCGTTCTGCTTACAAGCAGTGTACTAGCTTGCTTTGGCCTCACTCTCAGTCTGTGGCAGAAGGGCTTGAAATTGGCCATCTGGTATTCAGGCATCGATTAGCGACCTTCATGTGTTGACCCGTGGTACTGAGCGGGTCAGTTTGCAGTGAGGAGAAGTGGCTCTCCCAATGGGGGCAAGGGCTGTGAAAGAAAGTGCTCGCTCATAGAGAAGAAGGGCTGGCAAAGAAGAAGTGGCTCTCCCAATGCGGCAAGGGCTGTGAGAAGCCAGCCCGAAAGAATTGACAAGGTTCGAAATTTTTTGGGCTGACAAAGTCAGATGGTAGCAAGCTTGCTGACTTCCAACTGGCAATTGGCATTTTCTCTGGGCAAGCAGGCCGGGGCTGTGTCACTGCTATTCCAGGCAGGGGCCTTGGCCCTGGCGACGGTGGTTTCCTCATCGCACAGCCCGGCCAAATGGGCGCGTTGCTCATCTTCCTCGCACTCGTGGTAATGACGACTATCAGAATGCAAGCTGCAGATTGTAAGCTTGGCAGGCATGTGCAAGGATTGTCACTCGTGGTGACTATAATCTCGTCGACGTTGCTGCCCAAATCTGCTGGGTCTGGCAACGTATCTTGCCCTGCAGGTGCTGTCGAGGATAGGCGTTTGGACTTACGATGTTGTGGATGCACAGATCTTCCAGACTGCCATTCCGGCATCACAGGCCAATATTGTCGGCACCACAGAGTTGGCACTGGCAAGCTTGGCGGAGGTTTGTGGTGCTTGGTGTTGCCATTGCCGCCAACAGCTCGTCGTTGTTTGGCGGCCTGGCGCTCCTGTCATGTGGCTCAGTCTTCGCTTCCGCTGCTTTGTATTGCTGGTGGCTTGCCAACCCAACCCCAGCTCAGCGCCGACTGTTCCCCAGCGACTTCCGGCAGCTTGGATCAGCAGGCATGACCAGTGAAGAAGAGCTTATGTGAAGGAGTGTGCTTTCACGGGCATCTCCCAACAGCTGTGGGCGTCTCGCTCTCTTAGTCGCAAGATTGTTCCTGCAGCTTGAGGTAATGACTTGGTGGTGTGTGGTGTATCGAGTAACCAGTACCTTAATCGACACTGCAGATTATTCTTGCACTCAGACCCGAGTGCGACATTGTCCGAAAGTTGCGCATCAAAGACAGGGCAGCGATCTGCAAACTGTGCCTGACTTCGGGGGCCTGCTTCATGGCTGAGTGACCGCAGCCTACCGTTCGAAATCCACAGGGCAAGGTCTTCCTGGTCCACGCTCCATGGTCCGCGTGTCAGGCGCACCCGCTGGTCGGACACCGCGCGGCTGGCCCTCCATGGCATCTTGGGCATGACTTGAATGGGGGGCCAGTCCGTTTGAGCCCCTGTGACTCCCCCTGAGCAAGCGTGGAGGCAGATGCAATGGGAGGAAAAGAATTGTGGCGAGTAAAAGACGGCCAGAGTGCCCGATAAGAAAGATAAGACAGAAAGTGGCTCTCCCAACGGAGCCTTCGTGTACTTGTAATGATCCAAGGCCAAAGTGGCCAAAGTACGAAGGCAAGCCATTTGATGACGTACATTTCCCGCTCAGTAACCGCTGGCCAAAGGGGTCGAGGGCTGTGAAAAGCTAGCCCCGAAAAGAGTTTACAAGGGCCCAACGGAGCTGTTTCTTAGGCACGCCTGGATAAGCACACCTGGAACTGCGGGCCGCCAGCATGCCGACCCCCGCCCAGTGGCCGCGATCCAGGGCAGAGCTCGGTCGCTCGGCAACCACCGCTCTCGGACGACGATGAGCATCGACGTGATCGTCGTCGGTCGACGGTCAATTGATCGACGATGGACCGTCGATCGAAAATTGATCGACGGTCAACTTTCTTGACCGCCGATCTCGGTGCATGCCGCAAGGCGGGGCCGCCTGGAGGCCCGCCACGTGGCATCAGCGGGCAAGGCACTCCTCAGCGCTGCCTCGTCTCGGAGCCCGGCGCTGCAGCGCGGGCGCCGCGCGGGCCGCAGCGGCGGCGGCGGCGGCGGCGGCTGCAGTTGCTGCGCCATCGAGCTCGCGGGCCAGCCGCTTGCTTTCTGTCTCGGCCGGGCTCCGCAGGCGCGGGCGCTGGCGGCGCAGTTGGCGCCGACGTCCGGACAAGCAGGCATGCGGCCGATGGCAGCCGGCGACGGCGAACACAGCTACGACAGCCAGTCCTGCCTCCAGGCAGCCATCTTCGCTGTGAGCACCTAGCATGAAGACCGCGCGCCTGGCTGAGATGACCTTATTTCTGAGCTCGATTGAGCTTCTGGGATCAGAGCAAGTAGTGGCTGCTGTTGGTGAAGAGTTCGTTCTTCTCTCTTTTCTCGTTGCTTCATCAATCTTTTAAGACCGCCAATTTTAGGTGGCGGCACTGGAGCTTTAACCAGTCACTCGCTGAAAGATATGCTCCAATCTTTCATAAGTTGGTTACACTGACAGGAGGCAGAACCCATGCTTCTTGAGCACATTGCCAATGCTGCGGCTGCGGCGCTTCAGGAGGCTGGTGGTGTGATTGACGTTGCTGATATTGGATGCTCCACGGGTCAGCCCCCTGTGCACGCACGGATGGCACTTCCTCCCGCTAGACCAGTTAATGTGTCTTGGTTGGATGTAGCAACTGTAAGCCGTTGTTATTAATAGCAAGGCAGACACATATGGGTCAGCGCCCAGCATCACTTTTAGAAGACATTGTCTTTTGCAGCCGGAACCATCTTCGACCAAGCTCTGTGACTGTAGAAGAATTCAAACCTGACCAAATACAAATGATTTTGAAATGACTACATTATCATGGCCTCCCCTGGACCCCTATCTCATATAATTATAACCAAATGCGATAAATATGAGACAAGACATCTCTTTACATATTAATGTTTTGCAATGACTGCAGGCAGAAACTCTGTACAGCAGATGACAAGCGTCGTCTCGGAAATCAGACAACTCTTGTTTGACAGTCAATGGGAGTGCTTCGTCTACTTCTTGGATTCGCCAGAACGATTTCAATCTCCTTCTGAGGCGATTATCCAACCAGGTGTCCGGCAGGCCCGCATATTTTGCAGCAATATGTTTGAGCTACTTTTCTTTCATGACAAGAGCCCCCACTTACACTTGCGTTCGTATTAACGTGAGCTTAGCTTGCTTGAAAAGCATGATGTGCAGAGCATGAGCAATTCAGCCAAGATGATTGCTTCAGAAATGCATCGTCAGCCGTATAGACACAAATGTGCACAAACAGTCGGAAGTAAGCAACTTTGGGCCTTGGCCCTGGTAGCCTCTTCTACAAATGGCTATTTCCAGTTGCGTCCTGCACATGGTTACCTGCACACTTGCTATGCACTTTCTTTCTCAAGATCCGTGTGCTGCCACGGAAACAGGCATGCACCTTGTTACCGAGCTTATGAGCATAAATCTGTCACGTAGCTTTCCTGACAATTAGTGCATGAGAAATGGCGAGATTTACGGTACGTAACCATGATACACCTCATTCCAGTAAGCTGTCAGCAATGCTGCTCACATCAGGAAATATCAACTGCATAGCAAAGAGAACGTGCACAAATGACCAGTCACCTTACTCAACATGTTAGTAGAAAGAAATCCATGCCATGAACACCCTGTCTTTTGTGACCGATAACTACTCACAGATCCACGCTGTGGCCTTCAGGTGATTCAAAGATCGTCAATGCTAGCAGCACCTGGTATACGCGGGACGCGTCAGGTGCCATACTTTCTGCGTACCAGGTAAGCCTTTCATCAATCTTCTCTGAGGCCACATCTGTAATGTGCCTGTTGAGTCGGGCAACTGATAAGGTATCAAGTTAGAAACGAAGTCACATACATTTGCCGGAGTCGTCATTAGTCAAGCGCACTTCTGATTTTGTCATCAGTCTTTCTTGTTGTCTCATTGCCACAGGCACAAGCGAAGAGGGACCTAGAATGCTTCTTGACCCTGTCGTGCCGAGGAGATTAGACAAGGAGGGCTGCTTTGGATGGTCACTGGCGGCGGCCCAGAGCCAGTTCATGACGGACATCCCAGAGACTTTACCTCGGGTCCTGCAGCAGGAGTAGAAATGGACAAAGCAGATGTACCAAGCAGAAATTGGTATGCCCTTATGGATGAGGCATGGAAGCAGCTCATGGCTGAAAGGGCTGCCCCGGCCGAATCTATGGGGTCCTTCAACATCCCTTTGTATGGCCGCAGCCAGTCTGACTTCTATGTAGTAACTGAGAACCTGCCAGGCAAACCATTTGCAGTTAGCTTGTTGAAGGTGACTGTTGCCATTGATAATCCGATCATAAGTACTCTCCAGTTGACACTGTTTTGGCCATGTGACCAGTTTCGCAGGCTTTATTGAAGTCCTCTATTTAGCAACACTCCGGTTGGAGCACTGTTGTGTAGAAAATGGGGGTCACGACTCCACAAGAGTGGCAGCTATCACCTTCGCAAAGGTCAGTCGTCACCTATGAAACTAAGTACACATGAATGCTTCTATACACCTATTACCCCGCATGAGAAGCTTTGGCTGGTGACACATGCCTCCACGGAAACATCACACTCAATTTGACTTGTTTAATAGATGCATGAGCAGCCGCTTCAGCCCCCGCATGGAGTTGGCCATGAAAAGCCCAGCCTAATCTGCAGTGACTAATTAGGAGTCTTCCTTGCAAGATGCTCAGTCGGCCCGAGGTGGCAAAGCACATAGTAGCAAAACTGCCTTCACAGTGATCCTGGGGCCACTTTCGACCGAGAAATTTGGCAAGGGCTTCTTAGATCAACTTGCTCATCGGATGGACGTTTGATGTTGCAAGAATTTGAGTGCTACGCTACGTCCCCGTTGCCGGCCATTGTTTGCCTCCTTAACCGTAGGTGGAGATTTTGGCCAATACTAGTATGAGATCACATTTTCCACAAATCAGATCCACGTACGTGAAGTTTAATATAGTTCTTTGGGCACCATACTCGGTTGAAAGCTTTGGCCTACTTCCTGAAGCACTTGCATCAGAAGACTATTTTCTCAAATTTGGATGATTAGCTGTCCTTACCATTTGCAATGAGTGCTTGTTATTGCAACGCACTAGCCTGCAACAGCCACATTTCAGGTGATCGTGCACTGTCAGCTTGACTACTTGCAGGTCAGATTGTTCTGGGCATTTTACGAGATGCAATAGCTGGGCACAGCAAACTTGGTCATCAAATTGCCCTTCACCACGAGCTTGAAAGATGAAGGCAAATGCGCCCATTCATACTATTTTGTTCTATATACAACATGCAGCTTTGATGGCCCTCAGTCCGAGTGTGTCAAGCTGGTTCCACGAGAGCCCAACACCAAAGTCAGGGGCGCACAATGTCGCGCATCCTGCTTCCGGCTTCTCGCAGACAGGCCACCAAAGCAGATGCGCTTGCTAGGTCGGTCAAGGAGCCCCGAGGAGGCTGTCATACCAGCCAATCTGCTTAGCTCTGCCTAAACTGCAATCGACGTTTGGGCCCAACGGGACCCATTTCTGTTGGGCCTAAAGTCGATGTGAGCGGTACTCTTAAATTCGTCTGAAGGACGCGCTGCTCAAGATTACAGCTTGTGCAGAGTGTCCAGCACGTAATTGTGACGCAGCTTGATGTGGGCTGTTACTCCTGTGTCGGCCAATCCCAACTGGTCATGTGCACCGCACCCTCCAGATCTGGCTCCCGGTTCCGTACTGTGCTGTAGTAGAGAGGCGGGAAGTGGTTTTCGCAGTCGCTCTTGGCCAGCAGCCCCCAGCCGCACATCCCAGCAGCAACAGTCGTATAAGTAGAGTCGTATGAGGCCAGCCACCATGTGTTCTTATTGCCAAAGTGTGTGCAGTCAGGGCGCTTCCCCCCATCATAGTGGAATCCGTGCATGTCCATCTGGTGAAAGATTGGCTGCACAGGCACCTGCTTTTCGGCTGCCACCTCCCACAAGACGTCGTTCCTCCACTGAGCTCGCTCCAAGCAACGAATAATGTTGGTCAGCAACAATGGTACACTTGCGATATCAGCTTGATGCACGTGCCTCCACAACAGGAGATACAGCTGAGACGGGCTCTTAGCAGATTGTGCACTAAGTATGGGACCTCCTTGTAGCTTACGATACATTCTTATGGTGACTGTGTTTGTGAGCTATCATCCACACCTAGCTCTCTTAAGCATCGGTTGGACTGTGCGTGGTAGCTTTTTTGCAGGACGAGCGAGCAGAGCTTGCCTGGTGCACCCGAGGTGCGGGGTGGCAAATCTTAATGATTGCCTGGGAAACATTCTCAGGGAAGTCGCCTGGACCCGGATATATCCCGTTGCCATTGAGGGTGTAAAAGTGTTGCGGCAAGACCTCCCTGAAGAATCCTATGTGACCCTTCTTCTTGTTGAACTTGGCAAGATAGTCGGCCGCGCTGTTTATGTCGTGACGCAGGCCCTTCACGCGCCTATTATTGTAGTGCAGCCCGAAGTTGAGGATGATCTGGAATAAACCCCGGTCAAGTGATGTCAGCACCGAAGCTGCCACCACAATCAATGCATGCAGCCGCACTTCATGCTCAGCAGCTGGCCTGTCGTCTACCAACTTGGATATTGCTAGAGTTGCTTTCATTTGTCCTCAAATCCAGCTCCATAAGCTAGCCAAGTGCTCACCACGTCAAACTTCTGAGCGATGTACTCAAGCTGTGACTGGTATATGTTGTAGCCTGACCACTCGTACATGCTTGGGACGAGATGAAAGCCTGCACAGAGTGGCTCATAGCATGGCTGAGTACCAGTGCAATGGATTTTGGCCTTGCTGACGCACTGCCGTTATGCAGGTCTCACCATCGTCAATGGAAAATCTTGCGAACGCAATTGGAGGACTTAACGGACAAGCTCTCTTGCATTGGTCTTGACCAGGGCGTGACATCCTTATCTACCAGCAGATACCGACATTCTGCAGGTCTGCTTTTCTTGCTGTCTTCCTGACAGACTAACAGCAGCTATCATTGGTCTTCGTACTTGAGGTCCCTGTCCTCAGGGTCTGCGAATCCCACAGCAGGAGCATAGGCGCAGGGATCTGACGTACCTCGCCAGTAGGACCAAGTGGCATTTCCAAATGGCCCGGTGAGCACCGTCTCCTGCCGGAACGTAGAGAATGTCTTGTCCTTCTGCAAAGCGTGGGTGCCCTTGGCGAGCATCTCCTCCACCGTGTCCTCCACCTTGAGGTCATAGAAATAGCTGCAAAGTGGAGCAGGGTTGAGGGACTTGCTTGTTGTCAGGCTGAGGATCAGCTAGCCCTTCTTTTCGCAGCTGGGGTGCTCGTTGTGGGCACTAGATCGACTGACTGAATTTTCTGATAAGCATGGGCCCAGTGGACCTCATGCGCCCTTCTCTCCGTGAGTCCCGCATTCAGTTCACCATAAGCGAGAGAGGCTCAGCACCGCGAAGGTCAAGTCGAGCAAGCAGAGGCATCCCGACAGCCCCCTAGACGAGCGCTCACAGGCTGAACATAGCTCTGGGCAATCTGTGCTCTGAGCAGCATACAGTGTGTTGCCGCAGTTGACCCACTCCTTGTAGCCTTGCCTCTGCAGGGACGCGACGATGTTGTTCCACACTTGGCCAGTGACGGAGTCGCCGATCATCGCCACCTTCTTGCCCTTGAGGAGCTGCGCGGGCGCCAAGACGCCGCCGTCAGACGGTCCGCCGACCGCGCGGCGTCCGTGTCACTCGGCAGCACACGCCTGGCCAGGCGACGGGGGGTGGGGGCCTCACGAGAGCGAGGTCGACGGCGTCAAAGGTGCGCGCGCCGTCGGTGTGGATGTAGGCCCACTTGTCGTGCTGCTTGCGGAAGTGCTCAAAGCAGCACACGCGGGTCGTCGGGTCGCGCGGGTCCTCCGTCGTGTTCACCCAACGGAAGCGCCTCGCTGGGCCGCCACCGGCGCTGCCGGGGCCCCGGTAGCCCTCGTCGTCCCTCGAACGCAGACGGCGGCGCCACCGCAGGCCGACGGCGTCGGGGCTAGCAGAAGCGGTCGCGCCTCTGCGCACTAAACGGCCTGCAACGGACGACCTGGCGCCGGCAGCGACGCTGGCGAAGGCGGCCGGGCGCGCGAGCGGCGGCCAGGGGAGCCGCTGCTGCGGGCCCCGGGCTCCTCCGGGGG
>WELB01000012.1:475682-491530 GCA_009602725.1 Spirogloea muscicola
GAAAAAAAAAAAAAAAAAAAAAAAAAAAAAAAAAAAAAANGGCGGCGGCGGGGGGAGGGGGCGAGGTCCTGGCACTGGCCCGGATGTCGGGGCGGTCGGGGCGGGGGGGGGGTGAATTCCCCTGGCCCCCTTCTCGTACTCTGTTCCTTCTTTTTCGGGCTGGCTTTTCCAGCCCCTGTCCTCCGTGGGCGAGCCCCCTTTCTTTCTGATTTGTGGGCCGGGCCCTCAGGCGCTCTGTGTGGGCCCACTGAGATTTCTCCTGGCTCCGTGGCTTCATTCTGGGCCCTGCGCTACCCGACGGCCCTCGGGCTGCCAGCTGGTGGCGGAGGGGCACCTGGGCCCCGACGCCTGCAAGCTCGGCTGCCCCGCGGCTGCGGCTGCGGGCTCCTGGCGCGTCAACGGCGTCGAAGGCCCCCCCCCCCGCACGCTGCCGTCGCCGGAGCCTTTTCCGCTTGGTGGTGGAGCCCAATGGGTGCCGCCCCAAATGCCGTCAGCGGCGCCGTCGTGTGGCTGGCCAAGGCCACCCACCAGCACCTGCCTCATTGTCCGAAAACGGGTCCTCCTTCGTCGATGGTACCACCGGCCGTTGCGCCCCCCTGCTCCCTTTGCCTCTTCTTTGCGCCTTGTCATGCTAGAGGGCGTCGACTGCCATACTACGTCGATAGGGCAGATTGTAGCAAAGTGAATGACGTGTCAGAGGTTCTACGTGGCAGGCAGAGCAACGAAACAAAGTAAAGGAGGAAATCAGCGTGATATTGAGGTGATAGCTTGTACAGGTATCACCAAGCAATGCACATGCACATAGAGCAAAACATTAGTAGCAGATGACACGGTGCTATATAGTCAAGAACTTGTGTTGAATGAATCGCTTAACCCCCCCTCTCCCCACCCCAACTGCGAGTCGTGCCTGGGCTGAGGAGGAGTTGGGTCTGCACCCGGGAAAATGAAACCAGTATTCTGTAGGTCCACTGGTGAGCGGTGGTGTCACGCAATGAATATGCGACCCTCTATTGCAGGACACAAGAACATGACTGCAGGTTGATCCCCTCGATGCATATTGCGCATGACAATTGCATGGGTGTTGTGTACGATCAATAGTAGGGTCAACGCTTTAGTTAGATAACACCGGGAAATAAGCTGAATCTTGTCAGCAATATTCCTGCCACAGTACCCTTGTAGGCGAATCACGCCTGAACAGCTCTGACCAACAACCCTTGTATGGAGATGCATCCACCTGGAGATGCATCCAAGCAATCTTGAGGGTTGACCTTAAGGTAGACAAAGTCACTCACATCAAGTGTCGAAGATTTTGGCTTGTACTCACCGCTATGAATGGTGGCATACGGATGCATATCACGATGTTGAGCAATGAGTCGATTTAATGCAGTAGGCAAATGTTTTCTGAACATATAACCACGCTCATCACAAATGCTCAGCCACACGTTGGGATATCCAAGGTATTAGATTCTTGTATCCAAAGCATGAAGACTAGTAGGAACATGTGTTGCTGTCCATACACTAGAAAATCTGGACTACTAGCAGACAGAGATGTTTGCTTTGACATTCTGTGACCCATGATAGTCCAAGGTAAAAATGTGTCCCACCTCTTCATAACTCTGCGAAATACATACTTGGTCAGACCACATTTGATGATCTGTACCACACGTTCTGCTAATCCATCGGCCTGTGGATGGTCACTTGAAATGACTTGATGATCAATAAAGGTCTGATCAAGAAAACGCCGGAAATCACCCTGGATTTCAGCTCCTTGATAAATGAGTACTTCCGCACAAGCTCCGAATCGGGACAAGACCTGTTCCAAGAAAGCTTCAGCAACATATGCACTACACTTTCCAGGGGATGATGGAAATGGCAACCCGTTTGGAAAAGTCATTTATCATGATTATCACATAAGGTCGCTGAGAACCCCTACGCAGATGACCAGCTAAATCAGACTCCATCTTCCTATGCTCGAAGGAATACCCCCTCTCCTGCCCACAGACATCGGTGCTACTAAGACTTGCCTCCACTCGTGGACCCTGTACATTGGCTCGGCTTCGAAAGCTGGCCATTCTGCCCGGTACTGGGCATCCCGGATGTATCGATGGAGCCGGTTGGTTATGCCACACGGTGCTGTAAGCGTTACATGAACGCTAGCCGCTAGCCTTGATGGACAAGTGGGCCCGCCCAGGTGCGGGCAACTCCCGCCCGTCCTGGACTAACCCTCGCCAGGTTCCACCCTGCCAGGGGACCTTGGGCCCGCCGCAAGGGAAGGCCTTGGGGCGACCCGCTCACACTCCTGGAGGGGGGTTGGCACGGGGGAAGCACTACGAGCCTTAAGCCGAAACCCGACAGGAGTTCGGACCGGCGAAGCCCAGGAGCAGCCTTGCCGCTGCTCGCCGCCGCAGCCGCCGCCGCAGCCTGCTGCGGGGCTCGCTGCGGGGAGTCCATGGCTGCGCCCGTTGGGGGCCAGTTGCTGGCTCGCGCCCAGGAGGTGGGGTCGCCGCCGGACGGCGGCGCCGCAGGGCCTGTCTTCCGCTGTGCTATGCGCTAGTGCTTTGCCGTATAGTGGGTTGGTCCCTAAACCCCCTACAGCCGAACTTAACAAGGACGACTCACCCTAAGTGCGCGTGTGGGGGCGAGTTCACTACACCGGAGGTCGGCGTGGCTTGGATTCAGGGCATGCCTGCCATGGCCTCCGGGCCATGGGCTTCCCTCTAGCCGCATGGGGGTGGGGGCTTGGGGCCCCGGTGCCCCGTCTTCTGGGCCAACCAAGCGGCGAGGTCTCCTGAGCCCAGGCACTTGCGATACACCAGCGTGCTGGGCGTGCATTAGCCCAGGCTAATGGTTTCTGTGGTGGTGATTTGGCTCCTCAGCTTAGCTTGTCAGATATGCATGTGCTCACTCGGGGATATTTAGTGTCCCTCTTAGCTAGCTCATTACCCCGTAACAGGACATTTGTAAGGCTAGATTTGGCCTCCCTTTCAATTTCATGCTCACTGCGCGCCTTCTCTCTGAGCCCAGGGATACGTCCACGAACAAGTGGTCCATCAGTAAAATGGCTGCGCGACGCCCCCAGAGAGATCGGGAAAGGACTCGCCCATTGAGGATAGGGGCTGGAAAAAGCCAGCCCAAAAAAGTATGAACAAAGGACGAGAAGGGGCCAGGGGAAGTACGAAGATTAACAAGCACAATCTACCCCTCCTCTCCCTGAGGAAGGCCCCAAAGAGAGAGGCGCGCAGTGCGCATGGAAGGAAAGGGAAGAAGTGGCTCTCCCAATGGGGGCAAGGGCTGTGAGAAGCCAGCCCGAAAAGAATTGACAAGGTTCGAAGGGGCCAAACTACGAGCTAAGCAGCGACTGCGGGGCCGAAAGGGAGGCCTTCCGAGGCTTCCGAAAGTCCTGGTAACGCGACACTAAGCTGGCCAATGGGGTCACTAGAACCCACGAGTGAGCACAGAAAAGCCTCCCCCAGGCCTGCGCACGATAACTCGTGACCACGGCCTGGGGCAACCCCACCTGGGGCTGTGGAGAGGCCGGTTCCCAAGCTGGCACCCGCCGACGGTAGCAACAGCTCCGGGATGGAGGCGGCTAGTCTGTCGGTTTTGAGGCTCCTCACTCGTAGCTACTGAGTGAAAGATGTGGCTCTCCCAACTGAGTGGTCCATCCTACACCCGTTCTGACAGCGCTTTAGGCCCCTCCGTCGTTTGGCCCCATCGAACCTTTGTGTTCTCTTTGGGCTGGCCTCTCACAGCCACCAGTCGAAGAAGGTGCTCGCCCGAGAGAAGGGGGGCTAGCTAAGCCAGCCCAAAACAGAAAGGACAATGTCCAGATCCAAAGAAAAAGGTGCAGGGAAAGGACCACGACAAAACACGAGAAGATGCAGAGGAAAGCTTAGTACGCGCGAGTGAGCAACATCAAGTCAGAGTAGCTCGCTGCAGGGAAAGAGGCACTCCGCCGAGACCCAGTCACCCTGGCCGCGCCTTCTCTTTTTGGGCTCGGACCCTATCCTTAGTGGGCGAAAAAAAGCAAGCGCGGCCAGATTAACTGGTGGCTGGGAGAGGCCAGCCCAAAAGAATGGACAAGGTCTGAAGGAGTCGGAGTGCTAAGGACTGAGACAGCAGTAAGCGAACTCTCAGTAACCTCTCGTCAGCGGCGAGCCCTTCTCTCTATCCTCTATGGGCGAGCCCTTCCTCTCTCCTTCCTTGGCGGCGGCCTCCGGCTTCCGTCAGGGCGACGTCTTTCCGCCTGCTAGCTACTCAGATTTGCATCTACTGACGAGAGGTTACTGAGAGTTCGCTTACTGCTGTCTCAGTCCTTAGCACTCCGACTCCTTCAGACCTTGTCCATTCTTTTGGGCTGGCCTCTCCCAGCCACCAGTTAATCTGGCCGCGCTTGCGTCTCAGACCTCAGTGGCTAGGTCAGGCGATAGTGCCGCTAACGCCCCTGAACGGCCACTGCCGGGGTTGACCACGGCTACTTCCGTTTCCTGCCCGTTCCCTCCCCGCTTTCTGCACTTTTTGTGCCTAAGCAATGTATTGGCTTGAATTGGCCACATATTATGCGCACCGCGCGCCTTCTCCCCTTGGCGTACCATTGGTCTGCTTCCCGGGCCGTGCCACAACAATGGCGGCTGCTATGTCCGCCGGCAGGGGGGTTGTTTTGATGGCTGCTAGCTGCTGCGCCAGCAGCCCCATCCCTTGCGTGGGTAGAGCGGACATGGGGTGACCCCCCCAGCATAGGTGGAGTCTGGACTCAGCTGGTCCTCTGCGTAGGGGTACTCAGCGACCTCATTCAGCAATCACGATTGAACACTTCTTCCAAATGGGTCGAAGTTGTCATCATCTTCTGGGTGGGTGGCGACTACTAGTCGCCCAAGCAGAGGACGTCAGGGAGGGGGCCCATCGCTGGCTCACGGGAATCTGGCAGCAGCTAGGTCGTGCCCGGCAGTTGCTTCTTATCCCTGCAGCTTACGCTTAGCTAAAGCATGAATGAGTTACTTAGTATCGGAATCGCCGTGTCCCCAATACTTCCAGTCATGTTATTGACCATCCAAATCAGTACCTTTATACATGGTTGCATGCATCTAAAGCAGCGGGGCGTTGCCTAAATGTGGTGATGGCATGAAGCAACAGTCGTGGGCATTATGAAAGTGGCTGTGTCATTGACAAGTAGGACATTTTGAGAAAGATGAGAAGAGAAAAGGAAGAAGAGGAAGGAAAGAAGGCATGTGACCCGGTCAGCCTCACAGAACGAAGTACGCTATACCTTCAGTAGTCTTGAGAGGGAGTCCACCAGGAAAGGCCCCAACCTCTAACTTCGTAACTCTCCATTCCCTTGGCTGAGAAGCGGAGCAATGTCACTGGATTGTCTTCAATTTCTCTATAAAAATTAGATAGTTGATTTGCTGCACAAATTGCTGAGTACAAATTGCTGAACAGAAGTACAATCACCTAAGATTAGTATGTTGCTTGGGCTAGCTGGGGCAAGGCAAGTTGCACAAGGTGAAGAGGCTGTCACTAGCTGTCATCATAGGCGAGCATCACTGGGCATACTCACTGAAGTGGCTGTGTCTCTAGGTTACCACGTGCCGAAAGAGGAGCAATTAAAGTTCTCGTTACAGCCTTCCCTCGAGTTGCTTAAGGACCTCTAAGGAATGGGGACATATTGAAGTGAAGAGTCAAGCAACTCCTTCACACAGTTGCTTGACTCTTGCTTCTCTTGGCAGTGTTGCTCCCATATCATGCAAATGCGTGGCGAAACTTGTCACACACCAGCAGGAGGAGAGAGCAAAGCTTGCCTGATGCACTCGAGGTGCAGGGTGGCAGATTGCAAGGTCTGCCTTGGTGGCATTCTCTGGATACTTGTATGGATAAGGGAAGATGCCATTGCCACTGAGGCTGAAAAAGTGTTGCGGCAAGGTCTCACGGAAAAGCCCCACGCGAGTTTTCTGTGTTGAAACTCGCAAGGTACTCGGCTGCGAAATGCATATCGTGCCGGAGGCCCTTCACCTGCCAATTATGGTAGTGCAATCCGATATTGAAGAGGACCTGCAGCAAGATAGAAGCTACTGTGGCCGTCAAGCACACGCCTGGAGTGAAGGGTTGATCTTCTGTAACTTTGTCTTGAATTCCTCTTCAACAGCTTATACCCAAAGGTCGTCAGCGGCAAGTTGCAGAAGCTCAACCCCGTTGCCTCTCTCACAAACTGGTTTTAAGCACATATTTGCAGGTCGAGACAATGGCAAGTTGCAGATGCTCATTCCCGGTGCTCACAACATCAAACTTCTGGGCAATGTACTCGAGCTGGGCTGGGAATGTATTTATGCCAGGCCACTCATAAATGCTGGGAAGCATATGGAAGGCTGCAGGAGGTCAAGTTGGTGGAATTTATAAGGACCTCAAGCTTGATGCTGACAATGCTGACATCACTTTGCCAGCCCAAGAAAAGGACAATGTCCAAAGCCAAAGAAAAGAAGGGCCGAAAAAGAAACTACACTTAAAAACACGAGACGATGCAGAGGGAAGCTCAGTACCCGCGAGTGAGCAACATGTCTGAAAAGAAGAAGTGGCTCTCCCAATGGGGGCAAGGGCTGTGAAAAGCCAGCCCGAAAAGAATTGACAGGGGGTCGAAGGGGCCACAATGACGTTGCAGTGGGTAATGTAAGTCATCAGGCCATTTCGGCCTTCCCATTATATTCAATGGGAAATTACGCTCTTCCGGTACACGCAAATTAAATAACGGTTTCCGGCTCCGGCACCACACCCGAAACCGCCCACCCCCAATCACCAAGTTTACTCTGTCCGCGGAAAGAGGGGGTTTAGGGCGCTGCCCGCGATCCGCGGGCAGGCCGAGGGGCGGGGCCGGTGCTGGCCAGCCCCCGCTGCGGCGGCGGTCAGCCGGCCTGCAACCGCAGCGGTTCGATCGGCAACCCCCTGCCCTCCGCGCCCGCCATGGCTGCCGCCGCCCGAGCTGCTGCCTCCCCCATGGCCCCGCGGCCGAGCTCCGAAGCCCGCTCCCGCTCCAGCCACCGCCGCCACCGCGCCGCCCGGCTGGGCCTGCAAGCTGGCTCGCGCCGCAGTACCACGCCGCTGCCAGTACGACTTCACCAAACGGCTCACGTGAGCTGCTCACGCTCCGCCGCTTCATCTCGCAATGAATGCATGAGTCTCTCGCCTGCTGTGCGCCCCCTAAAGGTGGTTTTACCCGGACCCTGCCTCATGCAGACGTGTCTAACGGCTCATTTGCTTCCTCGCCTTTGCTTAGCATGGCTATCCTTCTCCTCGCCCTGTGCCTGGCGACGGCAGTGTTCGAAGCAGCTGCAGCCAGATCAGGTCAATCGGCTGACAGACTCCGCTGAAAATTCTTGATCAGCTGGATGCTAAGCCAAGGCAGCGCTTGAAGCTTAACATACTGGTCATGGAGAATAGAGAATCACTCTCTTCACGCAGAATATCATGTGCAGCTGGACAGGGGCCTGATGTAGTCTTCCTTCTCTTCCGTCGGGCTGAGCAGTGTATCTCACGCCTGTGCTGCCGAGTGTAGGGTCGCGAATCTGGACCGCAGCATCCTCCCGACACAGCATCAGCCCTGAGCATCTGGTGAATTGCCACTGAAGCAGGGCAGGCCCTGCATTGCCTAAGCTTGCAAAGGCGGATGGGACTATTCGTATACCTGTTACTGCATCCGATGGAAGGCGCACAAAGCTTTGCAGACTGCTTAGCTAGCCCCAGGTCACAGCAACATGTTTATGGCACGCGCTGTCCTAGGTGCTATTCATCAAGTAGATTAACTGGCCTCCCAATTTTTCTTCCTCTACTTCTCCACCCCACCCCCACATCTCACTCTCTTCCCCCGCTTCTGACGTCGACATCCACCTCCTCCTTAATGGGCAGTCATGCTTATACTAATTCTCATGTCTTCACGGGATATTTTCCTTGTTGTCTTAGGAGCCAAGGCTGCAGGGAAAGGGAAGGGCTTTAAGCAGTTCAAAGCTCAAGGCGCTGAGGTATTGTTCTTTAGTCGCCTTGCCGCCCATAGTATCAGAGTGGTATCATTTCAGAGAGCTAAAATGCCTGAAAAACTTCATAATGCGTCAATGTCTAGCTTGTCTAGCTGTTCTCCCTATGCATATTCTGCTGGTTGCGGTGATGGTTGCAGAGTCAGAATGAGCTAGAAGTAAGTCCAGAATTGACAAGCCATGCAAGAGTAGACCAGCTGCGCACAGACGTCAAAACTGCTGACTCTTCTGTTGATATGAAAGTTTGGAGCTGCTCCACGTGGAGTCCCCAAGCTCGCCATTCCAAACTGTTACTTATGATGCTGAGTCTTCATGGAAGTCTGCCATCGACAGAACGCAGGTATTGCTGTGGTGGCACCTTCAACTGCATAGTTGAGGGTTCGCTTCGTCCAAATACGTTGCTCTGACTTGAATATGCCGTAGACCAGGTTTGATGGTGGCCCAGCACTATCATTACGAATCTTGTCAGCAGACATTTCATCCTGCCTTATTTGCTCTTTATTTGCTGCCAGTGGCATGATAGGTCACTGGTGGTGCAAGTAGTGATGCAGCTCGAGTGAAACCTTTTAAATTCCTTCTCTTTGTCTGCTGCAGGCTCGGGCAGACTCGACAAATCAGCTGCTCTCATCTTTGTGGCAAGCTGACACACCTTCGTCATCTTCTCAGCTTGTTAAGTCACAACCCCTTGCCTTTGAAGAAGTGGCAATTCCAGGATATGCACAAGGCTTGGCGGACTTCTATGTGAATCTTCAGATTGGTACACCGCCACAGGTATGCTACTTTGCTTGAAATGCTGTTTCCCCTTGGGCTTGATGATGATCTCCTTGTGTACAATCGCATCTTACCCCTGTGGTTTTTTGCTGCAGGATGTTCAATTGGTGGTCGACACAGGAAGTGACCTTGTCTGGTCACAGGTCAGTATTGAGGTGTACCGCTGTGTTCTGCTAGAGATCAGATGTAAGGAGTGCTAGGTTTTGCTGATAATGAGAAGTCTGGTGTATGCATACTGAAGTGGCAGCACCCTCACAAGGCTCCTCTTCCATTCCGCAGTGCAAGCCTTGTGGGGACTGCGACTTTCAACAAGTACCTCCATTTGACCCGTCCAAGTCGTCAACCTTCAGCACAGAGGACTGCGCTAGCCCTTTCTGTGCAGATCTCTTACAGTCAGGCTTTAGCACCTCGGCAAACGAATGTGCTGCAAATAGCACAGCTGCCTGTCACTACAATATAGTGTATGGAGACGAGACCAGCACAGAGGGGACTCTGGCCATGGAAACTATCAGCTTGCAAGATAACGAAGGCAAGCACCATGAGTTGCGGCTTACCTTAGGCTGCAGTAACAGTAGCCAGACAACGTTCTCCAAGGTCGGAGGGATCCTGGGCCTCAGTCTCAGCAAAATATCTTTTGCTGGTCAGGTGATCTCCTTTCTGTTGACCTCTGTATGATACTTTGTGGAACATGTCTCCATGTTCAGCTTCCATCTATGTCATTGCAAGCTGTTGGGCAAGTCTGTCAAGCTGGGACCTCTACGTTGCTCTTCATTAGTGCTTCCTTGATCCTTCATTTCAGAAAGTTTGGATGCACTGTGCCATCGTCATAGCTGCTCGTGCATGATTTTCAATGTCTAGCGATTATACAGATGGCGCAAGTCACTGGAGAGCATTTCACAACATGCCTGACAACCAGAGATGCAAACTTGACCAACACCGGTCTCCTTATACTCGGCGACCCATCTGTTGATGAGATGAGGTTGGACTATGTGCCCCTCAGCGTTCCAACTGGTTCAAGTCCCCTTAACCCCTTCTACAGTGTACAAGTCAGTGGCTTGGCCCTAGGAACTACTCCAGTCTTCGTGGCTCCTTCGTCCTGGGATCACATCATCTTTGACACAGGCTCCACCTTCTCATCAATCTCACCGGAGGTTTTTGACGCACTCGTTGCGAGCCTGGCCAGCTTTGGAGCACCTTTCAAATCTCCAAGCTACATTCAAGACGGGATGGTTGTCTGCTACCCAGTACCATCAACCTCCCAATCGGAATTCGACTTCAGGTTCCCGCCCCTTGTATTCCGCTTCACTGGCTCAACGGGGCCCTTCATTTCCTCTGGTCAGCAATACGTCTTCCGAAAGGATGCTCAGACTGCATGCCTCGGGCTCATCCGTGGTTTCCCTGGCGTCAACATCGTTGGAAACATCCAACAGCAGAATGTTCTCATGGTTTGGGATCAAGCTAGAGGCCGAATCGGCTGGGCTCCCAAGATATGCCAGTCTAATTCTGCTACTTCTCAGTCTCCCGCCTACCCCCCTGATCTCACGCCACTTGCTGGGAACACTCCTAGCTCTGCGCCAGCATTTCAAGCACCAATGGCGTCAAAGTCCTGGCCAGCGTCACCTTCAGCAGCTCCGAACTTTCTTCCCTCTCCACCCTGGCCTTGGCCTGTGAACAGAGCAGCGGAGCCATCCCCTGCCCCCTCATTGCCGCCGCGCCCTCAGCACCCTGCAGGACTCCCGCCCTTGGCCATGCTTCCCCCACTTCCTCACGTGACCCTTGCCTCGGCCCCACAGCCCGCGGAGCCGCCTCACCAGTATGCCACTGGCCCGGCAGAGTACTCTGCCCCGGCCCCTCTCCTCAGGCCTGCCATGCAGCCCGATGCTGCACCCTCCGTAGCTCACGCGACTACTTCCACGCTGTCAAATGCTGAACCTCCGACCTCCTGGCTTGCCCAGGCTCCCTGGCCACCCAAGGCTGATGCTCCAGCATCGCCGCAGTCCCAGGATACGCGGACAGCCACCCAACCGAGTCCAAGTCCGAAAAGAGTGAGCGGCCACCACCAGCCCCTCCTGCCAGGCCGTGTCATTGGCCACCATCATCCACTGCCATCCAATAGGGTGCCTGGTCACCATCCTCCAGGGCCTGGCAATAGAGTGCTTGGCCACCACGCTTAGATTTCCTGCGACCAGTAGGTGCCAAACCGCCAGTGGTCAATGCCTGCCTTGATCATTCAGACAAGTACTTGCACCTGCTTTAGCCAAGCCTCTGCTCTGGGGCATTGTAACTCCTAAACTGTGTCCTCGATGAGCTTGCCGCAATTTGACAAGCTGCTATACTCCAGATCGTCAAGACTCGTGGCAAATGAGGGTCACTCTAATAAGAAGTCAATTTTGTTATCTCCTCACGTCAATCACCCTTGACAAGGCTGCCAAAAATGACGCAGCCCGGCTGGAAAGGGGCTGAATCGAAGCATGGTTAGGGGGGAGAGAGAGAGATGTGTCTCTTGTGCTGGAAGACTCCAGGCACATCTAGCAGTTGGTTGGTGGGCTCATAGCATTGACTTCAATCTGGTTGCCGCAGTTGCTGAGGTCAAGCAGGCCATGTCACTGTACTCAAGCAGGGCCATGTGCAACTACAGGCGGGGTTTCACCTACTGCAGCGTGTGCTTGTTGGTGTGGACATGCTGCGTATCGGTGTCCTCGCCCTACATTAGGCGGGGTGGATCCTGCTCGCCTTCTTTGACATCCTCTCTGCAGCGACTACCACGCGCCACTCGTCCTCCTTCAGCTGGTTGACGTACTGCGTTTTGATCCTCTGCTTGTCCACCTCATGGATGTGTGCCACGTTGCTGAGGCGATCGCCTCCAGCGAAGTATCCAACTGCTGCACCATGTAAGCCATGCTTCAAGCGCCAGGAGAAAAAGGCTCCCTTGCTAAGAGCTGGCCATTCTCGTCGTCCTCAGGCAATGCCTGTTGCTCTGCTTCCAAGGCAGGACTGTGCTCGGCAACAAGCTCATTACTTCTTTTTGTGGGGCCACTGGCCCATATGGTCCGGCCTGTATGGGACCAGTGTAAAGTCTGTGGACCAATAAGCAAGCAATGCCAGCTCCGCCATGCTATCACTGCCGAGGATCTGCATCTTCATGGGGGCCGCCACATGTGCACCCTGGTGGCCACCTCCCATAAGCCCTCTCTCTGTGGAAGCTCCCAGGAAGGCGTGAATACGCAGAAGCAGCCACAGAATCCAAGCACGAATGATCACAATCTACCATGGTCAGGAAGAGGATTGGCTGCCTTCAGGATCGTTGGCGAATATGCATACATCTGGTGCAGCCAAGGCAGCAGGATCTCGGTGCGGCGCCTCTTCAGTGCAAGGAGCAGTGCTAGAGCTTTTGCAGCCATCAAATGGTGGTCGAGCCAGCGACCAGGCCGCTTACGGCGTGCGAGCTTCCACCAAGAGCGGGCCTGGTCATGAGTATGTGCGTGAGCTCAACCGTGGGGGTGACAATGGCGGCTGCGGGCAGACAGGGAGCCCATTTGCAAGCTGACGGGAGTGTGCACAAGCGAGGAGGCCCAAGTGGCGGAGACCTACGCACCCGTCATACAGAGACAGCTGAGTGCACCCTCCAAGGCCTGCCGCCAACATTCGCAGTGAAGACCAGGGACGCCTTGCGCCCGTTAAATCGCTGCTACAGTCGGCGCCACCGCCGCAGCCTGTGGCACCAAGATCGGCGGGGAGACGCTCCCCTGGAGGCGCCGCAGGGTGGCCATGGAGACCTCGTTGGCCAGCGCGGCGCCACCGCCGCCGCCGCCGACGCCGATCCGGGCGGCCGCAGAGCCGCGGGCTCGGCTGCGCTCGGCTGCGCCCACGCCGCCAGTGCGGCGCCTCTCGAGGCGCAAGCTGGCGGCTCCGCCGCCGCCGCCGCCATGGCTGCAGGCCAGGCGCCTGAGTAATAAACCCCGCCCATATCCCTGGCGCGCTGCCGCGGGGCTGCCCATCGCCTCCAGCGCCGCCGGCAGCCGCGCCGCTGCCCGCGGGGCGCAGGCCGTGCCTGGCTTGCCGACGAGGGAGGCCGCTTCTGTGCTAGACAGACGAGAGGGCGGCGGCAGGGCTTCACGCTGCGCCGCCTGCCTCCGTGTGCGGCGAGCCCGGCCCGCCGCCCTCTGATGGACGCCTCCTCGCCGGCCGTCAACTTCGAGCTCCAGCAGTTCCTCGAGGTGGGCTGGGCTGCCATAGCCCATGTGCAGTGCCGCGCATCCGAAGCTCCTGCGCTCGACCTTCCTGTTTGGCTCCAACTTCTCACCAAGTGACCGACTGAGCGGCTTAAGTCTTGCGATCCCACCAATACAAAGCTTTACCTGGGTCTATCAACACGGCAGACTACGCAAGGCTGAGGTGCTCATGTCCAGACTGACGTTGCCCAGTTGGAGGTGCGCCGAGCTCACAACCTCGTCAGTGTGCATGTCTGGTGGGTTCGACACACAGCAAGAGAAGCAGAAGGCGATGCTGAACGAGCTCGTGGCCAAGCTGACAGACGTGTGCTGGGACAAGTGCATCAGCGGTGCGCCCGGCAGCAAGTTCAGCAGCAACGAGGCCAGCTGCCTATCCAACTGCGCTCAGCGCTTCTTGGAGACCAGCTCCATCATCCTGCGGCGCTTTGAGAGCATGCAGAGGTAGTCTGCGACCAAGCTCCGCCTCCATGGCCATTGGTTTTGGAGCTCTCCTTCCGATACGCCGTGGATGGCATCAAGGAAGTCGTTGAGCTGCCCGTTGATGCCTGTTCACAATGGTATTTGAGCTCTTGGTTGGCCTCCAATTTTGCAAGCCTTGGAAGTCAGAGCAACCAAACCTTGCTTCCTTTCTAAGTCAGTAGGCTTGTTATGATGGCAAGCCCTTGTGCAACAGGCAGATGACTTTACCAGCAAATCCAATATCAGCAACGGTGCCTCCTCATGTCTGCTAGACATGTGTGGAGATCTGCAGCAGTGAAACTGTGACTGCTCGGAGGAAGCAAGTCTGAAACTGGATGTGCTATAACCCATCAGTGTGCAACAGGTAGATGGGGTTACCAGCAATTCGACATCAGCAATGCTCGTGTGCTAGAAATATGTGGAGTTCTGCAGTAGGGGGGTTGAGACCTCCTCGTGGAAGCAAGTCTGACAGTCGATGTGCTATACTCCAGTGTGCAACAGGTAGATGAGGTAACCAGCAGTTTGACATCAGCAATGATGCCTGCTCGTGTCTGCTAGGGCTGTGGGGAGAGTCGCAGAAGGGGAATAGTAACCTCCTCGTGAAAGCAAGTCTGACAGGCTCTGTCAGTCTGATAAGGAAAGTGAGGTGGACACTCACGGAAATGCACAAGGCAAGGTCAGCATTGGCTTTTGTGAGGGTTGCAAGTCAGGTCACAGAACATGCACGATCTGCTGTACCACTGTTGCATCAGTGCTCGAGCCACTCCTGCCACCTGTGCTGCTCCAAAACGATTACTATCTCAGGTAGCCCAACAGTCGTGCAGCAGTGAAGGGTGGTGCCACTGCAGAGAAGGCCATTTGACAGGCCTTGAATTATGGCAGGAATTTTTATTGGCAAGGCAGTGGTACAGTCAATAGGACTAACATCAAAATAATGTAGGTCTCAGGCCACAATGGCCAATGTGACCCAATGTTCCACAAGGGCTAGATGACCTGCTCCCAAGAAGTGTTTCCTCCCTTGTCCAAATCAAAAAGGGTGCAGACGAGCCAGTCCGAGCAGTCCTGTCGGCCAAATTTCTCACTCTTGCTAAAGCTGCCCTTGCGTCGCCAACTCGCAGCATTGTTAACACGTACCTCTTGCTAAATCTGTACCGTACCAACAGGACGTGGTCTTGTTCGAGGGCAGCATAGCAGCTAGGGCGCCTACTCCAAGGACTCTACATCCAGTTGCAGAAGACTGCTGCCTCGCAGATTTTGATGCTCCGTGTCAAACTTGCAGCTACGAAGCACTGTGTTGAGCTGCTCGGACGCTGTTCAGCCCCATTTGGCTTGCCTGCAAAATTTGCACTGCCTGCATGTATGGATTGGCAATGCGGGTCAGTGACTGGGCCACTTGGCCCTTGAGCCACTTTGGCCATACTTGCTTGCGCCCCATGGTGAGACAGCTACCAAGCTGCTGACCCTCAGTAGAGTAACCTCCTTCTGGCGGTGCCTCAGGGTAATACTTCTGCTGGGCTGTGTGCGCGTGTATTTGCTGCGTGCGCTGGCGCACTTTGTACCCAGCACTCTGCACTCTGTAGGAGGGGTGTCCCTAAAACGTCCTATGTCCGAACCCCAACCACGTACTTACCCCTAACTGTGTGTAGAGGGGTAGGGTCGTTACATTGGTATCAGAAGGAACCTTGCACTGTCAGCCGTATCATAGAGAACGAGGCCAGCCAGATACGAGGGCACCTCTGATACCATGTGACGAGCCCACTCCTACACATAGACTTAGGGGTTAGTACGTCCTCGTTGGAGTTCGGACGTATGAGGCTCTAGGGACAACCCTTCTACGAAGTGACTTGCCAGCGCATGCAGCGCATACACGCGCACACCGTGCAGCGGAGGTCTTATCCTGATGCACCGCCAGAAGATGGTGACTCTGCTGAGGGTCAGCGACTTAGTAGCTGTCCCCACATGGGGCGCAGCCATAGCACTTAGAAAGGAAGGGGCTGCTGATATCAAAAGAGCGGCTGTGAAAGCCAGCCAGATGCATACAGGTGTTCATGACGGAGCCACAGGCTAGACAGCCAGGGCGCTCTTAGTAACCCCGTGTCAGCAGTAGGAAGTCAGATGAGCTGAGGGGAGGAAGAGCAACCCCGCTGCGCAAGCCAGAGGCTGCTGCAAGGGCACGACCAGCGCGGCGATGCAAAGCAAGCGCTTGGGAACGCTGTAGCGACATAGACAAACGCATACGGTAGCAGGACACAAGACCCAAATGCACCGAGCAACCGGGAAGGGCTGCACCCTGTTCCCGGCGCCGCTGGTCAGCTTGAGATGCCAGCAGCAAAAGTAACGAGGACCACCGACCCCCGTAACACCCATG
>WELB01000012.1:492700-510943 GCA_009602725.1 Spirogloea muscicola
CTCGCTGCGGCCTCCGGCTTTCGTCAGGGGGATAGTTTACCGGCAGCTAGTCTGTCGGATGTGAGGCTCCTCACTCGTAACTACTAAGTGGTCCATCCTCCCCCGTTCTGCCATAGCCTCTTCAGGCCCCGCAGTCGCTGCTTAGCTCGTACTTTGGCCCCTTCGAACCTTGTCAATTCTTTTCGGGCTGGCTTCTCACAGCCCTTGCCCTCATTGGGAGAGCCACTTCTTCAAACTAGGAAGGGGCCAAAAGCGCATTCTCAGAAGGGTAGGACAAACCACTCAATAACAACGACTGAGGAGCCACGAATCCGATAGACTAACTGCCGGTGAAGTCCAGCCCAAACAAGGGCCAAAGGGCCAAAAGGTCGAATAAGGATATGTGTCCAGGAGACCGGTGCGCGGCACGAAGCAGCACCTCGGTGCACAATTGCTGGAGACTAGTGCGCGACACGACGCGGCACCTCCTGGGCGGTGCACGCACGGTACGAAGCCGGGGCCTCAGATAGCTCTTAGCTACACGTGCAGTGGAGCAAATTCACCAGTATCGGTTGGTACTCCCAAACGGTCGCTATGTACACGGTCATGTAAGGTCACGGGAACCAATGGCATGCCCAAACGGAGGGAGCGTTACAGAGCATCTGGTCTTAGAGCGGTCCGTCCCCAACTTCTTGAGGATCACGTCGAGGCGATAGTCTACCCCATCAGAAAGAAAGAGAGTCAGGGGCCATGACTTTGCCAAGAAGCTGCTAAGAAGCTAAGTGATGGAGTGTTTTCACAACATTGCGAAGCTAAAGACTGGTGGGCCATCAGCTGTCGAAATCATCAAGCGACCCATGAATTCAATTCTGAGTGAAGTCAAGTCCTTGCGGAGGACCTCATTTTAGTCTGCTGACTGCAAGAGCCGATGCTTATGATGTTGTTTAGGAAATACAATGCACACTAAGATCCGGACTGAACCACAGCACGCCGCCTATATGTCTGGATGGATCCACAGGCTCAGTAGTCTTCAAAGCCTCAACCTGGACATCCTTCAGAGCCATAACCTACACTCATCAACGACTCCATCTTCGTGCAGTGGGATACTCTGCTTCCCCAAGACATGTGAGAGGCAGCCAACCATGGTGCACTTGCAAGTTGCCAACCGATGTCACTGTGGTCGCATTACCTTGTCAGGATCTCAGCCACAGTGGCTTGATTACAGTACACATCATCATCCTGAAGATCCTACAAGCCATTTGATGAGTTCATGCATGTCAAGTGAGTGAGGCAGACACGGTAATGCTTTTCTCCACTTTCCAACACTCTCAGAAGAAGACTTATTTGACTGCAGTGCTCGGACATACTTTGCCATCTGTAGCAGGACTTCTTTGTTGTTTCGGGGTGGACTTGTCAAATCCGTCACCCACAACCTCGTAGTGGCCAACTTACTGAGCTCATATTGATAATTGTTGAATTCTCGTGCAAGTATCAGTACATCACTTGCTTCTTTATCCACCCTTGAATTTACATCGCTGTGCCTGCTGTGGGTTATGAAGCGTCCCTTGCACTTATGCGCCCTTCGGACCTTGTGCGAAGTCAATTACAGATACAATGTCAGCTCAAGCCTGACACCCCTATGGAATGTCTGGGTAGTGAGAGAAAGTGGTCAAATTTCATGAAGTTTGTTTCATTGATACTGCTGTATTAATAAGCAGGTGAAAATCATGGTGATATGGTTTGTACAGCCCAAGCTCATTACCAGCAGGTGCCTGGGGTGACGCTAATGAAGGCAAAGCTTATGGTTGGCCAAGGGCAATCTGAAGCTGATGCTTGCTGCTTGTTGGCCAGGTTAGACTACCAATTGCAAGACTTGACCTCGAGGGCCACAACACAGCCCTGGACTTGCGCAGCTGACAGGCCACTCTCATACAACTACCCCAGGGCGAAGGTAAACTCGCCCTCACAGACCACTTGGCCGCCAACATAGGCTTTGCCCTGCATTTTGCAGATGCCAAACCGCTTTTGCAGCTTCACCAGTGTCATGCGCATGACCAATGTGTCTCCTGCAACGACCGGTCTTCGGAAGCGGACGCCGTCGACACCAGCAAAGAAGAAGGAGGACTTGGAACCGCCCACCTCGGGTTGAAGCATGACAATGCCACCAACTTGGGCCATGGCCTGCATCCAGGGCATTGGCCATCAGAAATGATTTCCTATCGGTTACCGAAAGGAAGCCGTTGGGAAGCCCTGGCAGAGCTGGACTCACTCAAGCTTACTCACCAGATGCATCTCTAGGCACTATTCAGAGATGCAGTCCATCAGCTTTCTCACTTTTGCACTCAATCATAAACCAACGAGTCGAATCTGATAATGTCATGGGCAATCGCAAGGTCTCCAACTTGTTTTCACGTACCTCAACCTGCAAAACGCCGGGCATGATGGGCCGTTCAGGAAAGTGACCAGGGAAGAAGTTGTCATTGATGGTCACGTTCTTGATGGCAACTGCTGATTTTCCAGGCTCATACTCAACCACCCGGTCAACCAGTAAGAAAGGGAATCTGCAAAATGATAGCAATGCAGCTAAGTCAATTGTATGTAGATAAAGGGTTGCTTAAGCTCTTACAATGCAAGTAGCGAGTCGATAGATTGTTGTGAAGCGACTGCAAGCTATATAGAGACCTCCTAACGACTGCATGCTCTGCAGAGAGCTTAGCTGATTGCCATACTCTATTGACAACGACAACTTGTCTCTGTTGATAACCATGCTCCATCAATGACGTGGACCTGGTCAGTCAGACGAGGGAGTGTCCTGATGCAGACTCGGGATGCACCAGCTGGCTGACAACGCAAAGTCTGCCAGGGATGGGACCCGTGATGTGAAACGACACGTGGGGGTTCTGGGCGTGACCTACTCGAGTCTGAAGAAAGGGGGATCACCTGTGGGGAAGAATTTCCATGATCTGGTTGACGTCCAACACGGTCGGGTAGGCTGGAAATCCTGGTCGCTCCAGGCACGGCATCACACGAGTCAGCCGGTCTCGAGCGCACGGACAAGGAATGCAGCTGGACCCTGCTATCCCCTGGCTGCCCGTGGCGACAAGGAGACGGAGCAGGTGCGAGCTGAAGAGCCCAAGGCCGCAAGCCGGGCGGGCTGAACGTCACGGCCGTCGGGCTAATGGTAGCGCTGAGATCCTTGCAAAGCTCGCCAGCGGCCCGCCTTCAGCAGGCGCCGGAATGGCAATAGCGGGCCTGCCTGGCAGGCAGGACAGCGCAATCACTCACTCGTCTCAATGGGATCCGCGGCAGCCTCGGTCGCCGCCGGCACCGTCGCCGGCGGCGGCGACGGCGCCGAAGCGGACGGCGCGGCCGTCGCCGCCTTGGCGTCCTCCAAGCCCACTGCGCCATCGGTGGCGCCGGCCCTGACCGCCGCCGGCGCCGGCAGCCGCCGCGATGGGCGGCAGTGCGCCACCGTCGGCGCTGACGGCCCCGTTTGGAGACGCCGGAGCTCTTGTGTGATCTGCCCCCGGGCCGCCGCTGGCGGCGCCGCCGCGGCCGCCGCCATTTGCGCCGGGCCGGGCGGCGACGGCGACGGCAGGAGAGAAGGGAACGGTAGGCACAAGAGACGGGACGTGCTGGGAAGGCGGTGTCCCATTGCGGGGCGCTTAGCGGCGGTTCTGGCGCGCCTCCACATCTGGAGCAACGCGACCCTTGGAGGACGGGGGCATCGGACGGAAGTGAAGGCAAGGCTCCAGACGGCGGCGCACAATGGCGGGAGGAGCTTCGCCATATAGGCGACGCCGCCAGACTGGCGGCGCCCGGGTGGCTCACAGAGGGGACGAGAGAGGGGGGGCTAGTGCGATGCCACGTGTCAGCTCCACGTCGGTGGCGGCAGGGCGACAGCTGCGTCCGACGGAACGTTTCTGCGAGGCCGTTCTCGCGACGAAAGCACAGGGAGCCTCCGTTCGTCTCTTTCACACTAAAGCCATTGCCTTACACAAAGAAGAAGTGGCTCTCCCAATGGGGGCTAGGGCTGTGACACAAGAAGAAATTGGCTCTGGAAAACGTGGCTCTCCGGGGGGCAAGGGCTGTCCGAAGCAAGCCCGAACGAAGAAATGACAAAAGCTGGAAGAGCTCTCTGGAAGAGCTGGAAGAAGGAAGTGCTCGCCCATAGAGCAGAGGGGCTGGCAAAGCCAGCCCAGAAAGGAATGGAAGAGAAGCAAGCGCGGCCAGATTGACTGGTTGCTGGGAGAGGCCAGCCCAAAGGAATGGACAAGGTCTGAAGAAGTGGCTCTCCCAATGGGGGCAAGGGCTGTGAGAAGCCAGCCCGAAAAGAATTGACAAGGTTCGAAGGGGCCAAACTACGAGCTAAGCAGCGACTGCGGGGCCTGAAGAGGCTATGGCAGAACGGGGGAGGATGGACCGCTTAGTAGTTACGAGTGAGGAGCCTCACATCCGACAGACTAGCTGCCGGTAAACTATCCCCCTGACGAAAACCGGAGGCCGCAGCGTCTGAAGGAGCCGGAGAGCTAAGGACTGAGACAGGGAAGGAGAGCTGTTGTTGCCCTTCTTCTGTTGTTTCATTGCCTTACATCGACTGAACATGCTTCTCGTCATTCTGGACGAGCTTCTGTCAGGGCCTCCAGCGGTGCTCCCGCGCAGCTCGATGCTGCCGCGGCGCCGGCAGGCGCTGGCGGCTGCGGCGGCGGCGGCGGCCAGGCTCGCTCGAAGCGGCACCGAGGCCGCCGTGCCGCGGGCGCCGCACTCGGGTGGCGCCCCGGTAGCCTCCCGCGGCCTGGCAGCGGCAGGCAAGGCCTTCACGGGGCGGTCGCCTGGGTGAGCCTGGCCCGCCGACTGTGCGCCAGAAATCGTGGCCTGGTTCTCGTCGCGTTCGCCGTGCTCTCCGTCTCCCTGCCCACCACGCAGTGACACTGCATGGTGCACCACTGCACGTGCCCGTCTTCCTGCTACCCAAAGGCTCCAACTGGGCGTGCAGCAGGCAGTCCAGTGAGGACCGCCTCATCCTGCGAGGCCTTGCGTTCCACGGCTTCCACGGCGTGCTGGCGGAGGAGCGCCGGCTGGGCCAGAAGTTCCTGGTTGACGTCGACGCCTACCTGGACCTTCGCCCGGCGGGGGCCAGCGACGATCTCGAGGACAGCGTCAGCTATGCGGAGCTCTACACGGGCGCAGCAACGCGGATCACCTCTAAATCCATACCCCATGGCCGGCCAACAGCCCGCTAGCAGCTGTGCATATACGTTCTGTCCATGTCCTGCCAATGACTGCATGTCCAAGGGCAACAATTATGCAGGTCCTGAACAGGTCTTGGTGGCACCTATCATCCAGCCAAACGAGTGGACCATCCTCCATTGTGATGATGAATACTGCTCCGTCAAATTCATGTGCAAGATTGACAAAGGTGCATGTAGCTCCGTGCAGGCAAATCAAGGGCGTTGTGGAAGGCAAGCCACGCCTGCTCCTGGAGTCCGTTGCAGAGTCCATTGCTTCTACCATACTCAGAGGAGACAGTCGTATCTCGTCGTTGCGGGTCCGTGTTGTCAAGCCTCATGTGGCGGTGCAGGGCGTTGTTGACAGCCTAGGTGTAGAGATTGTTCGCCATTCTTCTTAAGTTGCAAGTATACCCTGCTCAAGCAAGGCGTGCCGCAATCCTAGCTCTAGCTCAAAAGTTGGGCTGAGCCCGACAAGAAGCTCAATGTCAGGGCTCTTCATCCAGCACATGGACGTCATTCATGTTTTCCGTAAGCTTCTTGCTTGTGCGAGTGACCAGCATTCACTACTCATGAAGTCAATCGCCATCAAGGCGGAGGACCGAGGTCCTGTGAGGCCTTGCATCAAACCTGCTGATTGCAGAAGACAACCTTGCACGCAGTGGCCTGTACGGCCAAGCCATCCATCCTTAAGCCTTCAACTCAATTGTGCTCCATAATTTCTCTGAGTCCTCCCAGACTTGTGTCTGAATTAGTTGCAACAATTCACCAGCAGCCAATCTCACAGACGTAATTGACCGACTCTTCATGAGGGTGTGGTTGACAACATCTCATCCATCTCCTGAATGGCTGTTCACGTACATTGCTGGAACCTCCGAACAAGCCTATATCAAGCATTCCTAAGCGCGAATGGAAGGCTGTAGCTTCAAGATACAAAGGCCACGATGGTTTTAGAATTTCCACGCACTGGCCTCCTCCTGCTTGACAGCTTGTGATACATCAATCTGCACATTCGGAATGACCTGGATACGACAGCCATCCTTACCTTCTAGTCAATTGACAGATAGAGACAGATAGACACCTAGTTTGCTGTAATAAGAGAAATGGGCAGGGGAGGACTGAGGCGAAGGTGTTACTTTGCAGACCATGGAAGCAGCATTGACACAGCAAAACTAGTATCCCAAGCTAATGAGGCAACTTGGCCGATAGGCGAGGGCTCGGGCCTTAGGGGCTTACCAACATTGCTGAAGCGCAGCTCCGCCGTTGTTATTGAGGTGAGAGGGCAGGGCAATGCCACATGCTGCAGTGGAGGTGGCCACCTCCTCTGTTGACACCTTCGATGTCAGCTCCCAAGCGACTTCTGCGTGTCAAAGCCAAGGTCCCAGAACCCCTCGGGTGTGGCTGGCGGGGCGTAGTGGAATCGGTGTCGCGAAGTGGCCTGGTGGTGCTCGCAGCGCGGCTGCATGATGCCGTTGACGTCTTCAGCCAGCACGGCATCAAAAAACGCACGGCACGAGCGGCAGTCTCCTCCCGTCAGCGCCTCGCGGTCTGCCTTCCGTCTGACGACGTCTACAAACTTGTAAGCGGGAGCCACTGCAGCTGCGGCTGGGGTTGCTGGCGCGTGGTCAGTCGTCGCCAACGCCGGCACGGGAGCGAGCTTCGGCGTGGGGCGCTGCGACGCTGGCAGCATGCGAGCCTCCGCCGAGGCCGGCAGCCGCGCAGGATCCCGCAGGACGACGGCCACGGGCCGATTCCTGGGGCCTGCTCCGCCACCACCTCGATCGCGCTCAGCGGACGTCGATTGAACGAGGTCAGCGCGGGGAGACCTGTCTTCTGGGTCCTGAGCGGCCCGTTGCACCGGCAGGCCCTTCGTGGCCGCGGCTTTTCTGGCCAACGGCGGCGGCTGCGGCAGAGGCGGCTCGCTGGCGCACGGCGGAACCTGTAGTGCAAAGGACGCTGGCGTTGGGTGGGCCTCCGGCGAGGTCGGCAGCAACGTGAGATTCTCCGCGATGACGGCCATGGGTCGGTCCCCGGGTTCCATCCCATCATGGTTTCCATCGCGCCCGGTGGACGTTGGTCGGTCGACAGCAGCGCCGCGTGGCCTGTCGTTCAGGTCCTGAGCGGCTCCATACGTAGCAGGATTTCTCGCCGGCCCGGCGTCCATGGCCGGCAGTGGTGGCGGCGGCGGCAGCGGCAGCCGTGGCTTGCCAGCGCGCGGCGGCGCCTCGTGGCGGGGCCGCGGGCNCCGCGGCGGGGGGCACGGATCCAAGGCCGGCTTTTCCGCCGCCGCCGCCGTCGCCGCCGCCGCCGCCGCCGGCCATGGCGGCGGGGTCCGCGGGCGCCGCCATGACCAGGCGGCCGAGGTCCCCGAGAGCACAGCAGCCGGTTCCCGTCCCCCCCCCCCGGGTTTGCGCCGGGTTGGCGGGAAGGACCGCCGCCGCCGGCCCCGGCCGTCTCGTGGCTTCGTTAGGACGAACGGCTTGCCCGTTTGGGACTGCGACGCCGGGCCCTACCTACGCGGCGATTCATAATTGCCGCACTGCTATGCAATCTGAAAGTAGAAGAAGAAAGAGAGACGAAAGTCCTCTAGGAGGCAACAAACAGGCAACATTTAACTCTTCTAGAGTGAGGCGATGGCTGTAAGAAGAAGTGGCACTCCCTATGGGGGCAAGGGCTGTGAAAAGCCAGCCCGGAAAAGAATTGACAGAGGTTCGAAGGGGCCAAATGATGGAGGGGCCTAAAAAGCGCTGAGCAGCTACTACGGGGCCTGAAGATGCAATGTCTGAACGGGGGAGGATGGACCACTCAGTAGTTACGAGAGAGGAGCCTCAAATCCGACAGACTAGCTGCCGGAAAATTATCCTCCTGACGAAAGCCGGAGGCCGCAGCGAGAGCACGGCCAGCACGCAGATGCAAGGCGTGGGCCATGGAGCGCTGAAGGGAGATGGACAATCGCAGACGGTATACCTGAGCCCACGAGCCAGCGGCGTTGAAGTCAGCCGGCTCACCGCGCCTGCGGGACACAGAAGGTATGAATAAGGGACAGGAAGGAGGGAGGGGGATATAGTCCGTTGCGTCGATAAGCCAGCTGTCCTGCCACAGGGCATCGACTGCCATATGACGTCGAGAAGTCAGATCAGTACGGATGCAGCAAAGCAGCTGCACTCGTTGGCCATGACGAGGATGCCGACGAAGCTCTGAGAGGCCACGTGTAAGCACCAGTAGGCTTGCTGGTGGGGAACCTGCATTCATGCTCGTAGCTCCATCCCAATTGGCTCTTCTATTGACAAATCTGACCTTTAAACGTACCTCCTTGGCTCCTCACTCCTTCAATGGCCACACTCAGATATGGGAATCCTGTTCGTGAGCCTTACATAGTACCACCTTCGTGACAGGTACCTGGTGCATGCCCAAAATAGAGACTGGAGTTCAATTAACAGCTTACACTTATGCTGGCGAGTTGCCAAGTTGTGCATTCATTACAACAGCAATGATGTGGTGAGGTCTCTTGGTAGAGCTTTGTACAACGTGACAACAATGGCAAGATGCAAAAGAAGCAACGCAACAATACAGCAGATCAGACACACAAAATTTATCTCACAGGTACACACGTCAAGGCTTTCCTAACGTCCAAGGTTAGGCTCGAGTGCAGTCCACACAAGGTCGCGGTATTCGCGGCTTACCAAGTGCGGGCCGGTCTGACGCGACCGGATGCGGGGCTCCTCGGGGTTAGGCTCTCTGCGGAGGTTGTGTCCTGTGCCTGTGCCCACGCCTTCTCGGCGTGGCCCTGGACGCGCGCGCTACGCTTACTGGGCAGCAGCAACAGCGACGGCGGCAGCAGCGGTAGCGGCGGCGGCAAAGGTTGGCAACAGCCATAAGGAGAGACTGGACCGGGCGAACTACTCGGCCCCGGCCCTTCACACCCTTTATGCTTGGTCAGATAAAACCCAGTCTCTCTGACCTGAGGCTGCTAAGCAGGGGTTACTGAGTGCTTCGTAGCTGCTTCGTTTCTTTTATGTGCTTGTAGTTCTTAGTGCTTCCCCTGGCCCCTTCTCGTCCTTCGTTCATTCTTTTTTGGGCTGGCTTTTTCCAGCCCCTATCCTCAATGGGCGGGCCCTTCTTCGATAAAACAAAGCGCGGCCAGATTGCCTGGTGGCTGGGGAAGGCCAGCCCAAAGGAATGGACAGATAAAGAATGACATTGTTTGTTGGGGTCGGCCATTTGGCCCATTTGGGTTCCCCGGCCTCAAGGCCAGGCTTCTAGAAGCAAGCGCGGCCAGATTAACTGGTGGCTGGGAGAGGCCAGCCCAAAGGAATGGACAAGGTCCGAAGGAGCCGGAGTGCTAAGGACTGAGACAGCAGCAAGCCTCAGTAACCTCTACTACTCAGTAGATGCAAATCTGAATAGCTAGCAGGCGGAAAGACGTCGCCCTGACGGAAGCCGGAGGCCGCCGCCAGAGCGCGGCCTGTGTGCAAGTGGACCGCGAAAGCTAGGGACGGCTGCAAAGAGACGGCCAGGCGCATCCGGAAGACTTGGGCGAGGGACCCGGCGACGTTGAAGCCAGGCTGCTAGCCCTGCTGCCTGTGGCGGCGGGCCGCTGCTCGCCGCGCAAGGTGGTGAAGCAGGTCAAGCCATTTGGCGCCAAAGGCGCCGTGTATGTAATGAACCAGCCACACATGGCTCTGTTGGCATTACATGACCGGCTATTTGGGACAAGTGGGCCCGCCAGGTGGCGGGCTGGCTGGCCGGGCAAGTGGCCCGCCCGTCCAGAAATACCCTCGCTAGGATCCGCCCGTTCAAGGGAGGATCTTGTGCCCGCCCGCAAGGGCAGGCCTTGGGGCGACCAGCTCACACCCCCTGGAGGGGGGGGGGCACGGGGAAGCACGAAGAAGTGGCTCTCCCAATGGGGGCAAGGGCTGTGAGAAGCCAGCCCGAAAAGAATTGACAAGGTTCGAAGGGGCCAAACTACGAGCTAAGCAGCGACTGCGGGGCCTGAAGAGGCTATGGCAGAACGGGGGAGGATGGACCACTTTAGTAGTTACGAGTGAGGAGCCTCACATCCGACAGACTAGCTGCCGGTAAACTATCCCCCTGACGAAAGCCGGAGGCCGCACGGGGAAGCACGAATAGCTTTGGAGGCCAAGGTTCGGGGGAGTTCGAGCCGGTGAAGGCCAGGAGCAGCCTTGCCGCTGCTCGCCACTGCAGCCGCCGCCGCACCTCGCTGCGGGGCCTGCTGCGCCGGCCTGCGCCCAGGAGGTGGAGTCGCCGCCGGACGGCGGCGCCACGGGGCCTGTCTTCCGCTGCGCCTATGCGCTAGTGCTTTGCCTGTGTAGTGGGTTGGTCCCTAAACCCCTACAGCCGAACTCAAGAAGGACTGCTCACCCTAACTGCGTGTGTAGGGCGAGGTTCCTTACAGTGTACGTCGACGGCGAGTGGGACAAACGCGTCGCCCACCGGGTGATCCGAAGTATTTGCCAGCCTTGGCGCCTGCCGCTTGGCAGACTGTGTAGCCCGCCTCCTCCGCCGAGCGTGTAGTAGCGCTCCTGGAATCGAAGGAGTCAGTTGTGATGACGTCGGTGAGGAGCCGAGGCCCCCCGCCGAGCGCGCTAGCGACGAGATCGGCGCGCCGGGTGTGGAGGCGGCCATCCTCCCCAACGGTAGGAGGCATGATGCTGGTGCTCTCCATCGCCACAGTGTAACCGGCCTCCACGAATATGCCAAACATTGCATTGCGGAGCAAGTCGTGGGTGCCGGTCCGCTCCCCTCCCTGCGCTCGGTGGCTCGAGCTGCTCAACCAGCTCTCACGTCACGCGATTGTCCGCCGCTTCCATGGGGAGCCGGTGGACTCCCATTCAGCAGGGTCGCTAGCGCAGGTGTACCGCATGCGCTTGGCCGTCTCGCTGTAGAGGTCTATGGCCCGCGCGCTGCACCTGCGTGCAGGCAGAGCCCTCGCTGCTGCCTCTGGCTCTGGCCAGGGGACCCGCTTCCAGGAACCCAGTCTCTCTGACCTGAGGCTGCTTAGCAGGGGTTCCTGAGTGCTTCGTAGCTGCTTCGTTTCTTTGTAGTGTAGTCTTTTTCCGGCTCCTCTTTCTTTGGCTTTGGACATTGTCCATCCCTGTGCGCACCGGAGCATATGGGCCGCCAGAGACGCCGCGTCAGGGCTGCGCTCGCCGCACTCACGTTGCTGGACTCCACTTAGGCATGGTGGGTGGAGGCCGAGTAGGCGGTGCACCGCCGTACAGAATGCGTCATCCGGCATCCGAAGCGCGTCGTGGATCGGCAGAGCAGACAACCACTACCTACCATTTCCCCACCACTGCCCAGCGGTTCCTCACGGCTCATCGAGGCATATCACGCCTTCGACGTGCTTTCGCGAGCTTTCTCGGCCTAATGAGGGGCTTTTGTATGATGCAGGTGGCAAGAGGGCAATGCGCTGCACGCCGAGGCACTATTGACCATGGCGGCGGAGGAACTACCTACGCACCGTTGATGGGCGAGGCGCTGCCGCCGGATTCGGATGATGCTCCGGCGCCGAGCTGGATTGGAAAGTATCTTGTCTGACCGAAGCGGGTTGGCGATGCCGCGCTCGCGACCCCACCTTCACACCAAATTGAGAAATGACGCACCCTCGGACGACCACGTGAGCAGCCACCTCCGCATCCTTGTCAGCACCGACATCATATGTGGCGAGCAAACCAATTTCGGTGAGTCGATGACGTTTGTCAAGCAAACGGGTTGTCAAGCACTCCTCCGCATGCAGTTCGATGTCCGCACCTTAAGCCAGGAGATATATTTCAAGCAAAGACCTGTAATTACTCGATCAATGTTACGCTGGACAAGCCCGCACTCACAACCTGGACCTCGGTAATCCATTGCAACAGTCAACAAAGCCTCACAAGCAATGCCTCGGACTACATAATAGAAAAGATGAGCAAGCTAAGCTACTGCCAAAGAGATCTAGTAAGGCCTCGACCGGCACCATCGACGACATAGTCTGAAGGACTGGCCCGCACTATGTCAAAAGTGGAGGACGGCACAACAGTCGATGCATGCTTCTGTCCACACAACTGGACGCGTCGCTCATGGGTGTGGCAAAGGCTCAATAGCTGCTGCACTTCTTGCCCCAAGGCTCACGCCGTCCAGTTGCCGCCCCAGCTCAAGCGCGGCTCTCAGCTGTAGGGTTAGACTCCCCTTAAAAAACTCCCCAAGCGGGACTGCTAAACCTGAGCTCCCTTTCGCAATTCATTGCCAGTGACTGGAGTGACTGCCAGCGTTGGACTATGATGCACCTTGACATACACAGGATGCAACCAGAGCGGCCTGGTCATTCCCCCCTTTCCCAACACGCACTGCTGAAACCATGGATAATTTGCTACAGCATTGCTGTGCTGTCACCTCGCCACCGCCTCTCTGCCAACCTCCACGATACTAGTGAATGATGGAGGCGCTTCTGAATCGGCTCTCTTGATCTTTCTGCCTTGGACGCTCTTCTACAGTTGTAAGCATTACATGAGCAGGTATGGACTGTTGTTTCGCTGCATTGTGACACGGTCATGTTGGGTGCCTTGACCTTGTATCAGGAAGAAGTCTTCTATTTGTGGCTTGAATTTGCACCAGACATGTAGGCGTCATGCAGCTTATTGCGTCAAATGAACGAGCATCGACATGGTACTGCAACACCACACCCACCCGGCAGCAACCACTGCCCTCCTGAGCTGGCACACGACTCGAGCCACAGGCCCCCTATTCACCGCAGCCGCATGCTCCACCTGAGCACACTCTTGTGCGCGTGCTACCTCAAGCAAGCCCGTCAAACCCTGGCAATGCACGGTGAAGGCGCAGCTGATGCATCATGTGGCAGGTCGACAGAGAACATGACAAAAGCTGCTGCAGGAGCGAGCGGGACTGAGCCTTTCTGTTGCTCGCCTGCTGGAGGCACAAGTGACGCACTGGTTGCAGTCCCTGCAGGTAGCACCTCCTAAGACAAGTCCCCATAGTTTGTGGTCTATGGGGAGAAGGACTTGCCATAACCAAAGAATGCGGTTCTTGCTCTTGTGCACTCTTGTATGCAAAAAATAAGCAAAGCCAACAGCGTTGCATACGCAACTTGGCAGCCAGTCCATGGCCCTTAAATTGCCCTCAAAAGAGCCTGATCAGAGCTCGTCATGACCAGCCATGGCGACGGCCTCCTGCTCCTTGTCAGCCAGCTGCTTGGCAAGCGACTGCAACGGCGACAGCAATATCAGTACAACCAGGCCCTTCTCTCTGGCAGAGCTAGACAAGCATAGTGTGTCCCAAAAGCTGCTGGACAAGGACACTGGAATCCATAGTCATCCTGGCAGCAAGGGATGCCCTACCTCGGCTTCCTCCTCGAAGCACACAGCAGGTGTTGCCATTTCGGCCGCATATCTGGCAATCCAGAAGATACCGTGACAAATCAGCAACAAGTCCCACCAACCAGCTTCAGAAGACACTCGTTCCTAACAGAAGACTAAGTGTATAGCACAATGTGCACATGTGAGACCAAAAGCTGACATGAAATACTATTTCCTGGCAATCAAAAGATATTGCACATCGCAGATTTTGCACTGCACATGTAGCTGAAAGGTGTCAAGGCAGATCTTCTTGCTAGAGGAGTGAAGCGAAACTAACTCGCAACGGCTTGGCTCATCAACGCTCAGAATCTTGTTCTCAAGGCCACAGATCATTGTAACCTGCACGCCATCACATGGTTGCTTGCTTGCTTTACACTTTCTCTTCTACAACCCATGGCCTCCCATCAGTTACAAAGCTATGACTGTAGTCATGTACTTGCAGTCAAATTCCGACAGTAAGAGACAGCGCTTACCTGCATGCTCCGCTGTGGTCCATTCCAACATGTATCCCCTGCATCATACAACATGGCTGTATAGTTCCGGCCAAAACCTTTCCAGTTCCTGCATGTGTTATGAAAATGTGGAGTTGTGAGTAGCAAAACAAGAATGAGCGTAATTGCAGTTGTGAATGTCCAAGGTATGCCAGGCCATATCACTAATGGCAGAAAAGTCTATGGAGCCTGACAATCCACTGAATCTATACGTACCCAAGACGGCTGTGCTGGTGACCCTCTTTCTGTGTGGCCTGTTTATAAGGACAAATCTCGTACTCATATCTGCCCGCAAAGCCTCCACAAGCACATGTCACTAAGTGGCAGCCCCTTGACCTGTAGTAAGCAGACTATGCACCAATGAAGTTGCCTTGCCCATGCCATAGACTCCTCGGCAACAAACATGCACAGAAGCGCTTTGATGTGCACACTCCGCCATAACATCCGCATGACTTGCATGGACTTACTGCTTGATTTTCAGGGAAAAGCACTTGTCTTCAAATGCTGCAAACTCACCACTTGGACCTGCCCCCACAGCATATGCAAAAGAAAATCGTAAGGAGCACCAAGCTCATGTCCATGATGAGCACCTCACTGTCAAGAACGATGGCGGTCGAACTGTCAGATATAACAGAGCTAGAGCTATTCCCATAGGTCATGTAAGTTGTTCATTTAAAAGTTATCAAGCGAATTGCCTCTTACCATAATCTCGTGACAGCTTGCTCTCCAAATCAGTGATCCTAGATTGATGATCCTGCAGCTTCTGCGTGGCTTTCCTGAAATCTGCTTTTACCTGCTCTGCCTCTGAAAGGACAAGACAGTGTTCGGGCCATAGCATGTCAAGTTTCGACGTCACTTGCACTTTGCATTCACTTGTAGGTTGAGGAACTACTAGCAATAGCTCATCACTCCACCCAATCCATGATAACGTGCACAAACGCATCTCCTTGTCAACCTTCCTACTAGTCAAGGTCAAGCAGACTTACCGGATTTGGAAATGGGAATTGCAGGCTTTGAGACAAAGCCATAAAGGCGAGAGGGCCAGTGCAGCAGATGACTCCACCAAGTCCTGACTGGACTCATGCCTATAACACCAAACATTCGTCCAAACGCGCTGACAGATCAACATACCATGCAGATGACTTTGGGTGCACTACATTGCAGTGCAATCATGCACTCAGAGGTGACCCTTCTGCCGACTCGTACATTCTGCTGATATTGGCAAGCCCGGGATGGCAAATCAAGCTGAACACATCTAAACAAAGCAGCAATGCTGATTAGCAGCAGAGACTTTCATAAACTGACTCAGACATTCTATTCTGTAGGCAGTCTTGCAATGCAACATGGAGATCAATGGCATGCACACCAGCAGTAGCCATGGCGCTGGTCGAAGGCGGCTCGTCATCCTCCACTTCTTCGTGGTCAGACTGGTGCTGATACTGCAAGTCCGAGTCATCCTGCACATCGCCGTCGTCGTCATCCTCCTCCGCATATTCTTCTGCGCTGTGGTCATGGAGCTCGTCATCATCATTGGGCAGGTGGTCATGGGTCCCGTGCTCGTAGGACAGCTCCTCCTCGTGGTACACAGCAGGATCGTCGTCATGCACAGAAGAGCTGATATCGGCCCACTCGTCCACTTGGGGGGCCTGGTTGCCACCATCGGGCTGGTCCTCTTCGGCCGCCGGTGTCGGTGAGTGGGACGCTGCACCACCGCCCGTCCAGCGGGACGCCACCATAGCTCCGAGCTCCTCCTTGGACAAGCCCTCGGTCTCCTCATTCCAATCGGGGTTGTGAACCTGCAGTCGCCAAAGAACGTCACTGATGATCAGCAACACCCTCTTACCCTCAAAGAGGAGCTATCCTCCAGCACCTCTTCTACCATCTTGCCCAAAGCAGATGCTAGCAACCATACTATCATTCTCAGCATCTCCATGTCACTTCGTCAATGCGTGAACCTCCTTAAGGCAACTGTGAATACTTCACTGTGCTGTAAATTAGGGATGCATGGCGGCAATCTGGCTTTGTCTTCCCACCATTGCAGGATCATCCTGCTCGTGCGCGTCCCCATCCTCTGGCGCGCTGTGAGGCTGGGGTGGCTCAAGGACAGGAATCTCTGGCAGAACCACGTTCTCATTCTCAGCTATGTGCACAACCTGGGAACCAGTACCACCGCACAGATGACCACTTCGTCAGTGTCAGTTAAGGCCTCAGGCTCACCGGCCACACTGCTTGAAAGTCATTTCCGCTGATGAAGATAAGCCAGCGGCACACGGATGGAGAAATCTTATACCTCCTCATGTGTCTGTGTCGACCAATCCTCCAGTGACGGAGACTCCTCGCTTGGCCCCTCTGGTGGCCCTACTGACCTCTCGGCTGCTTGCTCTGCAGCTGCCGCTGCTTCCTTGCGTTGCTTCTCTGCCTGCTCCCTCTCCTCCTGCTCCCTCTTCTCGACGTGAGCTTTCCGCACTGCGGCAAGGGCCAAGGCATAGCGGCGCGCACCCACAGCACCGCGCTTCTTGTCAGCCCCACTGGCAAGCGCCGGACCTCAGCCACTACCCGCACTGTGTCATCACCCCCGCACAGTTCCCAATTGCCAAGATTCCTGCTCAAGGCTGCAGGCGCCGCTTGCGGAGCCGCCGCCGCGCCTGCCGCCTGCGCCAGCAACGGCGCAGAAAGAAGGTGGCGGCGACTGCACACACGACCAGAGCCTGGACGAGCACGAGCAACCTCAACCCCGTCGTGCGAAGCTCGGGGTCTTTGGAAAGCTCTTCCTCTGCCATCCCCCCCCCCCAACGCCATCCGAAGCCTGGCGTCACTACAACATACCTTTCAACTTTGGCGAGAAGCCAAGCTGAATCTTGCTTGCAGCGCAGCATGGGCCAGCCATGATTGAACCAAGCAATGTCTAGACCGGACCAGCCGCCGCAATGCAGCGCAGCGGACGCAATGCAGCTCTGAAGCAATCAGAACAGTTGACTGACAAAAGCTAACTCCTCATAAACCCTCAGAAATTAACCTACCATGTGCACTTTTGCCCAGCTTTCCAAGAGGAATAGCAACTGCCAACATAGCACAGATTTCTGTCTAGACAAGATCAGGAGACTACCTTTGAGAGTGTCGACCGTCTCCTTGAGCGCCGGCGTACTCTCCATCAGGTCTTCCAGCTCAGTCTTCCACTGGTTGTGGAGCTTCTCAGCCTGCTCCACATACTGCTTTCGAGCCTTTATCCCAGCCTGGTAAGTTGCCACCTTCCCAGCAAGCTGCTTCCGAGAGTCTGCGCCTGCTTCAAGGCACGTGTTCTTGCACACCACTACCCCCTCCCACTCATCACTTCCATCACAACAGTCTGGAGAGCAAACAATCCAACAAAACGCAGGGATCAGATATTCTGCATGTCTCTCAGAGGCCTTGTAAAGCTGACAAGAGTGCTGTTGAAAGGAAGGCCATGAAAAGTGCGGCTATTGTGGTATATGCCGAGTTCCTACGTGCTGAATGTAGTAACTTTACAATGTGTCAACCACTGAGCACAACTACATACCGCAGATGCCGTCGTTAACTTGAGACGAGGGAACGATGCGGGAAACGTAAGCCCGGTTGGGACAGTAGAATTTCCCATCTGGGCACGCGGACGTTCCTGCGTAGAGGAGAGGGACAAGCATTGAGGCAGGCTTTGATGTCACACTGAGGCGACGGCCAAGTGACTTGGAAGCCCAGGTCTTCACCCGAGCTGCCAATGGCGGAATGGACGAGGCGAGCAGCATACTGACCAGGCTCGTCGGTGCCGTCGAGGCAGTCGCAGTAGTCGTCGTTGACGCGCAGGATGGGGATGGTCTTGGACCCGTCGCGGCAGGCGATCTGGCTGTGCTGGAAGTACGCCTGGTCTGCATTGCGGCGGGCACGGCGTGGCGCGGAGTCAGGGGAGGGCTGGGAGGCCAGCCAGAGCCCTTTGCAACACACGCATGACCACTAGGGCTGGCCATGCCCCTGCCCTTCTGCCGGCGGCTCAGCAGAAGGCAGCAGACGAGAGCGGAGTCATGCGGAGGGCAGCGCAGCGCAAGGCTTCCGCGCGACGGCGACGGGGGCTCCTGGTCGCACCAGAGGGAGGCACGCCGCGGACGCCGCCAGAGGCCCTGGCGGCCGGCGGCGCGAGCGCGGCCAGCAGCGCGGCGG
>WELB01000012.1:518623-557309 GCA_009602725.1 Spirogloea muscicola
GGGCCCGAGAAGAATCCCCGACTGCCCGGAGAGAGGGGGGGGGGGAGGGAGGGCCCCCGGTTAGCCGTTGCGGGCGGGGGGCCCCCGGAGCGAGGCGCCCGGTAACGGGACCGTCTGGCGGCGGGGAGGGGGGTTGGGCCCCCGCCGCGGGCCAACGGGTCAACCGGGGGCGCGCGCCACGTGCCGTCGGCAGAAAGGGACTCCGAGGACGGGACCCCCCCCCCCGCGGGGGGACCTCCCTCCCTCCCCGCGGGACGTTCGTAGCGTTACTGGCTCCCTCCCCGATCCGGCGCGGGCTCCCCCCCGGAGGGTCGTTGCCCTCCCTCCTCCCCCGTCCGACGGGCGCGGCCCTCACGTGCGCCACCCTGGCCTCCCCCCCCCCACGATGGCGGGGGGCCAAACCACCCCCCCGTCCCGGGGTTTCTGCGGGGTTTCTCTACGGGGTTTCATCACTGTTTCTGGGCTGGCCAAAGTTATAGAGAGGGAGGCTCTTCCAGTCTTCCAGTCCCCAATCGCCAGGCTTCAATGCTGCCGGCCCCCTCGCTCAGGTCTTTCGAATGCGACTGGCGGTCTCGCTCCAGCGCTGTCAGGCTCGTGCGGTCCACACGCGCGCTGGCCGCGCTATGGCTGCTGCCTCAGGGTCTCGGCAGAGTGCCGCTTTTCCTGCTTCGAGTTAATCTGATTTGCTGCTGCTCACTCGTGGTTACTGAGCATCCATGTGCATTATTTCGTGTCTTGGTGTGTAGTTTTGTTTGTCCTGGCACTGTTTTGTGGCCTTTTGAGGCCTGCGGACAATGTCCATTCTTTTCTGGGCTGGCTTTGCTAGCCCCTTTTTCTATGGGCGAGCCCTTCCCCTTCAGCTAGTCTGTCGGATGTGAGGCTCCTCACTCGTAACTACTAAGTGGTCCATCCTCCCCCGTTCTGCCATAGCCTCTTCAGCCCCCATTGGGAGAGCCACTTCTTCTTCTTCTTCTTCAGGCCCCGCAGTCGCTGCTTAGCTCGTAGTTTGGCCCCTTCGAACCTTGTCAATTCTTTTCGGGCTGGCTTCTCACAGCCCTTGCCCCCATTGGGAGAGCCACTTCTTCTTCTATCCTCGTGGCTCGACCTGCTGGCCAGGCTTGCGCGGCGCGCTGTGTCCCACAGGCGCGGTGAGCCGGCTGATTTCAACGCCGCTGGCTCGTGGGCCCAGGTATATCGTATGCGATTGTCAGTCTCCCTTCAGCTGTCCATGGCCCACGCCTTGCATCTGCGTGCTGGCCGTGCTCTCGCTGCGGCCTCCGGCTTTCAGCAGGGGGATACTTTTCTGGCAGCTAGTCTGTCGGATTTGAGGCTCCTCACTCGTAAGTACTGAGTGGTCCATCATCCCCCGGTCTGACATAGCATCTTCGGGCCGCTCCGCAGCTGCTTAGCGCTCTTTAGGCCCCTCCGTCATTTGGCCCCTTCGACTCTTTGTCAACTCTTTTCGGGCTGGCTTTTCACAGCCCTTGCCCCCATTAGGAGTGCCACTTCTTCTTCTATCCTCAATGAGCGAGCCCTTGTTCTTCTTCCAGTCGCGGGCGACGGCTGTGGTTGGCCAGCCCAGCAAAGTGGTGAACGAATTAATGTCAGCCATCGCCCTCTACTGGATGAAGGGCTCGCTCATTGAGGATAGGGGCTGGAAAGCCAGCCCAAAAAAGAATGAAGAAAGGACGAGAAGGGGCCAGGGGAAGTTCGAAGAACAACAAGCACAACGAAGAAACGAAGCAGCTACGAAGCCCTCAGTAACCCCTGCTAAGCAGCGTCAGGTCAGAGAGACTGGGGTACTGGAAGAGTCTTCCTTTCTTTCTTACGCGGAACCCACCTCCCTTCTCGCCCTGCGCCGGTCCCCACGCCCTCCCGCTGCCCAACCCGCGTGGAGGACGGCGAGCCCGCGCCCTGCGCGCCGCCCCCCGTGCCCGGCGGCGCCTCCACTCACCATCACCTCGTATACCTTGGGGCTGCCTCTCACAGCCACTGCCTTACTTTGGAAGAGCTGTTTCTTCAGGCCAGTCCTGTCTTGCCCCAGCCTCATCTCGCCCCTCGCTTCTTCACAGTCTCTTCGCTCCGTTGGCTGGCCGCGCTATCTCTCTGCCCTCTTTGGTGCAGCACATGTCTCTGTGCTCCCCTGTTAGCTCCCTCTGAGAACACCGCATTGCCTCGGCCTCTGTGAATGCTACTCGCTTCTTCCAACAACAGCTTGCTCGGCAATGAGCAACGTGTAGTGGTCTAGTCTGCCGCTGCAGCTTCTGCTTTCTTCCAATCTTCTGCTTCCCCACGGTCCTAAGTCGCGCAGTTGCTGCAGGGCAGCTTCATCTTCCCTGGAGGTCAAGCCTTGAGGGGCGGAGCACACCTGCCTAGCTATGAGCCACTTGATCAGCCAGGTTCACACTTCTTCTGGGGATCATAGCATCAACCTGACTAAAAAACCTGGCATCTAGGAGAAGGCATCCACTATGATGTCCAGGTCCTTGCCCAGAACTAATTTTAAATGTGGCATGCTGTTGTGGCTAAGTAATGTCTGCCAAGATGCATTTGATTAGTACTCCGATGAAGAGAAACATCACAGATGAGCATATGACGCACAAGATGGTGATACATCCCTCCTAACATCAAAGTCATGAGAGACTCATGTCCTGTACTCATGACCAGCTCCTCTCTCATAAATGAGATGTCATCGTCTTGTCAAATTGCACGAGTTGGAAGTAATGCAAAGCCTCAGGCTCACTAGTAGTAAGAGCCGGTGTAAAGCCATGCGCATGCGTAATGGTCATCTGAAATACCTTCTAAGTATTCTCTTAGTATACTCACCGCTTGTGATAAAGTTGGTGTTGTCGTCTCTTCTTGTCGTTACTTGTCATTCACAAGCTCATTCTCGTGACTCCAGTGTCAGAGGTATTGTCGACCATGACTGTATCCAAATTTAGTCCACAATGGACATGACTGAGATGTCATGCTGCGATTCTAGTGCTTGGGAGGAGCCATGTCGCTGTGCTAATGCTGCATGAATGAAAAGTGATATTCCTCATTGTAACATCAGAGAGCTGATGATGTGCATAGCTGCTCAATGGACCACTATCTCAAGCTTGACATTGTCATTGACAGGGCAGCAGGCAGGTGCAGATGAACAATTTGCGAAGACGACGCCATCACGTGTACGGAGGTCCTGCGTAGGCTCGAGTGGCGAGATGCAAAGCAAAGAACCACGATTGCAGTAGGAAGCCGACGGCAGCAGCAAGCAACAGGTACTGCCTGGCTTCGGGTGACTGCAGCCTGTGCAGGACAGTGGCATCTCTTGCCTTGGAGCCATCTATGTTCAGCCCTACAGTCGTTACCTTCGCACACACCGGCGTATTTTCTGGTGGATTAGGCACAGGCTGAAACTCGTCAGTCGTGGAGATGGCTGTCAATGCCAGTGTATCTCGCGGCTCGTCATAGTAAGAGCCTCCAAGCAGTCCTCGCTTCTCGCTGCTCGCAGCCGCCAGGGCCAGTGCATGCTTGGAGCCGGCGCTCCTGGAGCGGAGCAGGCCGGCCGGCGGTTGCGGCGTCGGCGGTCTACCGCCAGGCGCTGCCCTCGCGCCGCCGCTGGGGCGGCTCACCGCGGGGCTTCCCAGCAGCCTTTGCTCGCAACTGCGGCGCATGATGGCGGGTCCCGGCTTGCCCGATCGGGCCTGGACGCTCAGTCGGCCGCCTTCAGCCGTGGAGGGGCCTGCAGCGGCGGCGGCGGCGGCGGCGGCGGCTGTTGCGGCGCCGGCGCTTGTCCCGCTGCAGGCGGCTGTGAAGCGGTAGCATGCGGGAGCCCAGGCTCCGTCAAATCAACCGGAAGCGGAGGGAGGGGGGGTATTAGCCCGAGGGAAGAGGCGAACAGGTAGCCAAGAAGGGCGCCCGGGGAGGGAAGGAGGCCCAAGAGGGGACTTTCGTGCATTAAAACTTGGAAGGCCGAAGTGGCCGCTGCGCCGCCTCGTCGCCAAGCCCCTCGCCGCCAGCGCCGCCGCTGCAGACGCCGCCGACGCTGGCGGCGGCCGGGCGCACGGCCGCTGACGCGCCGCCAGTGACACTGCTCGCTGCGTCGACATGAGTTGGCGATACATGATAACGTTTTGGATCCCGCGCTCAGAAATTGATTAACAGATTGCTAGTAAACAAGTCTTCTCACGGTCCATACATATATACAAGATCCACTTTCATGGCGTGTCAGAATTTCCAGTCTTGGCCAGCCTACTGGCGGACTCCTCACAAGCCGGCACCCCAAGTCGCCCCAAGGACGCTAAGCAAGGTCGCATTTCTCTGCAGTCGAGGGCCTGACGAGCAGAAAGCGACTCGTCGTGGCCACGTTCTTCGCTCAGGCTGTTCGACGTGCAACCAATTCATGTGGTCGCCGTAAAGTCAGCAGGCTGTTGTGCTCGCAGGGCCCTTGCTGTCATCCAGGCCACTCATGAGGTTTGCCAAGATGCTCTTTGCGCACTGAGGCACTGGTGTGCCTGGCCCAAATATAAACCCCACGCCATGTTGATACAGGAGTTCGTGGTCCTGTGGAGGGACAACACCACCCAGCACCACGAGCACGTCGTCCATGCCATGCTCCTTGAGGGCTTTCATCAACGGAGGGATCAGGGCTTTGTGCCCCGCTGCCTGTGACACACACCCATGAAATAGTGAACATAATGTCATATGTAGGCCATGAGAAGCACCAAAGAACAGCACACTACAAGACTTAAGGAGGCTCACTCAAGGGCTGCTTGTGCAGTCATTGCTGACATGTGTTCAATCTGCTGAACACAAACCATGACATCACATATGTAGCAAGAAGTATGTCAGGTGCACCTGCGAGCTGATGCCAACAACGTGCACATCTGCTACCATAGCGCTGCGGGCCACCTCTTCCGGTGTCTGGAACAAGGGCCCAATGTCAACGTCAAAGCCCATGTCAGCAAGACCCGTGGCTATTACCTGCACCAACACAAGAGGGGCAAACTTGCCGTGAGTTAGGAGCAGAAATCATCACGTGAAGCTCACGACAGCACACTATCGGGGGGATGAAGCTGCTCAACAACAACTCACGCATACACCATATGATCTAGGAGCATCTGTCACCCATCACTCGTCCTGCCCCTCCTGAGCAAGTGAGATGCAGTGCAGTTCAACCAAGCATCAACAGAACTTCCATTAGTGGCAAATTCGCTCTCGTGCTAAATCAAAGCTTGAGACAATCCACCTTGGCTCCCCGGTCATGACCATCTTGGCCCATCTTTGCAACCAAAATGCGAGGCCGCCTTCCAGCCTGTTCCAGGAACTTCTCCACTTCACACCTCACCTCTGCAATCTCCACTTCGCTATTGCCAAACTCACCACTGCAAAATGTGATGCCATAGCGTACATCAGACTCCAGAGTGGCTACTTAGAACTACATTTTCCACATGTAGCTTGGATACTGCAAGAAAACCCTGAGCAGTGGGTCACTACCACAGGCTGTCCTGGTCACTGAAACACTCAAATGAAGCTTTCTTGTGACTTGAATGATTGCTGAAAGGAAATTCCTGCAAACAGGAGTTGCGTGTGCAGACATGCCTCCTGGGCCAAGATTCACCTGTAGGATCCTGCAGCCACGTGTGTCGGCGCTTTGTGACGACCCCAGACTTTCTCCAGAGCATAAGTAATCTCGCCAACAGTGCAGCGTGCCTGGGCTGCCTCTACTGCTAAATGCAGGAGGTTTGCACCTCTCACCTCCCTCCTAGCTTCTGTTGACAAGGCCTCCATTGCTGCGTGCACCCTGCATGTTGCTAGATATGACATCAGATTCTTGTAATGTTGCAGACTGCAGAGCACAGGAAGGATACACTTTCTACAGTGATTGAGCACCCTGGACACCATGATCTTTGACCTGCTTCAGTGCTGCGTGACAGCTGGTCTTGAAGCATCTCTGGGACACCTTACAAACTGACAAGTACAGTAGGTACAGTAAAGTTGCCAGCTCTTTGGGCTTTCTTAACAGCCTCCAGGCTGCGCAGCAGACAACCTTAAGCCCTGTGCAACTTGGCTGACTGCACCATGCAAGTTTAAGCATGACATGACAGGTCCATCTACAGTGTGAAAGTACTAACAAGTGGCTCATACAAGGACTCACTGAAACACAAACACCCACCACCCTGGAGAAGCGAATCAGCCAATCCGCTGAGGCTCTATGCCGGCCTCTGCTATCGAGAAATTATCCATCCTGGTCCCACTACTTTGGCGCTCCACTTGCATGGAGAAGTACGCATCCACAGGTTGCTTACCGATGCTCGTCTCTAGTTGACCGCAGGAGTTCCAGCCGCTTGACTTGGGCTTGAAGGACTGACGCATTGTCTATGCTCCGAATCTCCACACCTTCCTCCTTGTCAACCCGATACTTGTTCACGCCCACTATCACCTCTCGGCCAGAATCGAGTCTTGCCTGCAGCGAGCGCCAGCAGTTTGTGTGTTGCAGGAGCAGCTGTGACGCATCTGAGGGCACTGCCACCTGGTGCTAAGCTTCCTGCCTCTCTGACTCTTGTGGAAAAGCACGCCCTGCTCAAGCAGTCACTGTGTCTACAAGTTCTTTGCTGTTGCCAGCTAGGGAGTGCTGCTGTGAGTGAAGGATGCCTGCTTTACATGCCTGCCAGCTCTCACCTGCTTCCTGGCTGCACACTCCTCTATTTGGAGCTTGGGCAGGCCCGAAGCGATGGCTTTTGTCATCCCTCCAGCCTCCTCCACCTCGTTCACAATTCTCAGGGCTTCTCTCTCCAAGTCTGACGTAAGGCTTTCCATCATGTATGATCCACCCCAGGGGTCTGCAACCTGGTGGTCATATTGCGCACACCAGATTAATCTCAACACGGAGATGGAAAGAGCTTCTCCAGGACTGACACACATGCTTTCATCTCATATTCTGAGTTGATCCAAGAAGCTGACCTTGTATGTATAGAAGAACGCTGATGGACATGCAGTATAGAGATAATGGCAACAAGTGTGGCGTAATGTTGCTGCAACATACACGTGTCAGACCAGCCTCATGTTGAAGTATGAGCTGGGTGTTGCGAGCAATCCTTGCGCTCAAGTCTGATGGTAAGGCCATAGCCTTCAAGCACGTGTCAGACTGAACCCAGATTAGAGACCAGCAACTTTGTTGGCGATGCTGCAGCCGTGTGACTTCAATCAGAGATTCTAAGACTTCAAACGATGGAGACATCGAAGTTTGGTATGTGAGTCACTCCTAGAGGTCTAAGCACCACTGTCAATGCTATTCGATAATTCCTCTCTATCCAGTGCTACCATGACATGGAGAGGCTGCACTCAATGATGGCCTTGACTAGGATGGCCTGCACAACTCTAGCCCATTAATGAAGACTTTGTGCATGCCTTCTGCTTACTTCGTCAAATGAGTTTGTGTGAAGAGACTGGGTGCCACCAAGCACAGCCGCCATCGCCTCCACTGTTGTCCGGACGATGTTGTTGAAGGGATCCTGCTCTGTCAAGCTATAGCCTGAAGTCTACCACCACAGAAAACTTAAAATTCACTATCTACACTACAGTGCCGTTCACAGTACCGCAATCAAGCTCTAGGTCTCTCAAGAAGGTTCAAGTCACGCTGTATTGAAAGCGATTGCAAGGACAATAGACATAGGTGGAGGTGGGTAAGTTGAAATATGCGGAGGCAAGGGTCACATGGAGGTCAATGCCGTACGATCACAGAACTCTCCCTGCTGCATACCTGGCAGTGTGTTCGAAGGACCATGGATTTTTCGTCCTTGGGATCAAACTTTTCCTGCTTCATTGCAAATCGATCAGCATGACGGCAGTCATTAAGTGCACAATTACCGGTTTCCATGCCAAGGGTTGGTTCGAAGTGTGAGGCGTCATCAAGCACCTTGACGAGCTTTGCCCATAAGCGCCTAGCAGCTCGCATCTTCGCAATCTACACAACACCATAACAAACGGGCCAACATAAGCTAAATGATCCATCACAAGGAAGTACTAAGTATCAAGCTCCAGAGGAGGTTGTTACGAAGAACACCAGAGTAGCAGCTTCATCAGTAACAACAGTCAATATCAACTTGAAGACTTAGAAGCAGACAAAGTCACTCTTACAGCAGATAGAGGAAGAACATAGAAACCAGAGAGCCAGAGCGACACTCAGCAGCCCCGAGGCATCCGATGACATGACACAAGTACGTTGGAGCGCTATTGGGGGACCTAGCAGGGCTCTCACTTCAAAGTAAAAGTCCATGCCAATGGCCCAGAAGAAGGAGAATCGAGGTGCCACTTCGTCCACGCTTAGGCCCGCTTCTTGAGCACATCGAATGTAATCCAGGCCGTCGGCAATTGTGAAGGCAAGCTCCACAGCACTGGAGTAGCCCACAAGCAAAAGTCAGGAAGTGCAGCCAATAGCGTTAGTCGCTAGCGTGCGCATTGCACGATGGAGTGAACATCATCACTGCCAATTTGCTTGCAAGAGAAAGACATCAGTGCAGAAACTATAGCAGTGTCAAACTCACAACATGTACTCAGTGAGTCTGCTTGTATCCGTTGGTCAATGCCTACCCACCAGTCTGCGCCGGCCTCTTGCATGTGATAACCAGAGACAGAGATGGAGTTGAAGCGAGGCATGCGCTGCGCACAGTACTGCATGATGTCGCCCACGATTCTCATGGAGGGCACGGGAGGATAAATGTACGTGTTCCGCACCATATACTCCTTGAGGATGTCATTCTGGATGGTCCCTGCGAGCTGCTCGGATTGCACCCCTGCAAAAGGATATAGCGAAAGGACTGGCTGAAAGACGTACAGATGCATATCAAGGATGCAGATGGTGGTCTTCATTGCGCAAAGAAGTATGGAAGTGAAAGTACTTTGTGCCAATTGGCCAAGCAGAGTATGTTTGAGGGCTTGGGGAAGGTGAACGCTTGTCACGGATATATGAACCTCACCCGACATGCATAATCTGGTTGTGAGGAAGCCCTTAGAACAGCAATCAACAAGGAAAGCGTTGAGCTGAGACAAGGCTCCAATAAGCGACAATATAAGTGACTTAACCAGAGCTCGGTGACATGGTCAAGGGAGGAAGGGGGGGTGTGAAACGGCAGGAGAGACACCTCACCGGCCTCCTCGGCAGCTATGATGAAGAAGGCCAGGACAGGCAGCACGGCCCCATTCATGGTCATGCTGACGCTGATATCGGCCAGTGGGATGCCATCAAACAGCACCTTCATGTCCTCCACAGAGTCGATGGCCACTCCCGCCATGCCCACATCCCCGGCAACACGGGGGTGGTCCGAGTCATACCTGGCCTTAAGGGAAGCCAAGAAAACAGACTGAGGGCCAGCCAGCAGCATTCATGTACCGCAGTGGCGCGATTGCGGAAATAGCAGCTATTAGATAGTGCTGATTGACAGTATGACAATTAATACAAGATCATCAAAGAGAGGAGTCTGCTGCGATGCCAACCCACGGTGGGTGGCGAGGTCAAACGCGATGCTGAGGCCCTTTTGCCCTGCCGCCAAGCTCCTGCGGTAGAATGCGTTGGATTCCCCTGCAGTGCTGGATGCAGCAGGTCGAAAGAACGGCAGGTCACGTGCTGGCTGGGAAGCACAAGCTTGTCAATGAATCTGCGCAGCATGTTTGAATGCTAACCGTACAGACAAGCGTTGTAGACATCGAATCAAGCCTGTCCAGTGATATGTGCAGATTATATATCTTGAAGCTGACTCTCACACACACCGACCGCTACCGGCTCCATGTCTATGTCTAGGTATAAACACTGAGCGTACTTAAGCAATTTCCCAGTACCATATGGTACAAAGGCACACGACAGGAGCAATTGACCATTGAGTGGAGGCATCAGCGAGCATGCCTGTAGCCGGCATACTGGCGGATGGTCCATGGCCGGCCGGTGTACATGGAGGCGTACGGCCCCCGCGTGTAGGGCCACACGCCCGGCATCTCCACAGGCGCGTCCTGCTCCCTGCTCAGCACATCGGCGGCCGTGTACACGGGCTTGATCTGGATGCCCTGCTAACAACGAGGGTCAACCACCTCCGTTTGTCAGGTACCTATAAGTGCAGCTTTCAAGTGCTGGGACGGCACCACGCTGGCGCTATCCAACGCCTGCAGTACCAGTGGAGCCCTCAGAAGGCAGCTCACGGAATGGGACTCAAATGACCACAGAAGCCAGCTCAGGGAATGGGACTCGAAGCTCGATGCGGAAGCCATGGCATGGGGGCTGAGAGCAAGCAGGCCGTTCGCGCCGCCGCCAGTCAGAGGGTTGGCTGTGCCGTCGGCGCACACGACCTCGGGAGAAGTGGCCGCGAGCTTGTCCCAAGGGTCGGCGCCCTTGACCTCCCGCCGGGCCCGATCCTCCCACTGCTGCAGCGCGGCGCTGGCAGCGGCCGGGGAAGGCTGCGGCGCCGATGGCGGCTCTCCGCGTCCCGCGAAGGTTTGAGTAGGCCGCCAATGGCCGGCCAAGCTGCCGGCACAGCAGGCGCGGACCTGCACAGGAGCCTCGCCCGCTGTCAGGCCTGGCAGTGGCCGCCGGCGTGGCGGAGGGCCGCCAGGCCGCCAAAGTCCTGCTTGCCAGCTTTGAGTCTACGACCATGGCGGCCAGCCAACGCCGCCGCCGCCAGCGCAGCCGCTTCGCAGCGTGGGATCCGAGCGTGAGCTCCATCTGGTCCAGTCTCAGCACGGCGCACACCATTGCCTCGACGGCGGCGGCGGCGCGGCGCCCGCCGTGGGGCCGGTGGAGGGCGGCCATGCCCGCCGCCCCGTAAGCGAGTCCAAGTTCTGACGGCGGCGGCAGTGGCGGCGGCGGCGGCAGTGGCGGCAGGATGAGACACCCGAGCCCCGGAGAATGCAACCAAACCCTAAAGTTGCGGAACCCTAAGCTCCAAGACCCTCCGTCGCTGCCGCCGCCNCCGCCGGCGCCGCGCCCGTCAGCGCCTCCCGGTGCGCGGCGCCGGGCCGAGGCGGACGGCCAGCGCGGACGTCATGGCTGGGGCCTCCATGCCGGAATGCAGCAGCTGCAGCACCGCTCGCTGGCCGCGCTTTCGTCAGCGGCGCTGCGATTGGCAGCAACGGCAGTGGCGACGACGTCAAGAAGCAAAGGCGCTTCGCCGAAAGGGCAGCGCGGCGAGTTTGCCGCTGAGATGGGAGGCCAGATCGTGGCAGCCGAGCCAGGTGGGGGCTTGCCCCGCAGCTCGTGGGCGGCGGAGCAGCAGCGGCGGCGCGCACAGGCGGCGCTGCCGGCGGTCGCGCTGGTGGGGCGCCCCAACGTCGGGAAGTCCACACTGTTCAACAGGTGCCGCAGCCCGGGCTACACCCAGCACCTTCCACAACTCAGCCTGCCTGCCTTGCCCTCTTCTTGGCCTGCACCGCCTGAATCATCACGGTGGTCCAACTTTGGAGACAAAAGCTCTGACATCCAAATCTTGTCATCTGATAGGGAATACTTGACCTTTCCACAGACATGAATATATCACAACCTCCTCACATTAGGCTGTAGAGCCTGATTCACGCCCTGCACTCTGACCTTTGCTTGACCTTGTTGACTGGAGTCACCTGAAAGCCCGCTACGGTCGCTTGCCTGCAGGCTGACACGCCGGCGGGAGGCTCTGGTGACTGACACGCCTGGCGGGCATGTGACGCGGGATGTCCGCGAGGGCGTCACAATGCTGGGCGGCCTCCACTTTCGCGTGCTGGACACCGCTGGCTTGGAGCCGACGGCCGAGCTCGGCAGTGTGCTCTCCCGCGGTGCAACACTCACCAAGAGTACCCTTCATAGTTGTGCCGCTGCGCTCCTCCTTGTCGACGGCAGGTGAGTGCTGGCTGCTGCCGCACTGCATGGCACCGCCGCCTGTGCTACTGCTGCTATTGTTTTTGTGATACAGCTGTTCATGCAAAATTTTCAGGACCGGTGTGCTGCCAGCCGACCTGGAGGTGGCCGCCTGGCTGCGCTGCAATGCGCACCCCAGCATGCACCTCGTTGCGGTGGTCAACAAGGCTGAGGGCTTTGGCGATACCATCCTTGCGGCGGTAGGCGAGGCGCATGCTCTGGGCCTTGGGGAGCCGCTAGCAATCTCGGCTGAAACACGAGAGGGCCTTGGCGACCTTCACGACCGCCTCGCCATGGTTCTGGAGGCGGCCGAGCGCAAGCAGCTGGAGGCTGTGGACGGAGGTTGCGCCAAGCTGGAGAATGCTTGTATTTGTCCACCTCTTGCTGATTGTCAGGGCTTGCCTGGGCAGCCACATCTTTGACTCCAAGATGCAGTTGTGATTGCTACGAGTCACACCATGTCCTGCTGCGTATTCTTCAACAGGGACTCTGGCTGATGATGTGGATGTCAACGAGGCCACCGGCGGTGCCACTGGTGAGGACGATGAGAAGGTGGAGGGTGGAGCTATGAAAGCCGAGGGCCTCACTGCAGCTGCTCAGAAGCTGCCGCTCCAGCTTGCAGTGGCAGGCCTCACCAATGTGGGCAAGTCGACGCTTGTGAACTGCATGCTGGGTGAGGAGCGCGTGCTCACTGGACCTGAGCGTGGCCTCACGCGCGATGCCGTCCGTCTCCACTTTGAGCACCAAGGCCTGCCTATCTGGCTGGTGAGCAGCTGTCAGACTCTCAGGTGCTTGACATGGTGCTGTGTCAATCTGCTTCACTGCTTGCTCACTTCAACGGCTTCTCCTTGAAAGATTGTCTATATGACTTCTAGGTTTGCATCCTGACGTGAAGACTCGTGGGAAACTCGCTATTTATTGTTCTCCTCGTCTGGTACCTGCAGCAGCAAAGTGACATGCTTGCACCTAAATGACATTTAGAATGCTCGCTGGGGCAGGTTGACACCGCAGGGTGGATGCAGCGAGCGCGCCTGACAGACAAAGCTACATCGCTAGCGGCCATGGATGCCAAGCGCAGCCTGTTGCGCGCGCATGTTGTGCTCTTGGTTCTGGACGCAGTGGAGGCAAGGCCACTGCTTCTTGCCATTCAAAGATCTAAATTGGAGCTAGGTCTGCCTCTTACCAGGTGCTCTTTGTGCCATTCCTTCTAGCAGTGTGGTGCCAGGTAATGATTCGTCCTTGTTCTGATGGGCACTGCATTGCACCTTGCTTGCCAGATAATGGCGGCAAGGAGGGCCCTGAAGCGAGCAGAGGTTGCTCTTGCCAGGTGGGCAACACAGGAGGGCCGGGCGCTCGTGATAGCTGTAAACAAGATGGACGCCCTTGCCCCCGTGGAGCAGGCTGCTGCAAGAAAAATGCTGGTCAAGGCTGTGCCACAGGAGGTCGAAGCTGCACTTCCGCAGGTATAGGAGATTCAGTCATCATTTCGATTCACAGTGTCAAGCTAAATTGTGAGATTCAGTTAACAGGCAAGAGGTTTCGGGTCTGCCTCACCTTGCTGATTCTGCTATGAGCAAGGTTATGGCAAGGCCATAAGCAGAAATGGTCATTAACTTCGAGCATCAAGCGATGAGCCTGGCAGGTGGCTGGCATCCCCATTGTGTACTTGTCCGCCAAAACCGGTGCCGGCCAGAACAAGCTGATGCCGGCCGTCATGCGGGCCTATGAGAGGTGGTGCACTCGCCTACCTACGTCTCAATTAAACCGCTGGTTGCTCAAGGTGTGCCTCTCATTTTCAGATTTATTCAGATTTAGCTGAAGGGCATTCATGGCTACTGTCGTTTTACCTCAGCAGGCTGTAGGCTTGTCAGTCACATGTGTGCAGATTGTGGCTAACATTTGATATTGTTTCCCTACTATAGGATTGCCAGCTACGGCAATAGTGCGTACTCTGCCAGCCTGCACTTTGACCAGCTCTACTTGCATCACATGCCTTGGAGAGTTCTAGCTTAACATTGCCGTACTGTACGGTGGACACCATGTAGGGAGCATGGGGCGCAGCTGCATCTTCTTGACATGTAATATTTGGGTACATGTCACTTGTGCTATCAGATTACAGCCCGGACTTCTGCGGCACAAGGCCATGCAGCAAAGATCCGCTACCTGACTCAGGTGAAGGCCCGCCCGCCTACATTCGTGGCATTTATCACCGGCAGCAATGACCTTGCCTCCACGGAGCTTCGGTCCATGGCCTCTGCCTTACGGGAGGACTTCGACCTCGGTGGCGTACCTGTTCGGGTACTCCAGCGCCAACAAGCGAAGGCCTAAAGGCAATTGGTTATGGTGTGCCACTTACTGCATGAAGTGATTGGAAGGATGTCAATCAGCAAGGGGTTGTGGCAGCTTCTTAACGTGCAACCTTGATTGAAAGCGGAGCGTGCTTGAATTTGCTAGTCCATCATCGATGGTGGACATATTGGAAAGTGGTGCGGGCAATCCTGATGGGTAAGGGGCTGCTTCCACAGTTGCAGAGGCCTACCCCGTAGTAGGACTTTCAGTGACAGTGCCACTGTAAAGCATGTGTTCCAACTACAGTGCACAAACTCCCCTGCAAAGGCATCTGTGGAGCTGCTTTGTTGCAGAGGCCTACCAGTATACAGTATACCAGCTTGATACGAAAGTTAAGTCTTGCGTGCAAAAGCTTCTGCTCCTCCAATTTCACCGACTGTTGCAATGTATACTCCCCAGCCACTGAGCATAATGTGGTGGGGCTCCAATGCCAGGTATATTTCGAAGGCAAACAGGATGAGCAGCTGGACCACCTCCTGGCCGTGGCCTCCCTTCGGCACATACTGTAATGTGTGCTGAAAGCAAGGAGCAATCTGCTGGCTGACAAAGCCATGCCCTTACAACTTGGAGTGAATTTGTACATCTGTGTACTCTGCCACTTCGCCATCCAAAAACTCCTCACGGCGTGAAAGATTCCTTGGGCTTCATTTTGGATCATAAGACAAGGTTGTGCTGCTGACATATGAGATCCGAGTCCCAAGTGGCAATTGTGTCTCATCCTTTGCAAGCTTTGTCATACATGGAGCTGCACCTTCACTTAAAGAGCATGATATACCGGAAAGAAGCTGATGAGGGCTGCCATTGCTGCAGAAGCGCGTCAAGAGCATTATGCAATTCCTGTATCACAGTCGTTGGAAGGAAGTAGCATCGAAGTTCCTCGCTGGTTGGATGGAGGTTTAGCAGAGCTGAGCAGACAGACATACAGCTGTTGTTGTTACGCCAAAATCAAGTATCAATTAAGGCGCAAGCGCATATGTTTGCACTGGTGCTATCATTCGAACAAGGGGCGCTGCAGCGCCCTGACAAAAACGTGTGTGCTGACTGCAGCCACGTTCAACTGCATTGTACTCTCCTTTACAGGTAGATGTGTCCGATATGACACCCTTACACACTAATAGGCGCACTTGGGCTAAGCGCTGTGCATGCAAGTGGCAGCTGGCATCCCAGAAAGTGGCAGTTGCTGAGATGCCAGGACCAATATGAATGAGTCGAAGCTAGGAAAGGGGAGTCAACTAGATCAGCGAGGGGTCGTCTTTCCAGAAGCTAAAGAGGGGGACTGGGCAACCTCTGATCCTCTTTGGAAAGCGGAACAGTTGGCCGCCCTTTATGGCCGCCCTTCAAGTCATTACTGACTGCAGTGGCTTGCAATGATCACCACAAGTAAAGTGGGCCGTCCTACGCTTGCAGAACGACTACGCAAGACCGAGCTGCACATTACAGAGGCGGTGGCAATGCTCAAGCTGCAAATGATACGCTCCATACTGTTGGTGCACCTCACTGCTAGCGTCGCCGTCAGGAGGGTGTTCGTGGCATCTGGTGGCAAATCAATCGTGCTGGGACAGCGCCGGCGAGGAAGAGGGGTTCGGCAGGCCAGCTCGGTCGCTACCGCAGCCCCTAGGTTGCCATCGGACAGAGAGCTGTCTGCCTTGCGCGAGTACGCGCTCAGTGATTGCTCAGGGAGCGGCTGTGGAAGGCCGGCCAAGCGCGTATGGAGATGGGGCGGAAGTGCTGAACTGGGGCGGAGGTGCTTCAACACTAATATAGGAGGGCGAGAAGTAGCTCTTCTAGCTCTTCTTGCTCTTCTTGGCTCTCCCTCACCCCCCCCCCCAACGGCTCCCTAGCTCGCCGCCGGCGCCGCCGCCCCCCTGGCGCCGCGGCGCCTTGCCAACCCCCCGGGGCGCTCGAGCGCCTGAGCGCCGCCGGGCGCGCATGCCGCCGCCTGCGAAGGCACGGCGCGCACCTGCGCGGCGCGCTCCTCGGAGCTCGCCGCGCAGAGTGCCGTCCGCAGCGCAGCCCCCAGCTGGCGGGGTCCCTCATGCCACGCCGTGCGCCGCGGCGGCCACGGCGGTGGCGAGGGAGGATACGGCACCTAGGCAGCTTGCACAGCCTCGTGCGGGGAACATGGGTCCGGCTGCCCAGCTCACAAGCTGGCTCGGCCGGCTGCGATCAAACCCTCGGCTCACTTGTGCCGGGGAGGCAACCGCACTGGCGGCCAGCGCGAGAGCAGTGCACCGGAGCTCCAGGAGTTGCTGCGCTACGCGCTCATCCCAGGCCCCATTAGGCTCAGGGATGGACGAGACGGCTGTCCCGACCACGGCCCCAACACCATCCGAGATTGCCGTGGAGGAGGGCAACATGGAGAGGGGCACAGGACCCCCTCCCCCAATATCCTCTCCCACTGCTTCTCATGCTGCTCTACTTACGGGCTTCGAGCCCCACCCACAACCAACGCCGTGCACCTCTCCCGCGTCTGCAGGGCAGACGGCTTCCGCAAACCCCCCTGCATCTTGGAGGGGAGGTCGCCGCAGCGGAGGAGCCAGGCGGCGCTTGGAAGTGGTTGTCGCCATGGGTTCGGCGAGTGGTGGCAGTGGCGCTGATGATGCTGACGGGCCCGTGGCTGGCGATGCCGCTGTATCAGCTGCACCTGGAGAAGGGGAGCGGGGCCAAGAGGACCTCCGGCCCCCTGCGGAGGCAACCTCTTGCCCGCCTATGGAGCTCCGCTGCCGGCTCTGCCGGCGGCGCTGTGCCTCCAAGGTGGGTCTGAGCTCGCACGAGCGGGCCTGCGTGCGTTCTGCTAACAGAGAGGCGCAGCAGGCAGAGGCATCCGCCACCGCTCGGGCTCGCAGAGTCCCTTCAAGAGGGGCGATGCCAACACCACCACCAGGGCCTACGGCAGAACACTGGCGGTGGGCGGAGAGCGTGGACGTCTCCGAGATCCTGCGGACGACCAACGCGCAGCTCCTACGACACATCCCGTATTGGGCCCGGCCCCACATACGGCGAGCCCTTCGGCCCCTCCTGACACGTCTGGCTCGTGACAGCGAGGATGAGGCTGCATGGGCTGTGTTTGTGTTGTTTCCGCGACTCTTGCTTGGTCGCCTGCCGCAGGGGAAGGCAGGTCGCAAGGAGCTGCTGCTGCGCCTTCACCTGTTTGAAGGTGGGGAGTGGCAGCTGCTACTTGCAAAGCACCAAGCGGCTGCGCAACTCGCGCAAGCCAACTTTCGGCCCACCACGTCGGAATCCGATATTAAGGAGGCGGGCAAGCGACGTGCCATCCGATTTGGACGAGCCGGCGACCTTGCCAGGGCTGCCCAAGCCTTGGAGCCCTCCACACCAGCACCGCATGATGCGGCAACCTTGGCCGCACTCGAGCAGCTCCATCCTTCGGCCCCGCGAAGATTAGATACATGGATGGAGAGCTTCACGCCTGCTCAACCGGTGGACCTGGACCCGGCTGCCTTCCGTCGGGCGATTGTGAGTAGCCGCAAGGCAGTCGCCGGGGGTCCATCGGGCATGCTCTTTGAGCACTTGCGGGAGCTGTATGGGGAGGACGACTCGGAGGAGGATTTCAATCTGCTGCTTAGGGTTGCACAACATGTTGCGCGTGGACACCTCACCCAACGAGTAGGCGCAGTCCTCTGCACAAGCAATCTCATTGCTTTGCAGAAGGACAGCGGGGGAGTGCGTCCTATCTCGATGGGGGAGGTTCTGTCGCGCCTCGTGGGGCGCACCCTAATCATGCAGATTCAGGACGATGCCCAGGCGCACTTCCATCCCCACCAGTTTGGGGCTGGGATGCGTGCTGGCGCTGAGACCCTGGTGCACGGGGTACGAGCGGCACTGGATGTCAACCCCCATTGGCTGGCCTTGAGCGTGGACGTACAGAATGCCTTCAACACTGTGGATCGGCAGGTTATTGCCGAGGAGCTAAGGCAGTACTTTCCCACCCTCCTCCCTCACTTCCGATGCATGTATGGCTCGCCATCTGCATTGTTGTGGGGGGCAGGGAGTTCTTTGGCTGTTTTGCAGTCAAAGACGGGGACACGGCAAGGTGATCCAATGGGAGGTTTTCTCTTCGCTCTGGCGCATCACCGTGCTTTGCGCAACACGGCGAGCGCTCACCCTGGCGTTCTCCTCCCGAGTTACGCGGATGATACCACGCTCCTCGGCCCCCCAGTGGAGGTGCTGCAAGCTTTCGGCACGCTTCAGCACCAGCTCCAGCTTATTGGGCTTGGGGTCAATCCGGCTAAGTGCTCCGCCTGGTCCCCTATTGGCATCCCTCTTTCCCTCTTCTCCTCGTTGCCTACATCTTGTCAGACTCCAGAGGGCGGCTTGAGGATTTTGGGAGTGCCACTAGGGGACCCGTCTTTCTCGGAGGGTGCTGTCCTTGCGCGTCTCCAAGGATACATGCAGGTCCTGCCAGAGCTCCCACGCCTTGGGGACTCTCAGTTGGCAGTGGCCATTTTGACCAGGAGTGTGGCACAGCGGCCGTGTTACCTCCTGCGTACGGTCCCACCGTCGGTCAGCTTGGATGCTATCTATGCATCCATTGATGTCAAGCTTCAGCAATGCCTTGCTGATCTGATTGCTCACCCACTCCTAGAGCAGTCTCCAGCAGCACTGGTGCAATGTACGCTGCCCATACGTCACGGTGGGCTTGGTTGTCGCCCCTTGGTCCGCTTATGCAGACCAGCGTACCTTGGCTGCTGGGCTCAGGTGGCCTCGTCCATATCTGGACGATTCCTCCTTGAGCAACAACGTGTGTTGGCGCCTCACATCAGTAACGTGGTTCAGGGGAGTCTGCCTTTCCAAGTGACTCTCAAAGCATGCCAACAGGACCTCTTTGCCGCATACCCGCCTCTGGTGAATGAGCCTGTTAGCTTTGCTGCCTGGGCTGACGTTTCTGATGTTAAGGCTCAATCGCGGTTTTCCCGTGCTGCAGACGAGCAACCACTGGAGCATCTCCGGAGTCTCCTCCAAGGGGATGCTCGAGGCCAGGCTCGGCTCCTATCTGTATCGTCTCTGGGAGCGTCTGAGTGGCTCCGCGCTTTGCCTTTGCATGCGGGCTTGCGGATGGAAAATGCTTTGTTTTGCGATGCTATGCGCCGCCGTCTTGGCTTACCATCCCTGTGCTTGGCAGGGGTGACCCAATGTGAATGTGGGCTTATTGAGCATGATGCAGTGCTCATGGGTGACCACATGCTCAGGTGTGCCAAAGGCAGTGAGCGCACGGGCTCCCACAACCTCCTACGTGACGCCATGTATGGCATCGTCAAGGAGGCGGGATATCAAGTGGCGTTGGAGAGCACCGGGGTGATGCCCGTCCAGCTCCGCAACGGGGTCCCTCGGACGCGGCGTGTCGATCTGGTCGGCGTCCCCCTGGGAGGTGGCAAGCGGCTTCTCATGGACGTCGTCCTAACCGACAGCTTCCGGACGAAGGGCCCCGTAACTTCTGAGACCGGCTATGCCGTGAAGGTGGCCGAACAGAAGAAGTTGCACAAGTACAAGGACCACCCGGCGGGTGATACCTTTTACCCCCTGGCCATGGACATCCATGGGTGTTACGGGGGTCGGTGGTCCTCGTTACTTTCGCTGCTGGCATCTCAAGCTGACCAGCGGCGCCGGGAACAGGGTGCAGCCCTTCCCGGTGGCTCGGTGCCTTTGGGTCTTGTGTCCTGCTACCGTATGCGTTTGTCTATGTCGCTACAGCGTTCCCAAGCGCTTGCTTTGCATCGCCGCGCTGGTCGTGCCCTTGCAGCAGCCTCTGGCTTGCGCAGCGGGGTTGCTCTTCCTCCCCTCAGCTCATCTGACTTCCTACTGCTGACACGGGGTTACTAAGAGCGCCCTGGCTGTCTAGCCTGTGGCTCCGTCATGAACACCTGTATGCATCTGGCTGGCTTTCACAGCCGCTCTTTTAATATCAGCAGCCGCTTCCTTCTTTTTTCTAGAGAGGGCGATGGCTGTGCTAAGCCCAAATACGGAAGTACGGGGACTGGACAATGACCGAGAGGGGCCGCCCCGTCGCTGCAGAAGGGCGGCTCGGCTGCGGCTGGCAGGGGGATTGGCGGCAACTGCACTCAATCGCTGAGGGGCAAGGCGGCCGAGGTTGGAGAGGGAGGCCAGGTAGGGGCGAGGAGGCCGCCGGCCAGATGCATGTCTAGTGAAGGAGGGCTAGAGTGGGCAAGTACGAAGGCAAGTAAGTCGCGTGCTGCTTAGAGATGGAGCGATTTGGGTGATGGAGTTGCCAAGTATGAAGGCAAGCACATTGACAGATGCACAAAGCTGCACTGCGGACCGGCCCAAAATCCACGAGACCAGCACGTGTATAGCCCATACTGAGTGGTTATTGAGTGGTCCATCCCAGTTGGTAATTAGCGGCTTTGGCCCCGGCCCCTTTGAACCTTGTCTCTTCGTTTCGGGTTGGCCTTCCACAGCCCTTGTCCCCATCGAGAGAGCCACTTTCTTTCACAGCTATCGGAAGGGCTGCGCCGGGCCCTGTGGCGGCGGCGGCGGCGGCGGCGGCGGCAGGGGAAGGGCGTAGGAAAGATGGAGTGTGGATTGAGTGATGGGGTGATGTGTGTAATGGGTGATGAGTAAATTAAGCCGACCACCCGCGGGACGATGAGTGTTTCCCGCTCGCCATCGACATATACGGGGCGTTGGGCACTCAGTGGCTCGAGCTGCTTAACCAGCTCTCACAACACGCCATCGCCCGCCGCTTCCTTGGGAGCCGGTGGATTCTCATGCAGCCGCGTCGCTAGCGCAGGTGTATCGCATGCGCTTGGCCGTCTCGCTGCAGAGGTTCATGGTCCGCGCGCTGCACCTGTGTGCCGGACGAGCCCTCGCTGCTGCCTCTGGCCCTGGCCAGGGGACCCGCTTCCAGGAGCCAAGTTTCTCTGACTTGAGGCTGGTTAGCAGGGGTTACTGAGTGTTTCGTAGCTGCTTAGTTTCTTATTGTGCTTGTTTTCTTAGTGCTTCCCCTGGCCTATTCTCGCACTTTGTTCGTTCTTCTTCAAGCTGCCTCTTCCAGCCCCTATCCTCTATGGGCGAGCCCTTCTTCTGATGGAGGGCGATCGAGGGCGAGAGTGGTCAAGAACAAAGGCGAGCACGTCACGTAGGAGGGCGCTGTGGGGCCGAGGCGGCGCACACCGGTGGATGGAGTAAAGCCAGTTCTCTCCGTCTCTCTCCAGCGCTCTCTGGCTCACGCGGTCCACACGCGTGTCGGCCGCGCTATGGCTGCTGCCTCAGGGTTTGCCGGAGTGCTCCTTTTCTGTACAAAAAGATACTACGCAGCTCTATGGGCTTCGCCTCTGCTTTTGTCTACTCCTTTTCCCGGGCTGGCCAATGACAGCCACCACCTTTACTTTGGCCTCACTTTCAATGTTATGCGCACTGCGCGCCTTCCCTCTACCGGACGTGTCAGTTCTTCTTTGGGCCGGCTTCTCACACCCCATAGCGCTTTAGGCCCCTCCGTCATTTGGCCCCAGGGAGTTAGCTTGTCCCGGATTTGGCACTCCCAAGAAGTAGCTTGTAAAATTCTTGAGGAGACGAGAGGGGACGGCTTGCATGCCAAATTTCTGGGTTGGCCTTGCACCTAAACCCTCAGCCGTCAGCCCCTCCTGGCAACGACTTTCGTTGCCAATATGGCACAGAGGTGGCGTGTCACGTGTCACTACTTGGATGGGAGTATGTATTGAGTGATGGAGGGCCTGAGTGGCCAAGCACAGAGGCAAGGACTTGACAGATGTACATCACGTGCTGGTAAGCCGCCCCGCTCTGTAATGTTCTAAGGTTTGTGAGCGCCAAACAGTGCTGTTAACGCTTACATGGTGTTCTTTTAGCCGTTTGTGCCGGACGGTACGAACCGCCCTGGCACTCGTGCTGTTGCCGTTTCGTCCGGGCTCGTCCCGGTGGCCTCGCATGCTCCCGGCATGCTCAGTTAGACATGCTCGGCGGCATGCGTGGGCCCGGACGGCCCCGGCGGCATGTTCGGCCGCGGCCATGCTCGGCTATGCCCGGCCTCGGCCATGCCTGGCGGCATGCCCTGCCGCGGCCATGCTCGGCGCCATGGCGCCTGCTGGAGACAGCTCATGGTTTCCTCGTCAAACACGCTCCTCGCGGGCGAGCCTTGGGGCGACCTCCTACACCCTAGAGAGAGGGTGGCACAGAGAAGCACTTCAACTACTGCACGGAGAAGAGATAGACCCGTCCGGAGGCCGGGAACTCAGTGAAGCTCTGAGAGGCGCAGCCCTGCGGCTGCCTGCTGTTGAGACCGCTGCCGCGCGCGGCTCGTTGCCGGCTCTGCTGAGGAGACCTTGGCGGCGTCCCTCTAGAGGTAAGTCCGCGCGTGCCCGGGCGGTGGATTTGCTGCCTGGCGGCAGCCGCCACAGGGCAAGTCTTCCGCTGTGTCGGAGTATTTCCTCGTGGCGGGTGGTTGTCCCCCAGCACTCAAATCCTAAACAGGACGCATTCGGCTCTAACCTGCCTGTTGGGGACCGAACGCTACACGCTCAGTAATCACGAGTCAGCACGTGAAGGTCTCTAAACTGATGCCCGAATACCGGACGGCACTTGACAAGCCCTTATGCCACCAGCTAAGGCTCGACCAGCTTATTGGCGCAAAGCATGAGCTTGAGCTCGCTGCAGACAGGCTGACACACGACGTCGCAGAAACGACAGGAGGCTGCCGGCTTGCCCATCTCGGCTGGAAGCTTATTTCACGTCGTGCATAACCTACACTTGCGATATTCGTAAGTAGGGTCTGAAACGAGGACCCAAGCAGCCAAAGGTGTCAATTGCGGCTGTTAGTAGTTTTGACTACGGAGGTAGTCATAATATTGCTGCAGCCTCTGCACTTCTCTGCTCTACACTTCCCACTGCTTGGCCAGCGATGTGTGTCGATCCTGAATCTTGTACGCCTCCATCACAACGACATCAACCAAGGCTCGTGGACATCCGCCAGGTTGTACACCCACAATGTCTAAGGTGCGACGGTGATGGCGTACCTGAGCGCACGTGGTGATGGGCATATTGTTGTTTACCTACGCAATGGCGCGGTAGCCTTCGTCACGCATCAAGTCCGCCTGGTCCGAAGCAGCTATCCTGCCGCTAGCCTATCGCAGGCTCCCATCCCCCCGGCCCGGTTGGCCTTGGGGCTCACTTCACTTTTGCCACCGTACTGATATAGTATTGCCGTACCGACACTTGGAGCATTCCGCCTCCTTGCTATGATATACATACTGACCACAAATGATACCACCAAGTGTCGTTGCTATGTATTCCTGCGCTTCGAGCTGACACGCGCGGTTGGTTGGCTGGCGTTAAGGGCGGCCCGAGCTGCCGCGCGCAGAGCAGATCGTGGCGCTCGTACGGCTCGTGCCCGGCTGTGCTGGATTGGCAGCCCAACGCGTGCAGCCTGCGATCACTTAAAATGGTCCGCCCGTCCTAAGCGGCTGCTCGAGGGCTTGGCCTCGCAGCGGCCCTCTGGATAAGCCAGCTGCCGAGCCCTTGGCTGTCACCCGTCTGTTACTTCAAGGCTGGTCATTCCCAGCCATTACGGCCTCTTGGGAGGGCTTCTTCTTTCGAAGTGGTCGGACAGCTCTACTCGCATTCAATCGGTAGCAATGAGGAACTTCCTACACAATCACCAGATCTAAAGGAGAAGATGCAGGGGTTTCAAAATTTGGTTTAGGATGTGATGCCGGACCTGAGTCTGTCTCCCAAGATTTGCATCACCTTTAACAAACCACTTTTGCTGCAGAAGTCGAATATGACCACTCAAGCTTCTTCTCAAACAAACGTACAACACACACGCAGCTGCTTCACAGAGAGCTCCCCTACCTGCACACCAGCCTTTGTCAGTCAGCATCTCGGATGAAAGTTCTTCGGGTATCCTTGAGATCTCCATTCAGTGACTGATTACAACCTCCGGTTAAGGCAGCAGCAGCGGCGCAAGAAATGTAAAGTATTCTTTTAGACAAAGGGGGGCAGGTATAGCTTGCTCAAGACTGCTGCTAGCCCAAGATGTGCGTAGTCACAAGGCTTGATACAAACAATATGTTCATTGACTTACACAAGTGTCGCATTTGCTGCCGGATGCCATACCTGCCTGAGTGCTTGCCCTCATCTTGGCCTTAGGCTTCTCAACAGGAGACATGTCGACTGAGGCCCATAGAGATTTTAGCAATTGTGCTCAGCACGAGTGACTGTATTCTTCCTGATAGCCCGCGGGCCTCAGCGAGGGCTACAAGCTGCTATGCACCTGTTCCCAGAGAAGTCTGCTAAGTACACTGCATGAATAGCCGATCTGACATCAAGAAGCCAGATTTACCAAGCCAAGCTTTTTGTTCTTGACGTGTCCCAGGCACGATCACATTCTCATCGATCTTCGTTAGTGAGTCTGACAGCCATGATTATGCACAAGGAGCATATCATGCTACACTTACAATGCAGTAAGTGGCAGTGCGCCGGCCCTTGCTGGCGGCAGCAGGCTGGCCCTCACAGCCCCTCTGAGATGGTGCAAGTTGCAATCAGAGATCACCTCCCTTACATACTTAGGATCTGATCAGGAGTCCAGCCCGTGCTAATCCCGCTTGGGGCGCTCAGGGTGTCTGGGGCCACCGTAGGCCTCCTTCCAAGAAGAGGCGCCTATCTGGGCGGCCTGCAGCCCGCGGGCACAAATCTGGTCCATGCAGCACGCAAATGCAGCCCATGGGCATGCTGACCCTGGCTGTGCAGCCCGTTAAGCCATGCAGCCTGCTTGCACCGCTTGTCAAGCAAGGCATGAAGTCGCTCATACATGTTGATGCTGCAAATATACAAGAAAGTGAGGTAGAGGTGAGGTACACACGTCTAGCATGCATCTGGCTTAGAACGTTGGGCACATTGTCGCTCTGACCGTAGTCTCGCTGTCAGGAAGCAATTCTGAGATTGTTTACGGAATTAGGTTCAGGGTTCAAACCCGCCGCGCCGGCGCCATGGCGGGTCCCGGCCTGGCCTGGCCGGCGGGAGACGGACGGGCGGGCTAGGAGCGGGTGAAGAGGAGAGGTACACTTTTTCAGATATGCATGTGCTCATTCGGCGATATAAGTGTCCCCCTTGGCCAGCTCATTACCCAATTAACAGGACATTTGTAAGGCTAGAATTGGCCTCCCTTTCAATTTCATGCGTACCGCGCGCCTTTTCTTTCTAAAAAAAGAAAGTGGCTCTCCAACAGGGGGCAAGGGCCGTGAGAAGCAGAAGAAGTGGCTCTCCCAAGGGGCGAGCACTTCCTTTCTCCCAATGGGGGCAAGGGCTGTGAAAAGCCAGCCCGAAAACAAATGACAAAGGTTCGAACTTCTCTTTGAAAGTTCAGCCCACAATCGGCCCAGCCTTTGACTCGAGACAGTTGGGTGGCGAAGGCGGACTCGATGGAGAGCCTTGGCACCCAGAGCACCCCACAAGCCTTGCTTGTGAGGTGACAAAAATCAGAAGGGAGTCGAGAAATGCAGCTCTCCAGTAGGGGCGCGATGGCTGTGAAAGGCCAGCCCACTACTTCAGGGCCAGTGGGACATCGCAGCATATGTATAGCGAGCTTTCTGCCGTCTGCACGAAAAGCCGCACTCACAGTGACAGACTCCAATCAGGCAGGTGAAGGGCATACCAAGGCACAGTTGGAGGAGCGTCCGATAGGCCTCGGGGCTGATCTGAAAGGCCTTGTGGATGGCATGGGTAGTGAGCCAGTCAGTAGCCCCAGGTGTTGCAAGAGAGGTCAGTCGTGCCGGACTCCTTGGGTTGGTTGTTCCTGATTTCAGGCATCCTCCTCAGCGACTTACAACGCTCATCTTCGACTGCAGCAATACGTCTAGCCCGTGCTGCTTTGTCCGGTGCTTGGGCAAGCGCTTAAAAGGAATTGAGGAGGGGTTGCAGGGATGGGAAGGAGCAGGTTGCGGATCCTCTTCAATTGCGCTTGAGTTCGGAAGGAGCCTTCCTCCACCTCGGCTGCAGGGCCAGCCAGACAAGGGAAGCGTAAGGGAAGTCGGAAGGCAACCTGGTGCCAGCAACCCAACAAGACTGCTTGCGCCATCTGTACCAACGACCGGCAGCCCAAGCCGCCCATTCGTGTGGGAAGGGATGCCTGCCAGGAGGATGAAAGTGAGGGGAATTATGAGTGTTGTAGCAGGGAAGCCAGGGTTCGCAGGAGGGAGGTGTCGTACTCCTTGTACAGCTCGGCCACCATGTCCGCTGGGGCGATTGTCCACTGCAGGTAGCCCGCCGTTTTCGGTAGCCCGAAAATGTCAACACCAACTGCAAATCTTCATGGAGAGGGAGGGGATGGGGGCAATCATGTTTGCAGTCGTTCACGCAGATCCTTCACTACGTGAGTTGGTGTGCCGGGGAACTACTGGAGGTGATTGGAAAGAAGTAAGCTCTTCCGAAGGAACGAGGGAATTGACTCTACTGAAGGAGGCAAGGGCTGTGAAAAGCCAGCCCGAATCGTACCATCGAGGTCGTAGGTCCCAGGCGGCGAGTGAGTCCGCCACCGGCTACAAGAAAGACTCTTCCCAAAAGGGCAAGTCCTTCCAAGGTCAGCCCAAAAAGGACAGACGGGAACGTCTGAACGGGGCCGGGAAATAAAAGCCCGGATCTCAAAACGGGCCGATGGCTGTGTAAAGGCCAGCCTAACAAAGAAAGCGCGGCCAGATTGACTGGTGGCTGTGAGAGGCCAGCACGGGCTATCAAAGTCCGGAGAAAATCCGAAGGGGCCAAAGGTCTAAGTAAGCTGGTCAACGGGGGCGAGAGTTGTAAAACACCAGCCCAACAAGTTCCGAAGCGGCCGGGAAAAGCGACGGGACCACTCAGTTACGCAACTGGACCACTACCGATGTTTGCTTGACAGCCGCCAGTGCCTCTAGGTTGCGGATGACCTGCGCTTTTGCGACGCAAGCCGTCCGATGGCGGGCACGCATCGGACGCCCGGGCTGCCGAGGGCCACGGCAGCCCCACCTGGCGGGACGGGCCGTAAGTCAGAGCACGAGATCAGGTTTATAAAGAAGAAGGGCTCGCCCATTGGCCCCACTGGTAGAGTGGGCCCATATTAAAGAGAAGTGGCACTCACAAGGTGCAAGGGCTGTGAAAAGCCAGCCCGAAAAAAGAATTGACAAAAGTTCGAAGGGGCCAAATGATGGAGGGGCCTAAAAAGCGCTAAGCAGCTACTAAGGGCCTGAAGAGGCTATGTCAGAACGGGGGAGGATGGACCACTCAGTACTTACGAGTGAGGAGCCTCAAATCCGACAGACTAGCTGGCGGAAAACTATCTCCCTGACGAAAGCCGGAGGCCGCAGCGAGCGCACGGCCAGCACGCCATGTGAAGGGCCCACCCGAGTCAGCCTTCGGGCTCGGGGGCCCGTCTCCAGCCGCTGGCCCCTGAGAGAAGAGAGACGCTTCCAGGAGAGGGCGGTGGCTGGGAGAGGCCAGCCCAGAAAAAAGAATTGACAAAGTTCGGAAGGGGCCAGGGAAAGCGCTTAAACTAGCACACCTAGAAGCAAGCAGCTACGAAGCACTCAGTAACCCTGCTAAGCAGCCGCAGAGATGGGCCGCCTCGTCCGGCCTTCAGCGTTCCTCTGGTTCCTCTGGCCACATTCTTCTGGTTTTGAGCGAAAGGCTCGCCCATTGAGGATAGGGGCTGGAAAAAGCCAGCCCAGAAAAGAATGAACAAAGGACGAGAAGGGGCCAGGGGAAGTACGAAGAACAAGCACAGAAAAGAAACGAAGCAGCTACGAAGCACTCAGTAACCCCTGCTAAGCAGCCTCAGGTCAGAGAGACTGGGTTCCTGGAAGCGGGTCCCCTTCTGGTTTACCCTCTTTTCTTATGGGCGAGCCCCCCTGGCCCCCTGTTGAAAGCCCATCTAGCTGTCCCGCACTTGCTGATCGGAGGCACAGTGAGCGTCCGCTCGCAAAAGTCACGGAGAGCAGTTTTGTGGCCTATTCTTCTGGCAATTTTCGGTCTTTCTGACGTCAGAAGAATTGAGCTCTGCCAAAGAAGAAGTGGCTCTCTCAATGGAGGCCAGGGCTGTGAGAAGTCAGCCCGAAAAGAGTGGGCATATGGCGCAGGCTGGAAAAAGGCAGCCCAGGAGGATGAACAAGATCTGTAGGGCCCAAAAGCGCAACACCATTGTGGTCTCGCCGTGATCTCTCCACAGCTGTGGGGTTTTGGCGCCTTCCGACCCTGTAGGGTCCATCTCTCGACTGGGGGCGCCGTGGCGGGCGGCGGCGGGCGCGGCCGCGGCCGGCGCGCTCTTCTCTATGCGCGCGCACTCCTTTCAACATCAGCGACCGCATTCCTCTCAGTCGAGCGCCTCCACCTCGTGCCACTTGGGAGCAGAAGAAGAAAGTGCTCGCCCATAGAGAGAGGGGCTGGCAAAAGAATGGACAATGTCCGCAGGCCTCAAAGGCCAGAAGAAGGGCTCGCCCATTGAGGATATGGGCTGGGAGGCACGCCTTTTGCCCCCCCCCACCAGGCGCACGTGGGCCGCCGACGCCCGGCCGGCCCCACGCACCGTTGCACCGGGATCCCGGGGGGGGCCCCGCCGCACTGAGTGAGACAATTGGCTCTCCCCACTGGGCCCCACTCCCGCCGCTCCCCTTCTCCGCTCCTCGCCATTTCTCGCGCCGCCTGCCCGGCCAGCCCCGGGCCCGGCCCCCCGGCCGGGCCGCTAAGCGGCCCTGAGCACCCCCCCGGCCGCAGCCGCCGGCCACCATGGCAGCGGCGGCGGCGCCCGACGCCTCCGCCCGGCGCCTCGCCGTCGCGCTCTTGGCCTTTGCGCTCTCCTGGGCCTCCTGCGACGTCTCTGGCGGCCCGCCCCCAAGCTCGCAGCTCCGGTGGCCCCCATGCCGGTCGCCTCCACGCTCCATGGCAGCAATGGCGCCCGTGGCGCACTGCCTGCCGCCCCGCAGCCTCTGCAGACCCACCATCCAAGGCCGGCATCCTTCGCCGCTCCTGCGCCCGGCGAGGCATGTCCTTGCCTCCCTCAGCCGCGCCGCCGCCGCCGCCGCCGCCCGCCTTCTGGCACCGGTAGGCCGCCCACTGGGTGCCGTGGCCGTGAGCCCTGCCCGTCGTCGAACGATCATGGCCTCCCTTGGGCAGCGGCAGTGGAAACGGCGGCGGCGACTCGCTGAAGCAGATGAAGGAGGCGGTGGCGGCGCGTCGAGGGGCTACCGGTGGGTGAATGCGACCATTACTAAACGGAGCAAGCCCTGCAACTATGGAAACTTCGCGCGGCGGCACACTGAGTGGCGGTACATCCACACGGACGGCACGCGGACCTTCAACGCCATCGACCTGGCCCTCGTGAGAGCCGAGCGGATTCATTGCCTCGACCACCACGGCCAGGACCCGTCACAACATGCAGCTCCACCGCCCATTGACGAATCTCTGTTGCGCCGCGACTGGCGTGACAGCTGCTAAGAGGCAAGAAGGTTGCGTTCGTCGGGGACTCACTCACTGGCCAGCTCGTGGGGAACTTTATATCGTCACTGCAGAAGAACGGCTACAAGGACGTGGTCGGCTGCGGCACGAAAGTGTGGGCTCCTTCTACTTGCATGGCGGGCAGCCTGGCTTGCATGGATGCTTCGAGCAACTTCGAACCCCTAGCAGGGCGCCTGATTGCTGCAGCCGTAAGGCTACACCTTAACACCACTGGGAGCAGGGTCTAAGAGTACCGCTGAGCACCTCTTAGAGTCTAAGCCTGAGCCCAGCTATTTCGCTGCTGCCAAGGTGTGGCAGCTCGTTCAGGCCCGCAAGTGAACTGACATTGCCTCCCTGTTCATGGAATGAAGCTGGTACTACGACGTGAAACAAGATGACACCATGGAACAGATGCTGGCCAAGGGCTCCACTGTCAGGGACACCGTCAAGACGCCCTCCTCATTAAGGGAGGAGACAGTGCTCGGCGGGCCCTTTGAGAACGCCACCTGGACCTGCTGGCGAGGTACTGCACCTTTCACTTTCCTGCCACAATGCAGGCATTATGGCCAGAGCCCCCCTACATCTGGGTCTCTGAGCTGCTTCTGACAATTGGCGGCAAGGAAACTGCTCTCATATTGCGAAGCTGGCATCGCTGCCAAGGGAAGGCAATGCATCGACTGCTGAGTGCCTCGCTGAGTGCGCAGCTTCCAAATAATCTGTTCACCTGCAGCATGGGCAACAGTTCCACTCTGACGCAAACAGTCTCCGTTCAAATCTGTCCTAACTGTGTCCTTATCTGCACAGCATTGTTAGCATCAAGCTTAAGATACTCATCACTTCACCAACTTGACCTCCTGCAGCCTTCCACATGCTTCCTAGCATTTATGAGTGGCCTGGCATGAACACAATCCCAGCCCAGCTCGAGTACATTGCCCAGAAGTCGGATGTGGTGAGCACCGGCGATGAGCTTCTGCAACTTGCGGCTGACGACCTTTAGGTAGGAGCAGTTGTAGAGGCAATCCAAGACAAAGCACAGAAGTCCAACCCTTCACTCTAAGCGGGTGTTTAACGGCCAGTAGCTTCTATCATGCTGCAGGTCATTCTCAATATTGGATTACACTACCATAATTGGCAGGTAAAGGGCCTCCGGCACGATATGCATGTAGCAGCCGAGTACCTTGCGCGTTACAACACAAAGAAGAACCGCGTGGGGTTTCTCCGTGAGACCTTGCCGCAACACTTTTTCAGCAATGGCAGTGGCATCTTCCCTTTTCCATACAATTTCCCAGAGAGTGCCACCAAGGCAGACCTTGCAATCTGCCACCCTGCACCTCGAGTGCATCAGGCAGGCTTTGCTCTCTCCCTCTGCTGGTGTGTGACAAGTTCCGCCAAGCAGTTGCGTGACATAGGGGCAACCCTGCAAAGGAGAAGCAAGAATCAAGCAACTGTATGATGGAATTGCTGACATGCACGCTCTTCCATGATGGCAGCAGCGTCATTTCATGCTGAGCCAATGAGTCACTCCTTGTTTGGTCTCTGCGCAGTGGCGAAATGATGTCATGTGGGAGGTGGCCATCGAGAAGCAGGTACCAGTGCAGCAGATCTTCCATCAGATGGACATGCACGGCTTTCACGGGATAAATCCTAGGGCTACTGACTGTACGCACTGGGCCAACCTGGACATAACGTGGCTGCCTGCTTTCGATACCACTTACACAGCCATAGCGGCAGGCATGTGCCGGTGGCAGATGCTGGCCAAGAGCGATTGTGACAACCACTTCCCTGCCGTCCATTTCAGCTCAGTGCGACACCGAGAGCCAGACCTTGATGGTGCTGTGCACATGTCCAGCTGGGATTGGCCGCGTCAAGAGTGACAGCACAGGTCAGCTGGGTGAAAGCCCATTCCAACATAAACCACAGGTTGCCATTGCTCAGAGGTCCTTAAGCCACTCGATGGAAGGCTGTAACAAGAATCATCATTGCCTCCTCTTTCAGGACGTGGTAACCTGGCGACACATAACGACTTCAGTGAGCATGCCCGGCGATGCTCATCTATGACGACCGCTGGTGACAGCATCTTCATCTTGTGCAATTTGCCTTGCCCAACTAGGCCAAGCAACATGCAAATCATAAGTGATTATACTTCTGTACAGCAATCTTACTCAGCAATTTGTGCTGCAAATTACCAGTATTCTTTGCAGAGGAATTGCAGACAATCCAGTGACATCCCTCGGCTTTTCAGCCAAGGGGATGGAGAGTGTCCGAAGGTAGAGGTTGGGGGTTTGCCTGGGGGGTCCCATTTGAGACTGACCACATGTCGTACTTCATTCTGCGAGGCTGACCAGGGACACATGCCTTCATTTCTTTCTCTTCTTCCTTCTTTCTTTCGTCTTATCTGTCTCCAGCTATCTTATTTGTCAATGACACAGTCCCTTGATAATGCCCACGACTGTTGCTCATGCCATCACCAGAAGCAAGTGACACCCCTAAGTGGTTAAGATATATGCAACCATGTACGAAGCTTTTGATGTGTATGGTCAAAGACATCCAGTGGAAGTATCAAGGGCATGGCGATTTTGCAATTAAGGTAGGTCACCTAAAGCTTAGCAAGGCGTAAGCTGCAAGAATAATGGAAGCAACTGCCGGACACGGCCTAGCTAATGTCAGACTCCCGTGAGCCCATCAGCCAGCGATGGGCCCACTCCTTACCATCCTCTGCTTGGGCGACTTAGCTAGCTGAGGGCTCCCGCTTCGTCAGATGGCGCGGTCGACGTGAGCCAGGCTCCAGCCATTCATCTGGTCTTGGCAGAGGAGTAAAGCGTCGCATCTTAGGCCTTCCAACATTATTACACATCATGGCATACATGGACAGAGTGGCGCAGACTTTTGCAGCCCCAGGTCGACGGAGAAGAGGCAAGGCACTGCCAAAGGAGCACATAGTGCCAAGGGCATCGTTAAAGTCGTAGGCCAAGCGAATGGGGTGGTGTTGGTAAGGAGCACGAGCAAAGCAGGGCTGGTCAACATTGAATGTGGTGATACGGTGAGCCAGTATATGGAAGAAGTCAGCCGCTGATGCTGCCTATTGGGCCTGTCGGAGCTCTTTCCGTGCGGAGGGTTGCCCCGGCTCATCGTGCTCTTTCCGATTCCGAGGCGATCGTGCTTCTCCTTTGCGCCCTAGCTGTGGTTGCGGCCACCCAGAGGTGAGCATGTAGTACTCTATATGGGTCTGCTGCCATGAGCGGGTCTGCGTCTGTACTGCCGAGGGGCGACGGTCTGCTGGTCCTTCGGAGACCTAGGCACCTCCGGGCCCTTTCAGACCTTGTTCATTGCCTTTGGGGCTGGCCTCTTATAGCTATTGCGTTATGTTGGAAGATCTGTTTCTTTTCCATCGTCCTTACGGAGAGGGGCCATCGACCCCTTGGACGAGCTTCTTCTTAAGTGGAGAGGGGCGAACGCTCAGCCGAGGACACCGATTGGGGAGGACAAGGGCGGGCTAGCCAGAATGAGAAGCAGCCTTTTCAAAAGAGGGCGAGGCCTGTGAAGTGCCTGCGCACAAATGGATGACAAAGAAAGAAAGAAAGGAAGTGGCTCTCCCAAACCCAAGGGCCCAAGTTTAAGCAGCTCTTCAAAGAAAGAAAGGAAGACTCTTCCAATAGAGGGCAATAGCTGGCATTGGCCAGCCCAGGAAAGCAATGAACAAGGTTCGAAGGGGCCAGAAAAGCGTCTAAGCACACAGCGACTCAAGTGGCCACTGGTTGCTACCCTCTGATGAACAACCTCAGGTCAAGGAAACTACTTCCTACTGCTGACACGGGGTTACTAAGAGCGCCCTGGCTGCCTAGCCTGTGGCTCCGTCATGAACACCTGTATGCATCTGGCTGGCTTTCACAGCTGCTCTTTTAATGTCAGCAGCCGCTTTCTTCCGTGGCTTTCCCCTCGAGAAACTAGTCTCCGGGTAGCGGGTCCCCTGGCCAGAAGCAGAGGGTGCAACCAAAGCGCGACCAGCACGCAGATGCAACGCGCGTGCCATGGACCGCTGCAGCGATACTGACAGGCGCATGCGATACACCTGGGCGAGAGAGCCTGCTGCGCTGAAGTCAGCCTGCTCCCCGTGGTGACGTCGAGACACAGCGCTGCGCGAGAGCCGGTGCAGGAGCTCGAGCCACCGAGCGCCGATCGCCCCGTGGACGTCGATGGCACGGGAGAAGAACTCGTCCTCCCTCGGATGGTCAGCAATTTCAGTTCCTTGCCCCGGGCGGCACTGGCCACCGCATACCCTGCCTTGGAGGCAGAGAGAGTCGGGTGTGCGCGATCGAACGAGTCGGTCGTCACCACGTCCGCGATCGGGCGCGGTCCACCAGCCAGTGGAGTGGCCTCTGGGCGTGGAGGCCGTCGCCCTTCAGCTAGAGCGGCATACGCGATGACTTCACGACGGCCACCGTGAAGCCTGCCTCCACAAAGGTGCCGTGCATGGCGTCGCGGAGGAGCTCCACAAAGGTGCCGTGCATGGCGTCGCGGAGGAGCTCGTGAGCCGCCGTCCGCTCGCCACCGTGTGCACGTCGGAGCACGTACGCAGTCAGCTTTGCAGCGTCGGCCCCCCGCTCGCCACAATCGCACTGGTCACACCCCCTGGAGGCAGGGCGGCGGCAGACCAAGGAGCCGGTGGACGGCTAGCCGGAAGGCCTCGTCCGGGATTCGGAGCGCGTCATTGAGGGGGAGGGCCATCAGTCACGCCGCTGCCACAGGTGAGGAGGGTGACCGCAGTCGAGCGAGCCCCCTCAGGTCGGGCTCCGACAGCAGCTGCAGGGCGGTGGCGAAGGCCGCCTTGTCCAGCTCGGCTGTGTAGCGCGCTTGAACGCGCAGGCCGGCGGCGAGCGCAAGATGCTCAAATGAGAATTGGCGCTCCCGAAGGGGGGCAAGGGCTGTGATCAGCCAGTCCGAATATTGTTGACAAGGTCCGAAGGGGCCAAAAGAGAGGAAGACGGTTCCAGGAGAGGGACTTGCGCGCCCATAGAGAAGAGGGGCTGGCAGAGGCCAGCCCCAAAAGAATGGACAAAATCCAAAGAGCCAATAAGATGCCAAAAAGGACAGCTACACAGCTAGAACAAGACGACGCAAAGGGTAGTTCAGTACCCACGAGTGAGCAGCAGCAACTCCGAGTGACTCGCAGCTGGGAAAGAGGCACGGAGTACCTCGAAGCAGGGAGTGAGGCACTCCGCCGAGACCCAGACGCAGCAACGATGGCACGGCCTGCCCGCGTGTGGACTGCGTGAGCCAGGGAACGCTGGAACGAGACCGCCAGCCCCATACGGAATAGCTCAAATATGCTGATCATCCGCGGGAAGACCCGCTGGCTATCGACACGCATGGGGCGTTGGGTGCTCGGTGGCTCGAGCTGCTCAACCAGCTCGCCCGCCACGCCATCGTCCGCCGCTTCCATGGCGAGCCAGTGGACTTTCCTGCAGCCGGGTCGCTAGCGCAGGTGTACCGGATGCGCTTGGCCGTCTCGCTGCAGAGGTCTATGGCCCATGGGCTGCACCTGCGTGCCGGCAGAGCCCTCGCTGCTGCCTCTGGCTCTAGCCAGGGGACCCACTTCCAGGAGCCTAGCTTCTCTGACCTGAGGCTGCTTAGCAGGGATCACTGAGTAATACGTAGCTGCTTTGTTTCTTGATGTGCTTGTTTTTCTTAGCGCTTCCCCTGGCCCCCTTCTCGTACTTTGTTCCTTCTTTTTGGGGCTGGCTTTTTCAGCCCCTATCCTCAATGGGCGAGCCCCTTTTTCTTCATACGGAATAGCTGGGCTAGGGAGCGGGCAGCGTTGAAGCCGGGCAGCTCCCCTGGCAGACCAGGCCGCCGCTCAATGGCCTGCCAATGGCCTCCTGCGGGCAAGCCGCTGGAGTAGACGGATCCCTCCTGCCACTGCCGAAAGCCCCGTGGACGTCAATGGCCAGGGCCGCGAATTCATCACCTGGAGGGTGGTCTGCGTACTTACGCTCCTTGCCACGAGCCGCCAAACCGACCGCGCGCCCAGCGGGAGGAGAGGGCGGTGGCTGGGAGATTGATAGAAGAGGGAGAGGCCAGCCAAAATAGAGGGAGGCCGAGATTCGATCTTGTTCTTTCTTGTGGCCTTTGGATATTGTCCATTCTTTTCTGGGCTGGCTTTGCTAGCCCCTCTTTTTTTGCTATAGGCGAACAGTTTAAATTTTTCCGGCCAGGTCCGGATGCTCCATCGGCATCTCCTGGTGGGCCGAGCGGAGCGACATCTGAAAGGGCAGCGCACCAGTACCCACCTCAATCACGCCCTGGCAAGCGCGGCCAGATTGACTGGTGGCTAGGAGAAGCCAGCCCAAGAGGAATGGAGAAGGTCTGAAGGAGCCTGTGTGCGAAGTTCGCCAGTCCTTCCAGATCGGCGTCGTTTGCAGGGCACGCGGTCGGCCTGGCGGCTCGGGGCAAGGAGCGAAAATTTGCTGATCACCCGGTTGGTGATGAATCCGTGGCCCTGGCGATGGATGTACACGGGGCTTTCGGCAGCCGCTGGCTGGATCTCCTTCAGCGGCTTGCCCGCCAGGCCATTGACCGGCGGCCGGGTCTGCCAGGGGCGATGCCCGGCTTCAAGGCCGCCGGTTCGCTCGCCCAAGTCTTCCGCATGCGCCTGGCGGTATCACTTCAACGCTCCCTTGCCCACGCCGTCCACACGCGAGCAGGCGTGCCATGGCCGTCGCCTCTGGGTCTCAGCGGAGTGCCTCTTTCCCTGCAGCGAGCTACTCAGACCTGATGTTGCTCACTCGTGGGTACTGAGCTTCCCTCTGCATCGTCTATGTGTTTTGCAGTGGTTTGTAGCATAGTCCTTTTTCCGGCTCCTCTTTCTTTGGCTTTGGACATTGTCAATTCTTCTTTAGGCTGGCTTTGCCAGCCCCTCTTCTCCAGGGGCGAGCACTTTCTCTGTGCGAAGGACTAAGACATCAGCAAAGGGGACTCTCAAAAACCTTTAGTCAGAAGATGCATGTCTGCTCGAGAAAGAGAAAAGTGTTCGCCCACTGCTCGAGAAAAGTGGTCACCTCGTCGGGCCTTTCTGCATTCCTGTTTTGTTCTCTAGCTTTTCGCACTTGCTGACTAGAGCAAAGTGAGCGCCCATCGCAGAAGTCACGGAGAGCAGTTTCGCGTGTTTGGCGTCTTCCAACGCTCCCTAGCCCACGCCGTCCACACGCGAGCAGGCCGTGATATGGCTGCTGCCTCTGGATCTCGGCGGAGTGCCTCTTTCCCTGCAGCGAGCTACTCTGACTTGATGTTGCTCACTCGCGGGTACTGAGCTTCCCTCTGCATCGTCTCGTGTTTTGTGGTTTAGTCCTTTTTCGGCACCGTTATTTTGGCTTTGGATATTGTCCATTCTTCTTGGGCTGGCTTAGCCAGCCCTTCTTCTCTATTTGTTTCTTCTCTATGAGCGAGCAATTCCTTCTGGCCTTCCAGGGCTCAAAGGGTCCCATCGCTTTCGGCTGTATGTCATAAGCGCTTTGTGGCCCCTTCGGACAGTTGACATTTCTATGCGGGCTGCCTTTTCGAGGTTTAGAGTGCCTCGTGGGGAAGCCATTTCGTTTTCGCTTGGCCCCGCGCATTTCTTTTGAGCGGCGCCCGGGCGCTGCGGGGGCCGTCGGCGGCCGGCGTGGACCGCGGGCGAGCTGGCGCGGCGCAGCTGCGGCCCGGCCGAGTTGGGCCGGCGCCTCCCTCCCGCCGGGGCCCACCTTGTCAATCATTCTCAGGCTCACTGTTCATAGCCCTTGCCTCATCTTTGGGGCAAGGTGTTAGAGCCACTTCTCTCCGCCGGGGGCACCTGGGCCGCCGACGCCGGGCCGGCCCGCCCCACCCGGTGCGCCGAGGACGAGGAGGGAGGCGCCCCACTGGGCCCACTCCCGCCACTTCTCTCCTTCGCTCCCGCCGCTTCCTTTCTCCCTTGTCAATTCTTCTCGGGCTGGCTTCTCCCAGCCCTTGGCCCCATTTGGAGAGCCACTTTCTTCCTGCCTCTCTCTTCGGGTATTGAGTGGTTCACCTCCCCCAACTCTGAGGCAGCGCCTTTGACCCCTTCGAACCTTCTTCATTCGTTTTGGCTTGCTGCTGTCTCAGTCCTTAGCACTCCGGGTCCTTCAGACCTTGTCCATTGTTTTGGGCTGGCCTCTCCCAGCCACCACTTAATCTGGCCGCGCTTGCTGCTTTGGGCTGGCCGTTCCCAGCCCCTATCCTCTATGGGCGAGCTCTGCTTCCCTTTTCACAGCACCTCTGGGAGAGGCAGAGCCCTTGCTGCTGCCTCTGGCTCTGGCCAGGGGACCCGCTTCCAGGAACCCAGTCTCTCTGACCTGAGGCTGCTTAGCAGGGGTTACTGAGTGCTTCGTAGCTGCTTCGTTTCTTTTCTGTGCTTGTTGTTCTTCGTACTTCCCCTGGCCCCTTCTCGTCCTTTGTTCATTCTTTTCTGGGCTGGCTTTTTCCAGCCCTCATCCTCAATGGGCGAGCCTTCTCTCTGGGAAAGTCCGTGTCTTTCCATAGCCGACTACAGCCATTCCTCGGCCCCCCTGGAATCAGCGGGGTTGCTCTTCCTCCTCTCAGCTCATCTGACTTCCTACTGCTGACCCGGGGGTACTAAGAGCGCCCTGTCTGCCTAGGCTGTGGCTCCGTCAAGACGGCTGACGTCAGGACGGTTGACCCGGCTGACCCGTGCTTATTGAGCGGGTCAATCTGTTGTAGGTGAGAAGTGGCACTCCCAACGGGGGCAAGGGCTGTGAAAAGCCAGCCCGAGAAGAATTGACCAAGGTTCGAAGGGGCCAAATGACGGAGGGGCCTAAAAAGCGCTGAGCAGCTACGAAAGGGCCTGAAGATGCTATGCCAGAACGGGGGAGGATGTACCAAGTAGTTACGAGTGAGGAGCCTCAAATCCGACAAACTAGCTGCTGGAAAACTATCCCCCTGCCGAAAGCCTGAGGCCGCAGCGAGAGCACGGCCAGCACGCAGATGCAAGGCGTGGGCCATGGACCGCTGAAGGGAGACTGACAA
>WELB01000012.1:557364-575344 GCA_009602725.1 Spirogloea muscicola
CCCCCCCCCCCCCCCCGCACCTGTCGCACGTGGGGCCGCCGACGCCGGCCGGCCCCACCCACCGTCTGCGCGGAGACGCGGGGGAGGGGGGGGGCGCCCCCACTGAGTGAGACAACTGGCTCTCCCCACTGGGCCCCACTCCCGCCGCTCCCCTTCTCCCCTTTATTTAGTCTTTTCAGACCGCTGCCGCCGTTTCTCGCGCCGCCTGCCTGGCCAGCCCCGGGCCCGGCCCCCCGGCCGGGCCCGCTGCCCCAAGCAACCCCACGGCTGCAGCCGCCGCCTGCCGCTGGTCATGGCAGCGACGGCGGCGCCCGGCGGCTCCGCCCGGCGGCTCGCCGTCGCGCTCCTGGCCTTCGCGCTCTCCTGGGCCTGGCACGACGTTTCTGGCGGCCCGCCGCCCAGCCCGCAGCGGTCGCCCTGCTGGTCGCCTATACGCTCCGTGGCGGCGGTGGCGGCCATGGCGCGCTGCCTCCCGCCCCGCAGCCTCTGCAGGCCCACCCATGGCCGGCATCCGCCGCCGCTCCTGCACCCAGCGTGGCTTTCTCTTGCCTCCCTCAGCCGCGGTGCCGCCGCCGCCGCCGCCCGCCTTCTGGCACCGGCAGGCCGCCCACTGGGTACCGTGGCCGTGAGATCTGCCCGTCGTCGAACGATCATCACCTCCCTTGGGCAGCGGCAGTGGAAACGGCGTCGGCGGCTTGCCGATGAAGGAGGCGTTGGCGGCGCGTCGAGGGGCTACCGGTGGGTGAATGTGACCATCACTGCACGGAGCAGGCCCTGCAGCTATGGGAGCTTCGCGCGGCGGCACACTGAGTGGCGGTTCATCCACACGGACGGCACGCGGACCTTCGACGCCACCGATCTGGCCCTCGTGAGAGCCGAGCGGATCCTTGCCTCCGCCACCACGGCCAGGTCCCGTCGCAACATGCGCGTCGGCCTCCCGCCTGATGTGGGGCCACCTGAGTCACCTGATTGCCGACACTTTGTCCTGCCTCGCACAGCTCCACCACCGCCTGACGAATCTGTGCTGCGCCGCGACTGGCGTGACAGCTTCTAAGAGGCAAGAAGGTTGTGTTCGTCGGGGACTCACTTACTGCCCAGCTCTGGGCGAACATCAGATCGTCACTGCAGAAGCACGGCTACAAGGACGTGGTCGGCTGCGGCACAAAAGTGTGGGCTCCTTCAACTTGCACTGCGGACAGCCTGGCTTGCATGGATGCTTCGAGAACCTCTGAACCCCTAGCTAAGGGCTTGATATCTGCGGCCGTGAGGCTACACCTTGGCACCACTGCGAGCAGGGTGAAGGCCGCTGAACACCTCTTAGAGTCTAAGCCTGAGCCCAGCTGTTTCGCTGCTACCAAGCTGTGGCAGCTCATTTAGGCCTGCAAGTGAACTGACTTTGCCCTATGTTCCTGGAGTGAAGCTGGTTCTACGACTGGAAACCAGATGACACCATAGAGCAAATGCTGGCCAAGGGCTCCAATGTCAAGGACCCCGTCAAGAAACCCTCCTCATTGAGGGAGGAGACAGTGCTCGGCGGGCCCTTTGAGAATGCCACCTTGACCTGCTGGCGAGGTACTGCACCTTTCATGTCTCTTTCCTGCACAACGCAGGCACTGAGGCCAGACTCCTGCTACATCTGGCTCTCTGAGCTGCTTCTGACCACTAGCGGCAAGGAAATTTGCGAGGCTGGCATGCGCTGCCAAGGGAAGGCAATGCGTTGACTGCTGAGTGCCTCTCTGTGTGCGCAGCTTGCAGTTAGTTTGTTCACCTGCAGCATGGGCAACAGTCTTAATATGCCACATACAGTCTCTGTCTTACTCTGTCTTTACTGTGCCCTTATGTGCACTAATTGTCAGCATCAAGCTTGAGGTACTTACCACTTCACCAACTTGTCATCCTGCAGCCTTCCATATGCTTCCCAGCATTTATGAGTGGCCTGGCATGAATACATTCCCAGCCCAGCTCGAGTACATTGCCCAGAAGTTTGATGTGGTGAGCACCGGGGATGAGCATCGGCAACTTGCCGTTGTCTCGACCTGCAAATGTGCTTCAAACCAGTTTGTGAGAGAGGCAACGGGGTTGAGCTTCTGCAACTTGCGGCTGACGACCTTTGGGTATAAGCTGTTGAAGAGGAAATCAAGACAAAGTTACAGAAGATCAACCCTTTACTCCAGGCGTGTGTTTGACGGCCACAGTATCTTCTATCTTGCTGCAGGTCCTCTTCAATATTGGATTGCACTACCATAATTGGCAGGTAAAGGGCCTCCGGCACGATATGCATGTAGCAGCCGAGTACCTTGCGAGTTTCAACACACTGAAAAATCGTGTGGGGCTTTTCCGCGAGACCTTGCCGCAACACTTTTTTAGCCTCAGTGGCAATGGCATCTTCCCTTATCCATACAAGTATCCAGAGAATGCCACCAAGGCAGACCTTGCAATCTGCCACCCTGCACCTCGAGTGCATCAGGCAAGCTTTGCTCTCTCCTCCTGCTGGTGTGTGACAAGTTCGCCACGCATTTGCATGATATGGGAGCAACACTGCCAAGAGAAGCAAGAATCAAGCAACTGTGTGAAGGAGTTGCTGGCTTCGCACGCTCTTTCATGATGGCAGCAGCGTCACTTCATGTTGACAGAACGAGTCGCTTCTTGTTTGGTCTCTTTGAGCAGTGGCGGAATGATGTCATGTGGGAGGTAGCAATTAAGAAGCAGGTACCAGTTCAGCAGATCTTCCATCAGATGGACATGCACGGCTTTCACGGGACACATCCTACGGTTACTGACTGTACGCACTGGGCCAACCTGGACATAACGTGGCTGCCTGCATTCGATACCACATACACCGCCGTAGCAGCAGGAATGTGCCGCTGGCAGATGCTGGCCAAGAGCGACTGTGACAACCACTTCCCTGCCGTCTATTTCAGCACAGTGCGACACCGAGAGCCAGACCTTGATGGTGCTGTGCACATGTCCAGCTGGGATTGGCCGCGTCAAGAGTAACAGCACAGGTCAGTTTGGTGGAAACCTACGTCAATATGTCCCCATTCGGTTGAGGTCCTCAAGCAACTCGAGGGAAGGCTGTAACAAGATATTTTTATTGCTCCTCTTTCAGCACGTGGTAACGTAGAGATACATAGCCACTTCAGTGAGCATGCCCAGTGATGCTCACCTATGATGACAGCTAGTGACAGCCTCTTCATCTTGTGCAACTTACCTTGCCCAGCTAGCCCAAGCAACATACAAAGCTTAGGTGATTGTGTTTTTGTACAGCAATTGTACTCAGCAATTTGTGCAGCAAATCAGCAGTCTATTCTTTATAGAGAAATTGAAGACAAGTCAGTGACATTGCTCCGCTTCTCAGCCAAGGGGATGGAGAGTACGAAATTAGAGGTTGGGGCTTCTCCTAGTGGGTTCCATTCGAGACTACTGAAGGTATATCGTACTTCATTCTGTGAGGCTGACCAGGGTCACATGCCTTCTTTCCTTCCTCTTCTTCCTTTTCTCTTCTTATCTTTCTCAAAATGTCCTACTTGTCAATGACACAGTCTCTTCGTAATGCCCAGGACTGTTGCTTCATGCCATCATCAGATCTAAGCAACGCCCCGCTGCTTTAGATGCATGCAAACCATGTATAAAGGTACTGATTTGGATGGTCAATAACATTACTGGAAGTATTGAGGACACGGCGATTCCGCTACTAAGATAAGTCATTCATTCTTTAGCTAAGCTTAAGCTGCAGGGATGTTAAGCAACTGCCGGGCACGACCTAGCTGCTGCCAGAATCCCGTGAGCCAGTGATGGGCCCCCTCCCTGACGTCCTTTGCTTGGGCGACTAGTCGTTGCCACCCACCCAGAGGATAATGACAACTTCAACCTGATTGATAAATGAGGTCGCCGAGTCCCCTACGCAGAGGACCAGTTGGATCCAGACTCCACCTATGCTCGGGGGGTCACCCATCTCTGCCCTACCCACGCAAGGGATGGGGCTGCTGGCGCAGCAGCTAGCAGCCATCAAAACAACCCCCCCGCCGTCGGACATAGCAGCCGCCATTGTTGTGGCACGGCCCGGGTAGCAGACTAATGGTACGGCAAGGGGAGAAGGCGCGCAGTGCGCATGATATGAATTGGTGGCCAATTCAAGCCAATACATTGCTTAGGCACAAAAAGTGCAAACAGCGGGGAGGGAACGGGCAGGGAACGGTAAGGATCTCAGCCGTGGTCAAGCCGGGGGTGGCCGTTCAGGGGCTGTTAGCGGCACTGTCGCCTGACGAGCCACTAAAGTCCGAGAGGAAGAGCAAGCGCGGCCAGATTAACTGGTGGCTGGGAGAGGCCAGCCCAAAAGAATGGACAAGGTCTGAAGGAGTCGGAGTGCTAAAGGACTGAGACAGCAGTAAGCGAACTCTCAGTTACCTCTCGTCAGTAGATGCAAATCTGAGTAGCTAGCAGGCGGAAAGACGTCGCCCTGACGGAAGCTGGAGGCCGCCGCCAGAGCGCGGCCTGCGCGCAAGTGGACCGCAAAAGCTAGGGACCGCTGCAAAGAGACGGCCAGGCGCATCCGGTAAACTTGGGCGAGGGACCCGGCGACATGGAAGCCAGGCTGCTCGCCTTGCTGCCCGTCGCGGCGGGCCGCTGCTCGCCGCGCAAGGCGGTGAAGGAGGTCCAGCCATTTGGCGCCAAAGGCGCCGTGTACGTCGACGGCGAGTGGGATAAACTCGTCGCCTACCAAGTGATCTGAGTACTTGCGCTCCTCTGCGGCGGCCGCTTGGCGGACGGCGTAGCCCGCCTCCTCCGCCGAGGAAGGGCTCGCCCGTAGAGGACCGCCTCAAGAAGTGCCGAGAGGGCCGCCTCAAGAAGTGGCTCTCCCAAACGGGGCGAGGGCTGTAAAAAGCCAGCCCGAAAAGAATAGACAAAAGGTTCGAAGGGGCCAACGACGGAGGGGCCTAAAAGCGCTGTCAGAACGGGTGTAGGATGGACCAGTCAGTAGCTACGAGTGAGGAGCCTCAAATCCGACAGACCAGCCGCCTCAATCCCGGAGCTGTTGCTACCGTCGGCGGGTGCCAGCCTGGGAACCGGCCTCTCCACCGCCCCAGGCGGGTGGGGGAGGCGCGGGGGGGCCCGCCCCAGGCGGTGGCGACGAGCTATCGTGCGCGGGCCTGGGGGAGGCTGCATGTGCTCACTCGTGGGTACAGTGAACCCATTGGCCAGCTTAGTGTCGCCTTACCAGGACTTTCGGAAGGCTCGTAAGCCCCATTCCTTTGGGCTGGCCTCTCACAGCCACCAGTCAATCTGGCCGCGCCTTCTCTTTCGGAAGTCCTCCCTTTCAATCCATGCGCACCGGGCTCCTCTCTCTTCGGGGCTTTCCTCAGGGAGAGGAGGGGTAGATTTCTCTGGAGGCCTCACGCAGCCACTTTACAGGTGGACCACCTGTTCGCGTACGTGTCCCTGGGCTCAGGAGACCTCGCCGCTTGATTGGTGCAGAAGACGGGGCACTGGATCGGGGGGCCAAGCCCCAACCTCTCCTGGCTAAAGGGAACCCCAAGTCCCGGAGGTCATGGCAGGCATGCCTTGAATTCAAGCCACGCCTACCTCCGGGATGCCTAGTACCGGGCAGATTGGTCAGCGTTCAAGGCCGAGCCAATGTACAGGGTCCACGAGCGGAGGCAAGTCTTAGTAGCACTGATGTGTGTGAGCAGGAGAGATGGGGTTACGCCCCGAGCATAGGAAGGTGGAGTCTGGATTTAGCTGGTCCTCTGCATAGGGGTACTCAGCACCTTATGTAATCATCATGATCAAACAGGTCTCCAAATGGGTTGAAGTATCAATCATCCTTGGTGTGTGTTGTGCTTATGTTGCTGAAGCTTACTTGGAACAGGTCTGGTCCGAATTCGGAGCTTGCGCAGAAGTGCTCACTAATCAAGGGCCTGACTTTCAGGGTGATGTCCAGCGTTTGCTTGATCAGACCTTTCTTTACCATCGCGTCATTTCACGTGACCATCCACAAGCCGATGGAATAGCAGAACGTGTGATACAGACCATCAAATGTGGTCTGACCAAGTATGTACTTTGCAAAGGCATGGTAAGGTGGGACAGTATTTATCATGGACTATCATGGTTCACAGATTGTCAAAGCAAACTTCTTCGTCTGCTAGTAGTCCTTTCTACTATATGGACAGCAACATTCATTCCTCTTAGTCTCCATGCTTTGGATACAAAAACCCTTATACCTTGGATATACCAACATGTGGCTGAGCATTTGTGATGAGCGTGAGTATATGTTCAGGAAACATATGCCTATTGCATTAGGACGACTTGCTCATTGCTCAACATCGTGATATGCAACGATATGCCACCAATCATGGCGGGTGGTGCAAGCCAAAACCTTCGACACTTGACGTGAGTGACTTCGTCCACCTTAAGGTCAACCCTCAAGTTTGCTTGGATGCATCTCGAGGTGGATGCACCTCCATACAAGGGTTGTTGGTCAGAGCTCTTCATGCGTGATTCGCCTACAAGGGTACTGTGGCAGGAATATTGCTGACAATATGTAGAATAATTCCCGGTGTCATCTTACTACAACATTGACCCCTACTGATGATCGTACACAACACCCACGCACTTGTCATGCGAACTATGCATCGAGGGGATTAATCTGCAGTGATGCTCTTCTTCTATTTGCGATAAAGGGTGGCATATTCAATGACTGACACCACTGCTACCAGTACACCTACAGAATACTGGTTTATTTTCCCCGGGTGCAGACCCAACTCCTCAGCCCAAGCCACGACTCGCACTTGGGGGTGGGAGGGGGAGATACATTCAACACAAGTTCTTGACTATAAGCACCGTGTCATCAGCTATTGATATTTTGCTCTATGTGCATGTGTGTTGCTTGGTGATGCCTGCACAAGCTATTACCTCAATATGACGCTGATTTCCTCATATACTTTGTTTCGTTGCTCTGCCTGCCACGTAGACCCTCTGACACGTCAATCGGTTTGCTACAATCTTCCCTATCAACGTAGTATGGCAGTCGACGCCCTGTAGCATGACAAGGCGCAAAGCGAGCAGAGGGGGCGCAACGGCCGGTTGTACCATCCACAAAGGAGGACCTTTTCCGACAATGTGGCAGGTGCTGGTGGGTCGCCTTGGCCAGCCACACGACGGCGCCGCTGACGGCATTTGAGGCGACACCCATTAGGCTCCACCACCAAGCGGAAGAAGACGGCTCGCCCATAGACAAGAGGGGCTGGCAAAGAATGGACAATGTCCGCAGGCCTCAAAGGCCACAAAACGGTGCCCGGAAAGACAACTACACACCAAGACACGAAATGATCCAGATGGATGCTCAGGGCCGGGTCACACCGGGTCGGTCGGCCGCGCCGAGGGTTACGCGTCGCGCGTTGCGCGCGTTGGAATGACCGGCGTTTACACCGGCGCGGGCCCGGTCGTGGTCGGTACGCCACGAAGGCGCCACATCGGACGCTGACCAGGACGCCTTTTTGGGGCGCGTTGATGGTTAAAACGCGCGCGTTTGCCACGCTGGCGGCCAGAATCCAGACCACCTCCCGAGGTGGTCCCAATGATTCTGACCAAACCCCCCCCCCCGCCCCCCCCCCCCCCGCCCCCCCGGCCCCGACCAACCCCTCCAAGTACACGCAAGTTCAGATACGCATCATCATCATGCCCGCACGTGCAGGCGGCCTCGGCCTCTGAGGCCGCGACACCCCCTTGACCCGGCGGTCAAAACGGCTTTTGGCCGACCGACCCGGTGTATCCCGGCCCTCAGTACACGGAAAGGCTCCGGCGACGGCAGCGTGCGGGGGGGTCCCTTCAACGCCGTTGACGCGCAAGGAGCCCGCAGCCGCAGCCGCAGGGCAGCCGAGCTAGCGGGCGTCGGGGCCCAGGTGCCCTCCACCACCCGGGGGTGCGTAGCTGGGACCCCGGGGGCCGTCGGGTAGCGCAGGGTCCCGGAATAGGGCCACGGAGCCAGGAGAACCTCCAGGAGGAGGCCCACACAGAGCTGCCAGCGGGACCCGGCCCACAACTCAACCCCCCCCGGCCCCGACCGCCCCGACATCCCGGCCAGTGCCAGCAGCTCGCCCCCTCCCCCAGCCGCTGCCGCCGCCGCCACAGGCGCCGCNTGCGCCTCTGGCGGCTCCGCAGCCGCCTCGGAGCGCCTGGTGGACCCCGGGGCCCGCCGCAGCGGCTCTCCTGGAGGCCGCTCGCGCGCCCGGCCGCCTTAGCCAGCGTCGCTGCCGGCGCCTGGCCGTCCGCTGGAAGCCGTTCAGTGCGCAGCGGCGCGACTGCTTCCGCTAGCTCCGACGCTGCCAGCCTGCGGCGGCGCCGCCGGCTGCGTTCGAGGGACGACGAGGGCTACCGGGGCCCCGGCAGCGCCGGTGGCGGCCCGGCGAGGCGCTTCCGTTGGGTGAACACGACGGAGGACCCGCGCGACCCGACGACCCGCGTGTGCTGCTTTGAGCACTTCCGCAAGCAGCACGACAAGTGGGCCTACATCCACACCGACGGCGCGCGAACCTTTGACGCCGTCGACCTGGCTCTCGTGAGCTCCCCCCCCTGTCGCCTGGCCAGGCGTGTGCTGCCGAGTGACACGGACGCCGCGCGGTCAGCGGACCGTCTGACGGTGGCGTCTTGGCGCCCGCGCAGCTCCTCAAGGGCAAGAAGGTGGCGATGATCGGCGACTCCATCACTGGCCAAGTATGGATAAACTTGGTTGTGGCTCTGCAGAGGCACGGCTACAAGGAGTGGGCCAACTGCGGCAACACACGGTATGCTGCTCAGAGCACAGATAGCCCAGACTATTTTCAGCCTGTGAGCGCTCGTCTAGGGGGACTGTCGGGATGCCTCTGCTTGCTCGACTTGACCTTCGCGGTGCTGAGCCTCTGTCGCCTATGGTATACTGAATGCTGGACTCCTGGAGAGAAGGGCGCATGAGGGCCACTGGGCCCATGCTTATCAGATAATTCAGTCAGTCGGTTTGGTGCCCACAACGAGCACCCAGCTGCTAGAAGCAGGGCTAGCTGATCCTCAGGCTGACAACAAGCAAGTCCCTCAATTCTGCTCCACTGTTCAGCTATTTCTATGACCTTAAGGTGGAGGACACGGTGGAGGAGATGCTCGCCAAGGGCACCCACGCTTTGCAGAAGGACAAGAAGCTCTCGACGTTCGGGCGAGAGACTGTGCTCACCGGGCCCTTTGAAAACGCCACTTGGTCCTACTGGCGAGGTACGTCAGATCCCTGTGCCTATGCTCCTGCTGTGGAACTTGCAGACCCTGAGGACAGAGACCTCAAGATCGAAATCCACTTATAGCTGCTGTTAATTTGGCAGAAAGACAGCAAGAAAAGCGGACATGCAGAATGTCGGTATCTGCTGGTAGACAAGGCTGTCACGCCCTGGTCAAGACCAATGCAAGGGAGCTTGTCCAATTAGTCCTCCACATGCGTTTGCTGGGAAGATTGAAGTTATGCAAGACTCTCAATTGACGATGGTAACACCTGCATGACGGCAATGCGTCAGCAAGACCAGAATCCACCGGACTGGTACTCAGCCATGCTTTGAGCCACTCTGTGCAGGCTTCCATCTCGTCCCAAGCATGTACGAGTGGCCAGGCTACAATATATACCAGTCACAGCTTGAGTATGTCGCTCAGAATTTTGACGTGGTGAGCACTCGGCTAGCTTATGGAGCTGGAGTTGAGGACAAATGAAGTCAACTCTTGCAAACTCCAAATTGGTAGACGACAGGCCAGCTGCTGGGCATGAAGTGTGGCTGCATGCATTGACTGTGGTTACAGCTCTGGTGCTGACATCAGTTGACCGGACTTTGTCACAGATCATTCTCAACTTTGGGCTGCACTACAGTAACGGACGCGTGAAGGGCCTGCGTCACGACATGAACAGCGTGGCCGACTATCTTGCCAAGTTCAACAAGAAGAAGGGTCAGGTAGGGTTCTTCCGGGAGGTCTTGCCGCAACACTTTTACACCCTAAATGGCAATGGGATCTACCCAGGTCCAGACGGCTTCCCTAAGAATGTATCCCAGGCGATCATCAAGATTTGCCATCCCGCACCTCGGGTGCACCAGGCAAGCTCTGCTCCTTGTCCTTGTGCAAAAAGGCTGCCTCGCAGAGTCCAACTAATGCCTATCGAGCTAGGTGTGGATGATAGCTCACAAATACAGCAATGGAAAAGTGTATCGTAAGCTACAAGGAGGTACCAAACTTAGTGCACAACCTGCTAAGAGAACGTGTTAGCTGTATCTTCTGTTGTGTAGGCAACGTGCATCAAACTGATCTCACAAGTGTACCACTTTTGCTGACCAACATTTTCATTGCTTGAAGCGAGCACAGTGGAGGAACGACGTCCTGTGGGAGGTGGCAGCCGAAAAGCAGGTGCCTGTGCAGCCAGTCTTTCACCAGATGGACATGCATGGATTCCACCTTGAGGGGGGGAAGCGCCCTGACTGCACACACTTTGGCAATAAGGACACATGGTGGCTGGCCTCATTCGACTCTACTTATATGACTGTTGCTGCCGGGATGTGCGGCTGGGGGCTGCTGGCCAAGAGCGACTGCGAAAACCACTTCCCACCTCTCTATTACAGCACAATACGGAACCGGGAGCCAGATCTGGAGGGTGCGGTGCACATGTCCAGTTGGGATTGGCCGACACAGGAGTGACAGCCCACAGCAAGCTGTGTCATAAGTACGTGCTGGACACTCTGCAATAGCTGTAATCTTGAGCAGCGTGTCCTTCGGACGTTTTTTAGAGTACCGCGCACATTGCCTTTAGGCACAACAGAAATGGGTCCCGTTGATCCCAACGTTGATTGCAGTAATCAGGCAGCTGGAGGTAGATATAGCTGACCACATTGGCTGGTATTATAGCCTCCTCGGGGCTCCTTGACTGACAAAGCAAGCGCCATTGCTATGATGGCCTGTTTGCGAGAAGCCGGAAGCAGGGTTCGCAACTTTGTGCGCCTCTGACTGTGGTGTTGGGCTCTCGTGGAACCAGCTTGACAGCCTCAGAGAGGGCCATCAAAGCTGTATCTAGGAAGGTACTTCAGAGTAGTATCATTGGGCGCATTTGCCTTCATACTTTAAGCTCGTGGTGAAGAGCAACTTGATGACCGTCTTTGCTGTGACCCAGCTATTGCACCTAGTAAAATGCCCAAACAATATAACCTGCAAGTAATCAAGCTGGCAGTATACAGTCACTTAAAGTGTGGCTGTTGCAAGCTAGTGCGTTGCAAAACGAGCACTCACTGCAAATGGTAAGGACAGCTAATCTTCCAAACTTGAGACTGAGTCTTTCATGCAAGTGCCAAAGGAAGTAGGCCAAAGCTTCCAATCGATTATTGTGCCCAAAGAGCTATACCAACTCTCAAGTACGTGGATCTGATTGGCAGAAAATGTGATCTTACACTAGTATTGGCCAAATTCTTCACCTACGGATGAGTGCCAGGCAAACAATTGCCGGCAACGGGGACGTAGCGTAGTACTCAAAGTCTTGCAAAATCAACCGCTCCATCCGATGAGCAAGTTGATTCAAGAAGCCCTTGCCAAATCTCTCGGACAAAAGTGGCCCCAGGATCACTGTGAAAGCATTTACTATGTGCTGGGCCACCACGGAACGACTGAGCATCTTGCAAGGAAGACCTTTAATAAGTCACTGCAGATTATGGATTGGCTTTTCGTGGCCAACTCAATGCAGGGCTAAAGCGGCTGCTTATGCATCCAATAAACATGTCATTCGGAGAGTGATGTTTCCGTGGAGGCATTTGTCAACGGCCAAAGCTTCTTATGTAGGGCAGAAGGTGTATGAGTGTATTCAGGTGTAGTTTGGTTTATAGGTGACGACTGACCTTTGCGAAGGTGATAGCTGCCATTCTTGTGGAGTCGTAATCCCCATATTCTGCACAATAGTATTCAAATCAGAGTGTTGCGAAATAAAGGACTGCAATCAACCCTGCCCCATTTCATGGCATTGCCAACAGTGTCAACTGAAGAGTAGTCAATGATCAATTTGTCAATGGCAACACGTACCTTCAACGAGCTGATCGCAAATGGCTTGCCTGGCAGGTTCTCAATCACTTCATAGAAGTCAGACTCGCTACGACCATACAAAGGGATATTGAAGGAAGCCAGGGATTCGGCCGGGGCAGCCCCCTCAGCCATGAGCTGCTTCCATGCCTCATCCATAAGATCAAACCAGTTTCTGCTTGCTACTTCTGCTGTGTCCATTTCTCCTCCTGCTGCAGGAACCGAGGTATATTCTCTGGGATTTTTGTCATGATCTGGCTCTGGGCCGCCCGCAGTGATCAACCAAAGCAGCCCTCCTTGTCTAATCTCCTCGGCACGACAGCTCAAGAAGCATTCTAGGTCCCTCTTTGCTTGTGCCTGTGGCAATGAGAGAACAAGGAAGACTGATGACATGATCAAAAGTGCACTTGACTGATGACGACTCCAGCAAATGTATGTGACTTTGATCCGAGCTTGATGCCACATTGATTGCCTGACTTAGCAGGCGCATTGCAGATGTGGCCTCAGAGATGATTGATGGAGAATCTTAACACCAGCTTACCTTGTACGCAGAAAGTATGGCACCTGACTTGTCCCGCGCATACCAGGTGCTGTTAGTGTTGACGATCTTTGAATGACCTGAAAACCACAGCGTAAATCGGTGAGTAGCTGTAGGTCAGGGAAGACAGGTTGTTCGTAGCATTGACTTTTGATACTAGCCACATGTTAAGTACAATGACCGGTTACGAGTGCACGTTCACTTAAGCATGCAAGAAAAATATTTCCTTGAAGTGAGCAGCATTGCTAGCAGCTTTCTGATCTAAGCTGTATCAAAGTAACGCACAATGAATGTTGACTCATGCAGTTCTTGTCACGAAGGCTACTTGAATGATTTGCCATGCTTATAAGCTTGGTAACAAGCTGCATGCCTGCTTCCGTGGCAGCACACGGGTCTTGAGACAGAAAGTGCATAGCAAGTGTGCAGGTAACCACGTGCAGGGACGCAACTGGGAAAAGCCTGTTGTAGAATGAGCCTATCAATGGCGAAGGCCCAAAATTGATTACTTCTGACTGTCTGCGAGCATTTGTGTCTGTATGGCTGCCGATACATTTGAAAAGGTGATCATCTTGACTGAATTGCTCACGCTCTGCACATCATGCTTCTTGAAGCAAGCTAAGCTCACGTTGATACGAATGCAGGTGCAAGTGGGGCTCTTCGTTACCAAGAAGTAATCTCAGACCAAGAAGCAATCTCAGACCTGGAACTGCTGCTGCAAAATATGCGGGCCTGCCGGACTCCTGGTTGAACAATCGCCGGACAAGCAGATTAAAATCATTGTCAGGCAAATCCGAGAAGTAGACAAAGCACTCCTTCTGACTGTCAAACAACAGACGCCTCACTTCCGAGACGATGCTTGTCATCTGCTGTACAGAGTTCCTGCCTGCACTCATTGCAGAAAATGAAATGTAACGAGATGTCTTATTTTATATCATCTGTATTCGGCAATGAATACATGAGATAGGGTCCAGGGAAGACCATGATGAGTTATAATCATACCGCAATATATATCTTAAGGGTCAGTAAGATGTCTTCTACAGTCGCAGAGCTTGGGTCGAAGATGGTTCTGGCTGCACAAGACAATGTCTCCTAAAGGTAGTGCTGGGCTCTGGCCGAGATATGTCTGAACATGCTGTCGTGAACAACGGCTTACAGATGCTATGTCCAACCGAGAATTACTAAGTAATGTAGTCGGAGGAACTGCTATCCGTGCGTGCACAGGTGGCTTACCCGTGGAGCATCCAAGATCAGCAATATTAATCACACCACCAGCCTCCTGAAGCGCCGCGGCGTTGGCAATGTGCTCAAGCAGCATGGGTTTTGCCTCCTGCCAGTGTAACCAACTCATGACGATTGGAGCATGTCTTTGAGTGAGTCATTGCTTGTAGCTGCAGTGCCGCCACCTAAGAGTTGCAGTTTCGTAAAGATTCACGAAGCAACGAGAAAGGAGAGAAAGAGGAACTCAACACCAATAGCAGCCACTACTTGCTCTGACTGCAGCATAGGGGAAGCTCAATCGAGCTAAGAATAGGGTCGTCTCAGCCAGGCGCGCGGTCTTCTTGCTAGGTGCTCACAGCGAAGATGGCTGCCTGGAGGTAGGACTGGCTGTCATAGCTGTGTTCGCCGTCGCCGGCTGCCATCGGCCGCATGGCTGCTTGTGCGGACGTCGGCGACAACTGCCCCGCCGGCGCCCGCGCCTGCGATCCCGCTTGAGAGAGAAGCAAGCGGCTATACCCGTATTTGAAGATGAAGCAACTGCCACACCCGCCGAGCGCGCCGCCTTCGCCGCCGCCGCCGCCGCGGCGCCTGCGCTGCAGCGTCGGGCTCCGCGACGAGGCAGCGCGGGGAGTGATCTGCTCGCTGAAGCCACGGGGCTGGGATCCCGGCGGACCGCCTCGCGGCATGCACCGAGATCGACGGTCAAGAACATCGCTCGGGGTCCGAAAGCGGGGTTCCCGAGGGACCGAGCACTGCCCTCGATCGCGGTCCGCTGGGCGGGTCGGTATGCAGACGGCTCGCAGCGCCAGGTGTGTTCATACAGGTGTGCATACGCATTAGTTCCTTTGGACCTTGTACATTGTCTCCGGGCTGGCTTTTTCACAGCCCTGCCCCCCCTTTTGCCCGTGGTTACTGAGCGGGTCAATATGCAGCGGGAAATGTACGCGTCAGATGTGCTTGCCTTTGTACTTGGCCACTTTGGCCTTCAATCATCACAAGTACACAGAAAGTTCCTTTGAGAGAGCCACTTTCTGTCTTATCTTTCATATCGCGCACTCTGGCCGTCTTTCACTCTCAACACCCCTTTCCCTCCCGACCGTTGCAGTTCGCCTCCCGCTTGCTCAGCGGTTTTACAGGGGCTCAAACGGACTGGCCCCCCATGCCAGTCATGCCCAAGACGCCATGGAGGGCCAGCCGCGCGGTGTCCCGACCAGCGGGTGCGTCTGACACGCGGACCATGGTGCGTGGACCAGGTAGACCTTGCCGTGTAGATTCCGAAGGGTAGGCTACGATTATCCAGCCATGACGCAGGCCCCCGAAGTCAGGCACAACTTTGCAGATCGCTGCCCTGTCTTCGATGCCCAACTTTTGGACAACGTCGCACTCGGGTCTGAGTGCAAGAATGATAGTGTCGATTAGGGTAGCTACTGGTTACTCGATACAACACACACTACTGAGTCCATCAACTCAAGCTGCAGAAACAATCTTGCGACTAAATGAGCAAGACGCCCACAGCTGTGTTGCAAGATGTCCATGAAAGCACACTCCTTCAAATAAGCTCTTCTTCACTGGTCATGCCTGCTGATCCAAGCTGCCGGAAGTCGCTGGGGAACAGTCGGCGCTGAGCTGGGGTCGGGTTGGCGAGCCACCAGCAGTACAAAGCGGCGGAAGCAAAGACTGAGCCACATGACAGGAGCGCCAGGCCGCCAAATGACGACGAGCTGTTGGCGGCAATAGCAACACCAAGCATGACAACCTCCGCCAAGCTTGCAAGCGCCAACTCTGTGGTGCCGACAATATTGGCCTGTGATGCCGGAATGGCAGTCTGGAAGATCTGTGCATCCACAACATCGTACGTCCAAACGCCCACCCTCGACAGCACCTGCAGGGCATGATTTCAATTGCAAGACCCCGCAGGAGGTTTGCTCAGCAACCTCGACAAAAGTCGAAGTCACCACGGTTAAGCATTTCTGCGCATGCCTGCCAAGCTTAAAAGCCTACAGCTTGCATTCCTGACAGTTGTCATTACCACGAGCGCGAGGAAGATGAGCAATGCGCCCATCTGGCCGGGCTGTGTGATGAGGAAAACCACTGTCGCCAGGGCCAAGGTCCCTGCCTGGAATAGCAGTGCCACAGCCCCGGCCTGCTTGCCCAGGCAGAATGCCAAATTGCCGGTTGGAAGTCAGCAAGCTTGCTACCATCAGACTTTCCATGTCTTAAGCATGTAGGGTCTACGAGAAAGAATTTCACCTGTAGCAGGCCAAGGCGGGCAATCAGCGACGTGGACATGAGCGTGGCTGCAAACCCAGCGGTTGCGCATGCTCCCCGGAAAGCGCCAATCCATGCTGCACTTACACCTGCAGCTTCCAAGTGAGCAACTATTACAACCACGACCATTTGTAACTCAACTAATCGTCAAGAATGACATGAATCCTAATACCTGACCAAACAAGTAGCGCAGTTCATGTACAGGGCTTAGGCAGACAGTGGCGCGCACCACGCTGTGTAAGGAAGGATGTCATAAGGCCGCCTGGCGAAAGAACGCAGTTGAAAAATAGCAGGGCATAGGCAAGCGATGCTGGCAGCACGGGCTGCGAGAGGTACTCCCGCCAGCCCCGCACCACGACCTCTAGCCTGCCCAACGCTGGCGGCAGGGATGCTGCTGCAATGCAGGTGTCACAAAGTGAGCCAGGAAGCAGGATATAATTAGTATAGGCCTTTGAAAGACAAAGGGGGGGAGGTGTGGAAAGCTGCTGCAAATGCGGCTGTTCAGATGTGCCAACTCTTTGGACGTGCACACAAGCGCACGGGTATTCGGCAACTCTGCTCTCGCTGTGGATCTCACAGGCAGCTGCTGCGCCATTACCGCCACTGCTGCCAACCGCAACGGCTGCTGGCACCACATGCTTTGGGCGGCTCAGCACGCCGCTACTCCACTTGTCCGTCAGGTGCACCAACACGAACTGCACACGAGCAACAGTGCACAGAGGAGCTGCTGCTCAAATAGGTCTTGCAACCTTGTGCCTGCTTCGCAGGCCTTGCAGCAGCTGTGCTGGTCTCAGCATCATTTACCAGTACTGGCAGCGAGATGCACATGATCGCCGCAGCCACGTGCATGCCAAAGGCTGGGCTTTGCGTCGAGAGCAGCCACCCAAAGACCATGGGCCCTGTAATCTGTGTTCACCAGCCCATCCCCAACAACACAAGCAAACTCCGTAGGAGTAAGGCAGGACAGCTAAAGGAGCAGTCAGAAGCAGGAGCAATGCAGCACCAGGCTAGGTAAAAGTAGGCCAGGACAGTCCAAGACATCTGCAGGAAGGAGGAGAAAGGACGGAGATAGGAACCTCGCAGACGAGGTCCACACGCCGGAGCACGGCATTGGCCTTGGCCAGTGCGATGGGACGGTTTTGACCAGCCAGCTGCATATGCAGCAGAGGCAGTGCTCAGTGGCCTGTCAGATCTTCCTGAGATCAAGGAAGGAGCGCCTGCGCTGCACTCCGCAAGTGAGGGCTGGAGGAGTGAGGGCCCGTGCGGACCTGCACGACCCAGTCGCGCTCAAAGGCCACGCCACCGGCCAGACCGCACATGCGCTCCGCAGCGCCCGCGAGTACGAGTGTCACAAACCACGGGGCACTGAGCAGCACCATGGGGCTCGCAGTCGCGCTCACCGCGCCTGGTTGTAGTGCAAAGATGCTGGCCGCCACGGACGCGAGCATCGCCAGCGTCTGTACAGGCGTAGGCAGTCAGTTCACAGCCACTTACAAAAGTGCAACAGAGTGGAGGATATTATGAGGAGCGTCCATTGCGGCGGGCTAAAGAGAGTGAGGAGAAAAGGGCTGGCGTGCAGCTACAGTACCTGAACAAGGCAGAGGGCATTGAAGGCGAGAACACGAGGCGTGCGATCCATGAGGTCACCCACCCAGGGGCCTGCCAGGAATATTACCAGCTGGAGCAGGCCGAGGGGATGAGGGAGGATGAGAGGAAGGCAAGACGAAAAGGGATGGGAAAGGAGAAGGGAGGAGTGTGAGGAGGAGAGATTCTGGGGCGTGCAAGCAGAGCTCGCCTCGTCCAGTCTCACTGATGTAACAAAGTGGCGAGGAAGGCATAGGTCCCTTTTCTCCAAACGCAGGAAGGGCGTGAAGGGGGGGGGGGGGAGGGGGGAGGGGA
>WELB01000012.1:577486-609858 GCA_009602725.1 Spirogloea muscicola
CTCTCTCTCTCTCTCTCTCTCTCTCTCTCTCTCTCTCTCTCTCTCTCTCTCTCTCTCTCTCTCTCTCTCTCTCTCTCTCTCTCTCTCTCTCTCTCTCTCTCTCTCTCTCTCTCTCTCTCTCTCTTCCTCTCTCTCTCCCTCTCTCGCGCTCCCTCTCTTCCATCTCTCCCCTCCCTCTCTGTCCCTCTCTCTCCCACTCTCTCTCCCTCCCTCCCTCCCGCCCGCCCCCACAACGCTCGCTCCAGCCCCCCCATATGACTCCACTCTCTTCGTGCTCCTCGCTGCCTGCCTTTTCTCGCTTTGCTTCTACCTTCTTCTTCTGATCGCCTGCCCACTTCGTCGGCGGTCGCGTGCGCAGCGAGAAGGACATTGACGAGGTCCTGCAGGCCCACACGGTGTTTGCGAACGTCTCCAAGGGCCTCGTAGCCAGCTCGCACGACCTCAAGGCCGCCTTCGGCACTGATGACCACGATGTCATCTGCCGCAAGGTGAGCGCCGCCACCCCGAGATAGGACCCACCTCACAGTTTTCGCATCTCTCAGCTCAGGTCAGGCTCAGGCCAGGCAGGCGCCGTGTGCAGATCCTGGACCAAGGCGAGTTCCAGGTGTCTGACAAGGAGCGCGACGTGGCGCTGAGCAGCCAGTTCCGGGACGTGGCGACGACGGTCATGGACCGCACGATCAACCCGGCCACGCAGCGGCCGTACACCATGGGCACGATCGAGCGCCTCATGCGCGACGCGCACTTCTCGCTGGACCCCCACAAGGGCACCAAGCAGCAGGTCCCGCCGCGCCGCCGCTGAGCCTCCGAGCTGCGGTCGTCCCGGCAGCTTCGACGCTGTCTCATCTGCCAGCCGCTTTCCCGGACGGCGGTGGTCTTCGCCCAGGCCCACCGTTGCAAAGGGGGCACGGCAGCCATGGAGCACTCTCATGACCTGCTCCAGGTGGTGGTCGTGCTGATGCAGGCGCTGGAGCTGATAAGGGAGCTGGAGCAGCGCTTCCCCATCCGGCGCGCCCGCATGAAGCTCTCCCTCTCTGCAGCGGCGCCAGAGCGGGCGCGAGTGGAGGAGGCACTGCAGTCTTGGGGCGCCCAGGTCGAAATGCGCATCGAGGCCGCCGCCAACAGATGCTTCACAGTGGTGAGGCGCCGTGCTCACAGCACTCAGCAACTTATTTCTCGGGGTTAAGGAGTTAAGCTCTCTTTTATGTAGGGTCAGGGGTTCAGTGACGGGATTGAGTGTTTGGGATATAGAGGCGAGTCCTGATCTCTAAGGTGGCGGCTGTTGCAGGTCTACCAGGTGGAGCCGGGGCGGTTCCGCGAGTGTGAGGCGCTGGCGCGCGAGGTGCACGGTCGGCAGGAGGTCGTGACCATGGCGGTGCAGCAAGAGGGAAGTGCCAGCTTCGACACCCTCGGCGACGACGACGACGGCGACGACCGCAGAAGAGAGCCGCACACTGGAGCACCATCAAGGCAGCAAGGAATTGGACCTGCCACGACAGAGGACCTGATTGTCAAGAACTTCTCAGAGGACCTCATGGTTCGGGACCCTGGTGATCAGATCAAGATTGGCAACGGTGCCACCGCTTCGCCAGCGAGTACCACCGGCAAAGGGCTGCCAGTGGTCGGGGCTGGCCGCAAGGATGGGCTCCGTTGTACGACTTGCAGGGTCGCGTTTGACACTGCGCACGAGCACCGCGAGCACTTCAAGTCTGAGTGGCACCGTCACAATCTACGGCGCAAAGTCCAGGACCTGCCGCCGCTATCAGCAGCCGACTGCCTCGCTGATGTCGAGATTGAGGACCTGACCAACGATCTTGACCAGTACAGCCGCTAAGTGCTGCCCATGCCTCGGTGTACTAGTGAATCTGGGGTCCTTGCATGCTGTACTGGCCAGCATGCTGTCCTAGTTGACAGTTGAATTCTCCAACGATGAGAGCCAAGATTGTAAGTTGGTCATTGCTTGCTGGCAGCAAGCCTCTGAGTGTGGTATGCAAGAAGGTCTGATTGGATGGAGCAGGACTCTGAGCAGACTAGCTCCACAACATATTGCAGAGCAGAAGGGGCCTCAGTCACGGTTGTTGGATTCGCTGTGACCAGGTCTCACTACTAATGTCAAGTCAAATCTGAGGGCTAGATTTACAGGGTACTGCATGATCAAATAATCATAATGTTCTCGTACGCCACTTCTATGTCTATCCTTAATCCAGAGAGTGGAGCATCTTGAGATCTGCCAGGGGCCAGAATCAGCCAACCCTGAGGAGCTGGTGAAATGCCTCCTGGGGGATGTCCACAGAGCCAACGCGCTTCATCCGCCTCTTGCCCTCCTTCTGCTTCTCCAGCAGCTTGCGCTTGCGCGAGACGTCTCCACCGTAGCACTTGGCCAGCACGTTCTTCCGCATCGCTGGCAGCCTGCCACACAGACGATTTGAGTGCCCATCGTGAATTTCTGTGGAATAGGGCCATGCTATTTAGTTGTAACCACTATGACTTTGCGTGTTGCATGTACTACATGCAACATTCAAAGCTGCAGCCATTAAGATAACCTTTGCGGTATGCTACGTGAATGTCATTGCTAATGGCCTCAAGGAATTATTGTCAATGTTATGTGCGTCCGGAACGATAGTGCTTGCCAGAGCATGCTGCAAGATTGAATCTTACGTTTCCCTGGCAATGACTTTGCCCCCAATCGCAGCCTGGATAGCAACCTCAAACATCTGCCTGCGCACATTCATGTGTTTCATCGAATTCTTGTGAGCTGTAGCATGCATGGATTATAGCATGAGACATTGTCCGCAACTGTATCCAATTGCCATGCCACAAGCTTGCTCCCGTTACAGAACTCAGCCGTTCAGCTTGCATGCAAGCCCATGGTGTTGAGGCAGAAAGCAAAGCCTGACAGCCCTTCAGCTCCAGCAGGATGCGAACCTGTCAATAGTGGCCCGCAGCTTCTCCACAAGGCTCTTGCCCACACGCTGCGCCTTTGAGCGGTGCACGATGAATGCGAGCGCATCTATGCCCTGCCCATTCAGCATCACATCCACCTTCACCATATCCGACGCCTGGTAGCTGCTAGCTTGCACCACGTAGTGGCCGCAATCAAGGGCAGTCCAGAGAATATCAACATCTCATGACATGCCACTGAAGGCAATCTCACAAGACGCAACTGTGCTTAAAAGGCCTGCAAGACTTCACACCAGGAACTGAAGTACCTCGGCACGGTTGGCTGCTTCAAAATGCTCACCCTGCATCTTCGTAATCGAACGACGCATACCCAGATGTAATGCTCTTCAACTCGTCCACAAAATCTGTCACCACCTCTTTCAGGGGAAGGCGGTACTTGAGAACGGCCCTTTCCCTGGGCACATATCCAGAGAGCACAAAGCTTTAGATGCCTTGGACTCACTTCACATCAATGACGACAACAAACAGGACAGAGTAAGTTGCTGTATTCTTGATACTACTTCATTTGAAGCTCGGTCACGAGATCTCAACATACCCATCAAGGAACGTGTATTCCATCTGCTCTCCCCTCCTGTCTGAACAAAGAGTCATGATGCTGCCGACATTCCTGGCCACCCATACCACTTTGTAAGTTTGTTGCCACACCCACAACTCTCTAGGCAACCACGCTCATAGAGGGACTCGTGGCCTAAGAGTAGTTTGCTTAGTACTGGTGCATAAACTTCTCAATGAAGAGCTACAAACGTCATTGATTGTTTGCCTCCCGTCTATAGTGGTTGAGAGCAGGTGTAAGGGCCAGTACTTGCTAGGAGTGACAATGGTTGCCATCAGGGTTGGCTCCCAACAGTTGACCAGCTTCTTGCCAGGGGAGGACAAAATCGCAGCAGGATTACGTACATCGACCTTGCTGCAAGCCAGCCCAGATTATCATCCTCGTTGCAAGGCAAGAGCATTTCAAGCCAAGAGAAGCCATCAAACCCTACCATAGTGCAAGTTGCAATTGCAACGACCATTCAGTACTTGGCAACATGCACAGGCCAGTGCTTGCTTCCCATGGACTCCAAACTCTGCCTTGATTCAAGGCTTCAGCATTGCTGCCAAAGGAAAGGCCAGAAGGGTAGTACCTGCCGTCCTGATATTCAAAAATGTACGGTACTGTTGGAGTGGTCGTGATAACTTGAGCTCCATACTCCTGCTCATCCATTGCTCAAAATGAGCACCACTAGCACATTGATAGCAAATAGTAGTGAAATCAGGTCCGCAGTCAGTTGCTAAGGGTCGCTACAAGCTTTGCCAGAAAGGCGGCCTTGAAGGCAAGGCGGCCTTAGATTCTATATCAACCACCCTTATCACCTGATCCAGACGCTGGTGAAATACGTCCATGTGAAGTAATCCTAAGAAACCGCACCTGCAGGAGCATTTAGTCCACTAACTGACACTCAGAGTTCAACATAGATGTCTACCTTGCACAGCACAACACTGACCTGACCTTCCACACCAATGACAGGACTTGGCAGGACAGTTCCTTGCAGCTTCTTCACATGCTTGCACAAAGTCGTCGTGTAGTCTGAGGAACATTGGGCAATCCTAATGCACTCAGCAATGCTGTATGGACCTGTAGCCAGCACCCAAGGCTCCAGAGCTCTCCCTCTGGACAGACACAGAGGCGTCGTTGCAGGTGAGCTTCTCAATTGCACTGCCGAGCACCTCAAAATCAGAGCCGTCAACCGGATATACACCGGCAAACACCATGTGCTTTGCTTCCTTGAAGCCTGCACCCAAGTGAAAAGCACTGACTTGTTGATTAACAGCTGGCAGCTGGTAGAGATTCACATAAGGCCAATCAATAACTAAGAAAGACAGTCAGGTTGCCAAGTCGAATGAGGTCATGGACACTGACTGCCTTAGAAGACTGATAGTATGAGATAGGATAGCTTTTGGAGTATGACTTGAAGCTTGACACTTTCAGCTCTCAAGTCCAATCAGATGCCAGACACAATGCGGTGTATGATGACTCCAGATCTTGGATGTACAGCAGTATGCCAAGGCAAATTTGCAACAAGGCACGATGGCCTACTGACCTGGAAGACTCACGACGTCCCTTTGGGCGTCATGCAGGGTGTCGCCAATCTTGGCCTCCTGGGTGCTGCGCATGCCGGGGATGACATAGCCGACCTGCCCAGTGAGCAGCACGCCCGTGGGCGTCAGCTCGGGGTGCATGATGCCCACGTCGAGTGCCTCATATGTCAGGCCGCTGGCTGCGGACTGCAGCATAGTGCCTTTCTTCACACTCCCATCCACAACTGCCACGTGGCAGATGACGCCCCTGTGTTGAAATGGCAAGCTCAATGTAGCCAAGTGGATTCAGTGCATCGCTGGGAGTTAGCCATTGCTTCCTGATGCAGCCTAGGAGGGGAACTCTAGCCGTAGACTGTTAAGCCCGCCACTGCTCCTATAGCCAATTCCCCATCATTCTTGGACCTCATTCCCCTCACATACAGTGCAAGCCGAAGCACACTTCAGACTTGCTTCCATTAAGGCTCTTATTTATGTAAGCCCAAACACCCAACCGCATTACGTGCTAATCCAAGAATCCTTGACCTCAGAAATCAAGAAGCTCACGACTACATGCAGCGCAAGAAAAGTGGTAATGATGGCCAGAGTTGTGAGCATCCCAAGGCAGACCTGTAAAGGTCATAGTGAGAGTCCAGGAGAAGCATGCGCAAGGGCGCCTCAGGATCACCCTGAGGTGCTGGCACTCCTTCTATGACAGCAGGCAGGATAGCCTGGATGGCAAGCACAATGAAACTAGGACACTTTATAAGCGTTCCAAAGCAGGCTTTGGTGTAATCAATTGCCTGCACAGTTGTCTACAGACAATGCTCCAGAAGTGTCAGGCAAACAGTACAAATCTTAAAAGGGTCGGGCTCGAAAGCGCTTGACATGAGATTCTAGGCTGCAGAACCCTACCCTTTACCCTCATGCCCCATTTAGAGGCTAGAAAGGCGAAATTGCAGCTGAAGTGTACGGCAGGCTGGCTCAGTTCTGGTGTGATGTTTTGCAGCCAATGTAGTGTATTTTCCTTAGTGGCTTCAATCTCAACATCCACAAATACTGATCAGGTGCACAAGCAGTCACTTTGAACACTTTCTAGCGATTATTGAGGTGCCAGAGTGATCGACCTCGAGCCCCTGACCGGTCTTGGCAGACGTGAGGAGGCAGGCGGCAGGGTCGATGTCAAAGGCGGCCTTCATCTGCTGCCCGACGGCGGCGGGGTCGGTGCCGGGCTGGTCGATCTTGTTGATGACCGGGATGACGGCGAGGCCTGCGTCAAAGGCCAGGTAGAAGTTGGCGATCGTCTGCGCCTGCACGCCCTGCCCTGCATCCACCAGCAGCAGCACGCCCTGGCACGCCGCCAGCGACCTCGACACCTGCCTCAGCAAATGTGGGCAGCAAGCAGCGTCCCCCATCAATGCTGCCCATTGTGTCACTTAGCCAATGCAGATACTGAACCTTAGCTCCTGACCCATAGGACCTCAGAACCAGCTTTGCTGTGAGCGAGTCACCTGAGGCGCTAACTGGGAGCGCCGAGCAACGGCAGGAGAGCTCAGAGATGCGGCCTGCATGGGAAGGAGCGTGCCTCATAGCTGAAGTCCACGTGGCCGGGCGTGTCGATGAGGTTGAGGAGGTAGTCCCCCGCGGGCTGCCTGCCGCCGCAGCGCGCCCGCGCCGCCTCGGTGTACCGGTACAGCATCGCCGCGCTCTGCGCCTTGACGGTGATCCCCCGCTCCCGCTCCACCTGCATCCACCGAGAGTTCGCGTCAGGCCAAGGGTGTTAGGGTTAGGGTGTTAGGTTTAGGGCTGGCACACCGAGCGGCGGCGGCGGCGGCGGCGGCGGAGGCGCACCTGCAGCTTGTCCAGGTACTGCGGCTGAGCGGCGCCGCGCTTGATGGTGCCGGTGAGCTCCAGCAGGCGGTCCGCCAGCGTCGACTTGCCGTGGTCCACGTGCGCCACGACCGAGAAGTTGCGCACGCGCGCCGGCGGGTAGCGCGCCACGTCCGTAGCCATGCCGCCCCCGCAGCGGCGGCGGCGGCGGCGGCGGCGGCGTCATGGCGGCCGGGCCGGCGCCATGACGCCACGGCGGCCAGCCTACAGAAACAGCTCCGGTCTGCCGCCAGCGCCGCTGATGAGCCGATGAACTGACGAGCTGCCTGGAACCTGCCCAGGACGACCTGCCTTATGCTGGCATGCAAGCATACAGGCTTCTGAGCTTTGTGCACCAGCAATGCATGGCTTCGCGTGCAGGCAAGCTGGGGGCCTCGTCAGGCAATGCGCTTTCTTGAAACACAGAACAATAAGTTGGATCGACAAACTTCAGAGACAACCAGGGATTTCATGCTTCTGTCATTCCTTCGGAAAATTGGTCCTGTCAAAGCAAGGCGAGTGTGTGAGCTTGTAACTGATGAATGAAGTCCTGATCAAGCATTCATCAATAAAAGTGCCAGAGGACAGAGATTAGCACACTGTCTTTGGCTTGCCGAACAGACAGGACTGGTCAGGTGAGCTTGAGCTGGTCAGGTTGTGCAAGTGAGCACTGCCGATCCGGAGCCTCAATGGCTGGGGTAAATGAAGTTGGTGGCTGCTGCCGCCAACCCCTGCCATTTCCTGCATTTGCTGCAAGGCGATGGTAACTACTGACATTAGCTTATTACTGAGCAACTTCCTCGCCCGCACTTCTGCCAGTGGGCTAGGAAAGGCCTTGCTTGGCATACTGAGAGACTCTGTAGTGCAGCCACAGGCTTGGCTGGCAAGCCTGAAGGTGACACGTAATGATGACAGCAGCAACCTCTTGCTGTCATGCCAGTTGCTTAAGATCAAAACAAGGACTTTAAGGTGGCCGTAGCGTGGGCACAGCTTTGCAGATCTGAAGTCTGCCAGACCCAGACTTGGACTCCTTTGCACAGCACAGCTTAAGTCCAAAGGACTATCTTTCTGCAGGAGGTCACAGAGACGTATATGTTGTAAAGGTGGCACGCTGAAAGACATCAACTAGGTATCAAGGTATATAGCGCAGGTCTTTGGTGACACTATCAGATTCAAATCAGATGGATGTTTTCGTACCACGAGTACAGATACCAGATGCGTGCGTGACACTTAAGCAAAGTCTTGATGAGTCTTTGGGCCAAAATGCGGCTCTTAAACTGCCACTCTATTGCCTCAAGGGTCAGGCACTGTGCGCGACACTGCTTGCCAGGCTACAGCAAAGCTGCAGCAAGGCAGGGAAGGCCTATGGAGGGCACACATTCGTTGAGACACAGATGAAACCACCACCAGCGGGCTTGTTGCAGCATATCTGCACAGGGACATATTTTTTGATTTAAGTCAAGCTTCCACATATCTACCGCAAGGAGAATAATACCACCATCAGCACATGGACAGGCTGACCCTGTATTGCTAAGTTACATTTGCAGGTAAGAGCCACTGCGTAAGCATGCCAGATCCTATAGCGTCACTGAGTGCACAATGCAGCTGCACCCATGGAAATGGGAAGTCCTGAATGGCTGCAATACCTGGCCAGCCGGGCAGCAGAGGGACTTCACACCACTTGCAGCCTTCACGTAGCAGACACGCTTGGACGGGACACATCGATGTGTGGTAGGGCAGCACGCATAGCCAACAGGGCAGACCGCAATTGCAGTGCTAGGAGGAGGCAGGGGGCAGATGCTCTGCCCGGGAACACAGCGTCCCTGCAAGACCCACAGAAATGCTTAGCAGGGTCCACGAGAACTTCATGTGGAGTAGATGAGATGTCCTACCACACATTCAGGAACACTGACCAGATAATTTTATTAAATGGCGTCAGAGTGGCCATGCTTCGCCTGTCAATAGGAGCTTCATATACCAGCAGAGCTCGTCACATGACCAACTACAATAACAATCACCTACGACAGACAAGTGGAATCAGGTGGCTTTACCTGGTAGCAGATTTCATTTGCATTGCAGCAGCCACAGGTCTGATTTTGGCGAAGGCACTGCAGAAGAAAGCACACTACTGGATCAGCACACAAAAGTTTGTGCATGTATAAGTTAGCCTCCAAAGCATTCATTGGCCTTGCTGGCATGAGGACTTGGCAATCGAGGGCAGGCCAGCAGCTACATAGGGTTGCCTGACCAACTTGACATAGGGTATTTGTGTGAGGGTAGTCTCTTTAAGCTGCGACCGCATTGCCTTGAAAGACAGAACATTCTCCTGTTCATGCATTTGTGCAAGCTGCTTTGGTTGCGAGTTTCACTTGTGGTCAACTGCACTATCTGCAGCAGCAGCATCTAGGCTCAATGTTGAGGGCGAGAGAGGCCGTTACAGAAGAGGGGAACTGACATAGCAGCACTGCGAGTTGCAGAAAGGTTCACAGACGGTCTGGGCCTCAGTGTGGTGCGCTGTTGCTGATAGCCAGGATAGGCAACACATTTTCAGCTTGATGATGTACTCATTAGGAAGCAGCAATGGAGAAGCAGCAGGAGGGCGTTGCCAGCATGCAAGGGCCTTCCTACTGGGCCACTGGAGGTACACTTCAGAGTGTGCAACTAGCCAGGCAGTTGAGAGCTAGATGAAAGAGAGTTGTGGCGAGGTCTATCAACGCCACAGAAGGAGAGCATGCCATAGAGCTCTGGTAAGCCTGAATGCAGGTGACCACTACCTGCAAGGAGCACGAGGAGGGCGACCAGGGCAGTAACTCTGAGAGCCATGGCTGGCTGACAGGGGAGGAGTGGGGGAGCTGGTAGAGAAGCCGGGATGAGTGAGGCGTCAAGCAGTAGATTGTTATAGCAGCGCTCGCGTCATTGAGGCGCCAGTAGTAATGGATGGCAGCGACATGCTCCGCAGCTTTGCCGGCTCAGCGGGCCGCACGCGTTGCGGGGGGGAAGAGAAGCTTGCGTTTTGCGCCTTCCGGCCCTTTCACACTAGTACATACCTTTGGGCTGGCCTCCCACAGCTGTTGCCTTACATTGATGGAGGTGTTTCTTTTCTACAAAGGAAGGCGCCGTTGAACATCTTTGGGGGGGTTGGGGCAGGGCTTCCTCCTGGGCCCCAGCGAGGAGAGGAGAGTAGCCGCTTGGGTGACAGGATCGGGGGTAGCCCAGAGAGGCCGTCGAGCCGATGGGCAAGCAAGGGAGCCCGGCCACGAGACCGACGGCGAGCGGGGCGACGATGGTGCTGATGACGGGTGGTGAGAGAAGGCGCATGGTGCGCATGAAATGGAAGGGTGGCTACTTCAAGCCAATGCTTTGTTCAGACAGAACTTAGTCCAAGAATGAGGATACATGCATTGAACCCTATGGTAGAGTGTGGCTAGGTAAGGTCGTCTGCAGACGTGAATTAGTCCGCTGCCTAAATAAGCCGACCGGTTCCGTTGGTGGGGCCGCGGTGGGGCCGCCCCCCCCCAGAGCGGCCGACGACGGCGCCATGCGCGGCACGGCCCGGCCCGGCACCACCCCGGCGGGACGGACGGGAATCTCGCGGTGGCGAACGTGCTTGAGCCCCGCGGTTCACGGCGGGCCGTGCCAGTGGCTCCGGTGAAGGCGGCGGCCCCCCTGGCATATCCGACCCTCCCGCCCGCCCGCCCGCACGCCTTGCACGCACGCGCCGTCATCCTCTGCGGGTGCCCGCCGGGCGCACGACGCCCGGGCCTGGCCACCCGCAGCTCTTACCCGCCAGCACTTCCTCGCTTGCCCTCTCGTCTCCTTCCTTGGGCTGGCTGGTCACTGAGTGCGTCGTAGCCACGACTCCCTGTGTGCTTCCCTGGCTCCCCTCGGTTTTCGTCATTCTTTTTCCCAAAGGCCGGCCTCTCACAGCCACAGCCCTCTCCTGGAAGCGTCTTTCTCTCTGTTTACAGCCCGCGCCCCCTTCTGAAGAGCCACTTTTTGCAGCCGGCCCTCCGTCGGCCCCTGTCGATGCAGAAGCAGCTCCACTTGAGTGGGCGAGGGCTGTGAACAGCCAGCCCACAAAAGAGCGAACAAGGGCCAGAGAAGCCGGAAAGCGGAGACCACCAAAGGCGAAGCAGAGGAACGAAGAAGATAAGCTTAGTCAGCAGCCTTGTCCGACTTGTGGGCTGGCCTTTCATTAGAAGCCATTGCCCACAGACCTCGCCTCCTTCATGAGCGCTGCTTATCTTGCTTCTTCGTCTGGAAGCTCAGTGTCTTTCCCTTGGAGGTATCTTCCATATTCTTCACCTTTTCCTTCTTCCGTTGATCATGCATGGACAATGTCCTTACAAGGAGCCCCTTCAGCCCCTGACTAAGTTCGCTTGACAGCCAGTGACTGGTCTGGGTCGCTCATCCTCTCGAAATGAAGGCCTCGCCAATGCAAAAGTATGGTCATGTCTTGGGGAGTCTGAGAGTGCCGCCGGGCTGAGCAGACTCTTAGAAGGTCAGGCAGAAGCACTGCGGCCAGCCCTTACATGTCCAAGTGGCACACCGCTACTGCTGGTCCACTTGCTGCTACAAGACCAACGCAGTAACCTAAATTGCAAACGCACTAGGCACTGGAGAGAAAATGCATGTTTCGCACGTATTGAGTAATGGGGCCAAGCTGAGCCATCAAAGGTGATCAAGAGGAATCTGCCTATTTTCGATAACACCAATAGTCATCTACCCAATACTTTCGCAATGCAGATAGTCTGCAGTGATTGGCCTGAGATGCTTGGTGCTGCAGGTCAGTGACCAATGACAACACTGGAGGTGCTGGACACAGCACATGTTCTCAATCTTCATTCAATTTCTCAAACAGAGGTCTTCCTGATGAATGCAAACGGGGCAGCTGCCAGACGCTTGCAGTATCTGTACTGATATCTGTACTGACTGTATTGGCTATCAACTGATTGGTTGCATCCTTTGACTGGAACCAAGCAATTTGTTAGAACTCAAATGCAAGCTCTAGCTATCAACAAAGGCCGTCCAATCGCATCTCCAAATCCCAAAGGTGGCAGGCAGTACACGTCATACTGTTTCCAATGGCACCACGTAGCTGCTGCACAGAGTGATGAAAGTGCACATGGCTGCTGATGGCCTTACGGCGGGCACACAGTAGTGGACACACAGATAAATCCACCACCAGTGGGCTTGGTGCAGCAGATCTGGTAAGAAAATTCACGTGATATGCATGAGGGGCACGTAAAATTAGCTGTAAGATCTAAGTCAAACAACAATCAGATTGCACTATCATGAAGAGGCATGCTGCATAGTGAGTGCTGTCAAAGCATTCCTGTACTAAATCCAAATACTTACGCATCTACTGGAAAGGCACCTACATGAAAAATGAGGTTGCTGACTTCGTCATGTTAGAGGAAAGGGCCTCAAGGGCTTCATACCTGGCCAGCAGGACAGCAGAGAGACTTCACACCGGTTGCCGACTTCTGGTAGCAGACCCGTTTAGGTGGGAGGCATTGACCAGTTTTGGGGCAGCACACTGTGTTGACAGGGCAGAGGACAGTCGTGGTGCTGGGAGACGGCTGCGGGCAGACTCTCTGCTCATTGACACACATTCCCTGCACGTACTACTAACAAAGTCAAACCAGAGCCAACAGCAGCAACAAGCACACTGCAGTGGCTACATGACAATCACAGAAGTGTCTCATGGGAAGCCATTCCCATGCCACGAAGTTGCACATACATAAACTTTTGGTGCTCCATCCAGCAGCACCAGAGCTCGTTCAGCTGATAACAGCAAATTGAGTTTGGGAGGCGTACCTTATAACAGATTTGATGGGCATCGCAGCAGCCGCAGGTCTGATTCTGGCGAAGGCACTGCCAATGTCACGCAAGAATCTTTAGTGCCTTCGCAGGAGGGCAAGTTTATCCATGAAGTATGGCAAGTTGTCTTTCGTTATTAGTAACTATGTGCCTGCAGCCATCACATTGTACAGTAATTCAAAGGAAAGAGGGCCAGCAAGCAGCTGCTGACAGAGTTGGAGGATCTTGAAACTCATGGCTGTCGCTACAGTTGAAGGCTCACTCTTAGTACTACAGCTGCACTACTTTGCAGGTACAATTGGTGTGGCTCTCAGCTTCCATGTTCACCAGCTACATTCAGGAACTGTATGACCAAGCAAGATTTTTCTGCTGAGAGGGATGCAGAGGTCCGTGGCAGTGGCGTTTCAGCTGTCGAGAGCGAACAACTATTATGAAGACCTAGCATCCCTTTGCAGGATGAGGCCCAAAAGCAGGAGTGGTAGCCACCACGAGTGCATAGGACAGGAGACTTACAACGCAGCATTGGGGAGTGCAGTAAGGTTGGCAGACCGTTTGAGCCTCGATTTGCAGCGTGGTTGCTGTATTCGAAGAGTGAAACACAAGTGTTACCCGGGAGCGTTGTTGCGGTTTGTAGGCAGACAGCAGAGATATAAACACATGGCTTGTACACGAGGCCGAGAGCGGCTGCTGGGCTACAGGTGTAGGAAGCAACAAATGCAAGGAGCTAAGCATGACCAAGGGGGAAGAAGAATGTGAAGTTAGCCCAAGTCAAAGCTGCCCACTTCATGGAGCTTAGGCAAGCGTCTCTGCAGTGAGTCTTACTTGCAAGCAGCACGAGGAGGGCGACCAGGGCAGTAGCCTTGAGAGCCATGGTTGCCAGTGGAAGGAGGTGGTTGGGAGGGGTGTGCTAGGGGCTGGAAGTGTGAGGCTATGGGAGTAACTCGCCGCGACAAGCACACCAAGTAGAGGTGAACCTCAGGCTAGGGGCCGTCCCGCCAAGCCCTCACGAGCTTCTCTGCTTGCCTTCAAAGGGGCCGATTGTCGTGAAAGGCCAGCCCAAGATGAAAGGATAAGGTCGAAGCGGCCAGAATGCGCACGGAGGATTCACAGGGCGCGGGGGGAAAGGCGCCCTGGCTGAGTGGAGGGAGGACCAGGAGAGGGAGAGAGAGGGGCATCGAGGACAGAAGCGGCTGCTGATGTTCGGACGCGGTGGTGGCGTGAGCGAGCGGATCTGGCGACTGCGGGGAGAGAGGAAGTGGCACACACAATGGGGGCCAGGGCTGTGAAAATCCAGCCCGAAAAAGAATTGACCAAGGTTCGAAGGGGCCAAATGATGGAGGGGCCTAAAAAGCGCTAAGCAGCTACGAAAAAGAAGCGGCTGCTGATATTAAAAGAGCGGCTGTGAAAGCCAGCCAGATGCATACAGGTGTTCATGACGGAGCCACAGGCTAGACAGCCAGAAACGAACGGGAAGCGGCTGCTGATATTAAAAGAGCGGCTGTGAAAGCCAGCCAGATGCATACAACGAAGGAGAGAGAAGTGCGCGCCCATAGAGAAGAGGGGCTGGCAAAGCCAGCCCAAAACGAAGGGGCCTGAAGATGCTATGTCAGAACAGGGGAGGATGGACCACTAAGTAGGGAGAGAGGGGGAGCGTGCGGCATGGTCGTGGCCCAGGAGCGGGGACAACGGCGCGTGCCCTGCGGCTGGGGGATGGAGCTGTGGGGACAAAGCAGAAGTGGCTCTCCCTTTGGAAGCAAGGGCTGTGTGAAGCCAGCCCGAAAAGAATTGACAAGGTTCGAAGGGGCCAGATTACGAGCTAAGCAGCGACTTCGGGGCCTGAAGAGGCTATGGCAGAACGGGGGAGGATGGACCACTCACCAGTTAATCTGGCCGCGCTTGCTCTCGTAGTTACGAGTGAGGAGCCTCAAATCCGACAGACTAGCTGCCGGACAAAGGGACGATAAGGAGACCCACGATTGGTCGGTCTATACCGCGTTCACTCCTTTTGGGCTGGCCTTTCACATGTAATTTCTGCTGGCTGTTCACAGCCCTCGGCCACTTTTGGGAGAGCCACTTTCCTTCACAGCCTATGCCTTTTGTTGGAAGAGCTCGTTGTTCTTCCAGGTCATTCCTCCGAGGAGGATTCCTCCAATTTTTTTGTCTACGGGCGAGCAATTTCTCCGAGGGCAGGATGTTGGAGCAGGGCGAGAAAGTGGCAGTCACGGTGCCGTGCAATGGGGCGGCCAGGGGAGTATCTCGGGGCGGCAGGGAGAGATCGCGAGAGATCGGAGGATCGCGGCAGCCGCCGTAGACAGAGCAACGGCGGCTGCTTGCGCCCCGGTGACACGCCAGGCAGGCGTATCACCGCTGGCCGTCACAGCTGGCGCGGCTGTTGAAGAAGAACAGCGCTTCCAAATTGACTGACGGCTGTGAGAGCCCAGCCCAAATAGAATGGACAAGGTTTGATGGCCTGATGATGGGACCGACGAGTGGGCCCGTCGAGAAACAGCTCTTCCAAAATAAGGCAATGGCTGTGAGATGCCCTTAGAGGACGGGCGGGGAAGCGGGCCCGGTTGCCACAGGCCGTCGGGCCGCATCTCGCATCATCTCGGTGTGCACCGATGGCGGCCAACAGGCGTGCGCACCAAGCTTGGACGAGCCCGGGGGGGGGGTTTTTGTGCCGCCAATCGTGCCACGGACGGACGGGGTGGGGCCCCACGGGAAGAGGAGATAAGAAGGGTCAGCCGACAGGACGGTGGTGTTACAATGTCCAACTCAAAAAGCAGCTGCTTTCCTAAGGGGAAGAGAGTCATTTATTCTGAAGGGGGCCGAGGGCTGTGCTAGAAGAAGTGGCTCTCCCAACGGGGGCAAGGGCTGTGAGAAGCCAGCCCAAAAGAATTGACAAGGTTCGAAGGGCTGTGCAAGGCTTCGAAAAGAAAACTTCGTGTATTTGAAACAAACGAAGGCCAAATGGCCAAGAGGGTGGACCCTGTGAAACGATAGCCTGTGCAAAGCCAGCCTAAAAAGGTGGAACAGGGTCCAAAGCGCCGAAAGGCGCCAAAATGCGTTTAGGCCGGGCGGAAAGGGTGGCGGCCCCAGTGCAGGCCGGGCTGCCCCCAGTGCAGGCCGGGCTGCCCAGCCCGGCAGCACCCGGCCCTGCCCCCTCCGAGAAGGAAGGGCTCGCCAATTGAGGATAGAGCGGGCCTGCCCGCCAGGAGCATCCGGCCTCCTCTTGTCCCCGCCACACAAGCACTGCCCGCGCGCCGCAGTGCGTCGGCGCGCCGCAGACGCCGCCGCCGCCGTCGCCGCCGGCAAGTGAGAGAGGGCGCGCGTTGCGCATGCATAACAGGATGGCCAAACCTCTAGCCATTACATTGTTCAGGCAAGAACAACCAAGTTTCACAACAGCCAATTTGACAAGGCTTGGGGAGCCGAAAGCTGGTGTGTCGGACACGTCACTTGACGTGGATAGCTAGCCTAAACGCCTCCTAGCTTCAAGTAACCGGAAGAGATACATTGCTAGCTCCGACAACACTTCGAGTGCCACGTTGAAGAGGCACGTGCACCACGCGGCGCACGCACGGCGGAGGCGTCCTGGCCAGTATGGGGCCTGGCGGAGCAGCCCCGTCCTTTGTTCATTCGTTTTTGGGCTGGCTTTCTTCAGCCCCTCTCCTCAACCGGCGAGCCCTTCGCCTTTTTCGAGCCCCTACCCTCAATGGGCGAGCCCTTCTTCTTCCTGGCGCGAAATGCGTGAAATGGTCCTCCCTGATCCAGCATCTGGCCCGGCTTGTTGATGCGCGTTGTCGAAGTCGGGGGGGCAGCTTGGGCCACTCCAGCATTAGTTGCATACTACAGAATGCGGCTCTCGCTTAGTTTGCAGCGCTCGCAAGCATTGGCTCTTCATCAACGTGCAGGGCGCGCTCTAAGTCAGGCCTCCGGCTTTTGTGGCGGCGCTCCAGCTCCCTTAGTTAGCTTGTCGGTTTGTTTGTGCTCACCCGTGGGTACTGATGTCACCTTAGAGAAGTGGCACTCTCAACGGGGGCAAGCGCTGTTAAACACCAGACCAGGAATCACAAAGGTTCGAAGGGGCCAAAGGACGGAGGGGCCTACATTCAAGGGCATAGGGATTAAGTCCAGGGTTTAGGGTTGCCTTGTAGTGCCGCGCCTTCTTTCTTTACACATGCTTTGTCGCCCAGCCATAAGTCGGCGTGCAGTTGCCCAACTTGTAATGCGGCGAGAACGACATCAACGAGGAGGCGAGGCCCGGCCGCTCCTGGGGTTGGCAACAACATCCAGAAGCCTCACTTACGGTTTGCCGCGTTTCTTGATGACAGGCATGATTTCCGACACCTCCATTTGAGCAGGCACCTTGGTGTTCTCTACATTTTTCGGCTGCTTTTGGACCTTGTTCAAATCTTATGTATCTTGTGGGCTGGCTTTTCACAGCCCTCGCCCCCTTCGGAAGAGCTGCTTCCTCGGAAGAGCTGCTTCTTTACTTTTTCGCTCTTCCCAACCTCTGGCTACTTATCAGCGTGCTGGGCGTCAGCCCACTGTCAGGCCACTTATTAGGCCACTGGCTTACGTGGAGGTGCGCTGGCTCCCCAAGTTAGCCTGTCAAATTAGTTCTTGCGTACTCGTGGTCACCAACGTCACACTCTTACCTTAGCCCCACTTAGCATAGGGCTTCGCTTGGTGTAGCCCCACCTTTTGCACTAGCGTTTGCCTGAACGTTGTGTTGGCTTAAATTGGCCTCTCTTCCACATCGGGTGCACCGCGCAGCTTCTCTCCACAGCCACTGCTTCTTTCTGTGGCCCACCTATTCTTCTCCCTAGTGTGTCCGATTTGCCATTGCTGCCAGGGGCCTCAGAGTCCACTTTGGACCTTGTCCATTTCCACTAAAGGCTGGCCTTTTACACCCGTCGCGCCATTCTATGAATGTTCCTGTCTCTCATTTCGATTGCCGCTAGCCCTGTCTGACTTGCAGCGTATGAGGCTGAAGCTCCTTCCAACCTCAAACGTATTGGGCTGGCCGTTCAAAGCCATTGCTCCCTTTGAAAAATCCTCTTGGGCTGGCATTCGCGAGAGGCTGTGGCTGGCTATGAATAAGCAAAGTTCTTCACAGAGATTGCAATTACTGTGGGAGCCAGCCGCGAATGTGGATAAATCCCGATGGGTAAAGCAAGAGATGCCAGTCTCCATCAGAAGTGCTGTTTCAGAGAGGAGGCAGAAACGGCCAGCCCAATAGGAGAAGAAGCTCTTCCAAAAGGGGGCGACAATCAGAAAAGCCAAACCCCAAGAAATGGACGATGTCCAGAGGACGGCCCGGAAAGTTGTCAGATGGGGGTGATTGATTCCGGCTGTCGGCTGCTAATCCTACACTTTGCGGCTGTTGACTAGAGGTCGTTGAGTACCAATTTGTAGTGGCCCCTTACGTATCTTTCAAGCAGGCTATCTAAATATGTCTGCTTTCGTAGATCTGCATGTTATCTATTCCCTGATGTTTCTATATAGGCGGACCTCACTGTCGGAGTAATGATTGCTGATGAGGAGGGAGCAACAGATGAACTCCATCGTTTACCTGTTCCCTTGCACCAGAAAGCTGGGCGAGCTCTAGTTGGTGGCAGAAGGGCTCCATATCTGACATCTAGTATTCAGGCATCGATTAGCGACCTTTATGTTTTGACCCGTGGTTATTGAGCGGGTCAATCTGCTGTAGGTTATGTAGGTCTTCAGATGTGCTTGCCTTTGTACTTGGCCATTTGGCCTTCATTTGTTGTAAATACACGAAATTTTTCCTTGGGGAGGGGAATCAACATTTTGACGAGGATTGCCATCACCTTTTGTCACCACTCTTTTCCTGGGCTGGCCTCTCAAAGCCACTACCCTCTCCTGGAAGCGCCTTTTCTTCTTTGTGCTGGCCCAGAAGCCGGCGATCTCACTCTTACATAGTTGTCTGCGGTGCAGCCAGCCATCATCTTGAGTGCATTGACCTCAAATGGGCTGACTGATGAGGAGCTTGAAGTGGAAGAGAAGTAGCGACTATGTCTTGCAATGCTTGACCTCAAATGGGCTGACTGATGAGGACTTGAAGTGGAAGAGAAGTAGCGACTATGTCTTGCGATGCTTCCGAATAAGTTCAAGACTAGTAGCCCTTAGAGTTAAGGAGGCTTGGTCTTCCACAACACTCTATAGCAGTCTCCATACTCCAGGGCAGAATGCAGGAACAGTCCAAGACCGACGCTTCTATGGAAAAAGTTGACATCCCTGTCATGCGAGAAGGCGTCGCTCGCGCAATGGCGTCAATTAGGCTAGATAACGACAAATACTGACGTGCTAGACTACACATGTAACAAACCGAATGGAATTGTCGATCCCGTTGGCCAGGCTGAAAGGAAATAGTCCGACGAGAGGCCAACATTGAGAATCGTTAACACTCACTGAAGTCCGCTTTGCGAGTGACAAAAGGACGATGGACTGACTACTGAATAGAGAGCATACACACAAGCAAATGTGCAGTACCTTGTCCACAAGATGATCACTCGTGCAAGGTCTGTTCATGCCAGTCGCTGATGGTGCTACTAGACCTCAACGCACAGCCTCAACTGATGCAGCCTGAGACTAGTGCCCAAACTAGTTTGGCGTGCGTCGAGGCTGCTCACCACAGAATCACCACGACTTCTCGCAGTCGCGCAGCGGGTCCGTGCGAAGGTTTACTAGCTGCTGCGGCTCCTGCCCTCGGCGGCCCCTCTGCCCCACGCCACTGCCGGCTAATGCGCCCGCGCCGCCGAGCTCATGGCCGCGCCAGGCCCCGGGGCGTCCTCGGGCGCCCCGCGCGATGCCGCGCCAGGCCCCGGGCCCCCACCGGGCGCCTCGCCGGCGGCCGAGCTTCCCCAGCCACCCTCGCCTGGGCAGCAGTCCCCCGCGCCCGCGCCAGGGGCATTTGTACCGCCCGTCGCCTCACGCCCCACGACGGCCGCCTCAGGCGACATCGGGCGCCCCGCTCCATGCCGCGCCAGGCCCCGGCCCCCCCCCGACTGCAGCGCAGCCCCTTCTGCCCAGGTTGCAGCTGCACTCGTCACCCGTCAATCACCTCCTGTCCCGCCTCCCTCAGCAGTACCGCTGTCCGTCGCACCGCAGCCGAGCACGCCCTTGCACCCTGCCACTCATGCCGCAGGGTGTATGATATTCTCTAGCGTGCGGCTGCCGCCTCCTCGTCCGAAGCGGGCTTGCCCCAACAAGTCGCCACCCCGGGCCAGGAAGAGTGCACGCAGCGAGGGTGGCGTGGCCACTGCCGCCACTTCCCGGGGCGGAGACGGCCCGAGTACGAGCGAGGCGGCCCCTGCTCCTCCAACTGCCCCTCCTATGTCCACCATCCCGGCACCCACCATTCCGGCGACTACCGCTGCCGCTGCCGTTGTTGCTGCTGTTGCCGCTTCTGCTGCCACTACCGCCGACGTGGCTCCTTCAAGCCCAAGTGGTTCCAGTAACAGGCGCAGGAGGGGTCGTCGGCCCCAGCCCCCGATGGCTTCAGCCCTCCCGCCTCTCCTTCCTACTCCCGCCATCCCTGCAGCTGCAGCGGCTGCATCCACACGCTCTGCTGCTACCGCTGTCCCCCAAATCTGCCAGTACTGCCAGCACCCCTGGCCTAGCCTGCGGAGCGTTCGCATGCACGAGAGCCACTGTTCCAGGAAGGCCAATCGCGCCAAGCAGCAGACCCAAGCCCTTGCTGAGGCCGCTAACCGACGACGGCAGCCCGGCACCCCAGCCCCGACACCCCCTCCCCCAGCTCCCTCGCCGGCTCAGTGGCGTTGGGCAAGGCTCCTGGACCTAGATGCGGTCATGCTGGAACCCAGTCTGCCCACCTTGCGGCACATTCCCCACTGGGCACGGCCGCACATCCAGCGAGCCTCGCGGCCCCTACTCACTCGGATGGCTCGGAACAGCTTCGACGAAGCTGCGTGGACTGTCTGGCACCTCCTCCCTCGCCTAGTCCTGGGACCCCTTCCAAGTGGTCCAAGCCGACGCGCGGTGATGCTAGCCAGGATTCAGCGTTTTGAGGGCGGTGCATGGGAGCAGCTCCTGGAGGAGCATCGCGCAGCTGTCCAGGTGTCCCAGGCGAATCGGCCCACCCCAGCCACCTCAGAGGCTTCAGCTGTCCGCCGAGCCATTCGTTTCGGCCGCGCAGGGGACCTTTCCCGAGCTGCCCAAGCTCTGGACCCAGCCACCCCAGCACCTCACGACGCAGAGACCCTTGCTGCTCTCCAGACCCTCCACCCCCCTGCCCCAAGCTCCCTACCCCCCTGGCTCGAGGAGTTTCAGCCCCCGACCATGGTGGACCTCAATCCAGAAGCTCTTCGGACAGCGCTGGTGCAGAGCCGGAAAGCAGCGGCCGGAGGGCCCTCGGGCATGCTCTTCGAACACCTTCGAGAGCTCTGGCTCGACGACGAGGCGGGTGACTTCAGTCTGCTGCACAAAGTGTGCCAAGCGGTTGCGCGCGGCCTCCTCCCACCCAAGGCCCGGGCGGCACTCACCAGCAGCACCCTGCTCGCTCTCTCCAAGCCCACCGGGGGCGTCCGACCAATTGCGATGGGCGAGGTCCTTACCCGACTGGTTTCAAAAACCCTATTCCAGCAGAACAGAGAGGCGGCGCAGCTCCACTTCTCTCCACACCAGTTTGGCGCAGGGCTGTCTGCGGGCGCGGAGACAGTGGTTCATGGTCTACGTGTTGCCCTAGACTGCAATCCCGATTGGATGGCTCTATCTGTGGACGTGAAGAATGCCTTTAACAGTGTTGACAGAGGTGTCATCGCCGAGGAGCTGCGCACGCATTTTCCCTCCCTCATCCCTTTCTTCCGGTGTTCCTACGGAGCACCCTCCCGACTGCTCTGGGGAGCGGGCACGTCACAGGTGGTCTTGCAATCCAGCACAGGCACCCGGCAGGGAGACCCTTTGGGCGGGTTCCTCTTTGCATTGGCACACCTACGTGCGCTGCGTAATACGGCGAAGGCCCACCCTGCCGTGCTAATCCCAAGCTACGCCGACGACACCACCCTGGTGGGACCCCCAACTGAAGTCACCAGCGCTTACAGCACGTTGGAGCGCGAGCTTCACAGCCTCGGCCTCAGCATCCGGCCCGAGAAGTGTTCAGCCTGGTCTCCAGCCGGCATCCCTACCTCCAGCAAGCTGCCGGCCGGGTGCCAGACCCCACCACTCGGCATGGTGGTGCTTGGAGCCCCGTTGGGGGCTGCTGCGTATGTGGAGCAAGTTGTGGAGTCCACCCTTGAGAACCATCTCCGGACCCTCCCGGCCCTCCCCTCCCTACAGGACGCGCAGCTTGCGGTGGCCATCCTCACCCGGTGTGTGGCCCAGCGTCCCACTTACCTGTTGCGGACTGTGCCCCCCACCACTGCACTAAACGCCATCTACTCTATCGTGGACTCCAGACTCCAACAGGCTCTTCATGGCCTGGTGGACCATCCCGACCTATCCGCCACGCCGGCGGCCATCCTACAGTGTACCCTACCCATCAGTAAAGGCGGCCTTGGGTGCCGTCCATTGGCTCGCCTGTCCCAAGCAGCTCACCTGGGTTGCTGGGCCCAAGTGGCCTCCACCATCTCCAGTCGCTTCATCCTGAGGGGCCAGGCTGTTTTAGCACCCGCCATAGCGGGTGTTGCAACAGGGAACCTGCCCTTCCAGCTTTCTCTAACCGCAGCACTACGTGACCTCTCGCGCTGCTTACCAACGCTTGCAGAGGGTCATGCAGATTTTGCGGCATGGGCACGCTGTTCTGACAGGAAAGCGCAGGGCCTTTACTCTCACGCTGCGGACGTGCAGGCCGCCTCTGACTTGCAGGGACTGCTCAAGGACGATGGACGTGGCCTCACCCGGCTCCTCTCCATCAGCTCCCCAGGCGCGTCGGAGTGGTTAAATGCTCTGCCGATATACGAGTCCCTTCGGCTCTCAGACAACCTGTTTCGTACCGCGCTCCATCACCACCTCGGCCTCCCCCCCCTTTGCTTGGCTGGCATCCGCCAGTGCGAGTGTGGCCACATTGCCGATGACAAGCTCGCCCTAGCCGCGCACATGCTGAGGTGTGCTGAGGGGGGTGAGCGCATTGCCTCCCACGACTTACTCAGGGATACAATGTTTGGAATTTTGCGAGAGGCGGGGTATCATCCGGCGATGGAGGTGTCCGGCATCATGCCAATCTCCTTCAGGCGCGGCAAGCCATACGTGCGGCGTCTGGACGTGGTCGCCACCCCCCGGGGCGGTGGGCCTCGTCTGCTCCTGGACGTGGTACTGATCGACGCATACAAGGCTGGCGCACCCACGTCAACCGTGTCTGGCTGGGCCACGTCCAGCGCGGAGCGCAAGAAGGAGCGGCACTACCAGGACCATCCCCGAGGGGACCATCTTTGCCCGTGTGCCATGGATATCTACGGCGGCTACGGCTTGAAATGGTCCTCTCTGATCCAGCATCTGGCCCGGCTGGTTGATGCGCGTCGTAGAAGTCGGGGGGGCAGCTTGGGCCACTCCAGCATTCCACAGGCCTTAGTTGCATACTATAGAATGCGGCTCTCGCTTTGTTTGCTGCGCTCGCAAGCCTTGGCTCTTCATCAACGTGCAGGGCGCGCTCTAAGTCGGGCCTCCGGCTTTCGTGGCGGTGCTCCAGCTCCCCAAGTTAGCTTGTCCGATTTGTTTGTGCTCTCCCGTGGGTACTAATGTCACCTTTAGGCACCTTAGTTTAGGTCTCTATATTATGTAGCCTTGTTTAGTTTGCACTCGCCTCTGCTTGAACTGTGTATTGGCTTGAATTGGCCTCCCTTTTCATTTCATGCGCCCCGCGCGCCTTTCTCTTCTATGGCGCGGCGTTGGCGCAGGCGTGGCTCGCGGCAAGAGGGTAAAACCTTGCAAGCGCCGCTCGCCCCGACTTCGACCGGGCGCGGCGAAGAACCTAGCGCTGCCTGATAAGCCCGGTTCGGCCGTTGGCTATGCTGGTTGGCTAAGCCGGATGGCCGGCTATCGTGGGCCCGTCACCCGTCTCAGTGGCCGACTCGACCGTAAGATGGTCATCTTCAGCCGTCCGTTCCACGATCGCCCCGCCACCGCTCCTGTAGCGCCCACCATCACGGTCTTGTGGGTTGTTGAGGTACCTTCAGATGGGCTTCCCTCGTTGCGCCTCGAACGGTCTTCTGACGGGCGGCGTCGAGTGTGGGCTTTGGCCCTTGTAGTCGCTCCGTTGTTGTTGTCGTCCGCCTTTGATGAGCGGCCGTTGTTGTTGTTGTCCGCATTTGATGAAAGGTCGCCGCGAGAGAGAGAGTGAGCAAGCGCGGCCAGATTACTGGTGGCTGGGAGAGGCCAGCCCGAAAATATGGACAAGGTCTAAAGGAGCAGGAGTGCTAAGGACTGAGACAGCAGCAAGCGGACTCTCTGTAACCTCTAGTCAGTAGATGCAAGTCTGAATAGCTCGCAGGAGGAAAGATGTCGCCCTGACGGAAGCCGGAGGCCGCCGCCAAAGCGTGGCCTGCACGCAAGTGGACCGCGAAGGCAAGGGACCGCTGCAAAGAGGTGGCCAAGCGCATCTGGAAGACTTGGGCGAGGGACCCGGCGACATTGAAGCCAGGCTGCTCGCCCTGCTGCCCGTGGCGGCGGGCCGCTGCTCGCCGCGCAAGGCGGTGAAGCAGGTCAAGCCATCTTGCGCCAAAGGCGCCGTGTACGTCGACGGCGAGTGGGACAAACTCGTCTTCCACCGGGTGATCCGAGTATTTCCGTTCATTGACGCCTGCCGCTTGGCAGACTGCGTAGCCTGCCTCCTCCGACGAGCGTTTGGCGCTCCTGGAATCAGAAGAGTCAGTCGTGACGACGTCGGCAATGAGCCGAGGCCCCCCGCCGAGCGCGCTGGCGACGAGATTGGCGCGCCGAGTGTGGAGGCGGCCATCCGCCCCAGCGGTCGGAGGCATGATGCTGGTATTCTCGAGCGCCACAGTGTAACCAGCCTCCACGAATATGCCAAACATGGCATTGCGTAGCAAGTCGTGGGTGCCGGTCCGCTCCCCTCCCCGTGCGCACCGGAGCATATGGGCCGCCAAAGACGCCGCGTCAGGGCTGCGCTCGCCGCACTCGCATTGCTGTACTCCACTTAGGCAGGGTGGGTGGAGGCCGAGTAGGCGGTGCACCGCCGGACGGAATGCGTCGTCCGGCATCCGAAGCGCGTCGTGGATCGGCAGAGCAGACAACCAAGCAGCCGCCCCTGGTGAGGACGCCGAGAGCAGCCGCGCGCGCCCCCGGACGCCGTGGAGAAAGAGGCCGCATCTACCTCCGCCATGAAGCGAGCTTGGGCCCGGAGGTCGGCCGTGCGAGCGAGGAGAGCGAACGGGACGGCCCGTGGCACCAGGGCGGGGTGATCCGCAAGCAGCGCATCCCGGGCTGAGCGGAGAGCCGCCTGGAATTGCAACGTGCCAGTCTCCACGTCGCGGCCGCCTGCCCCAGGAGGCGGCCCCCATGCCGGATGAAACGCTGGGCCACCGAAGCCGCAACCTGCGCCCAACTCCCAGAGAGAGAGGGAGAGGAAAAGAAAGAGAGAGACGTGGTCCTCCATCCTTAGCTTGAATCATGCCTAGGAAGCCAGAGATAGAGAGGAAGGAAGGGAGAGAGAGATAGAGAGAAATGGTCCTCCATCCTTAGCGTGAATCACACACAAAAGTGTGTGACCCAGCCTAAGAAGCCACGAAGGAGGGAGAAAAGTGGTCCTCCACCCTTAGCGTGAATCACACACAAAAGTGTATGACCCAGCCAAGGAAGCCACGAAGGAGGGAGAAAAGTGGTTCTCCATCCTTAGCGTGAAACACACACAAAAGTGTATACTCCAGCCTAGGAGGCCACGTGTTAAGCCAAGTCAGCTGTCCTAGTCAGATCGACACAAATAGGCAGTCGACAGGATGTAGCACAACATCCCTGCAAGGTGTCTGACGGTGCTGGACTTGTTTGCTGGTATCTGCACAGGGCACTGGCAGGTCTTCTTCGGAGTCAGAGTTGCCCAACAAGTCTATGTGGACAAGATTCCGGAGGCGCGCGAAGCAGCTGTACAGCACACAGACATTCTGAAAGCAAGGTACACCCACCTTCTTTCTTAGACAACCTTCAAGACTTGGGATACATGCTGCCTGGCAAATCTTAGAAAAATGATTGAGGTGGAGCATCTCAACAAGCTGCCGGAGGTTGATCTAACAATTGCGAGGGCGTTCATAGTGCAGGGTTTGATTGCAGGCTGACCACCACTCTTTTCCTTTAAATGACACAGGTTCTGCTACCCATCCACAGCAGGCAGGGGAAACGCGGTCCGCTTAGCAAGAAACGACGACACGACGACAGGCTCTTCCTTGATCTTGGCAAAGAAGACTTGTGTAAGAGGCAAAGTACGAGAACAAATTTGTTTGAGGTGATTGCCTATCAAATTCGGAGTTAGCTGCTCCAACCCACAGCGATACATTTGGGCTGACCTTTGACAGCCATCACCTCATAGTGGATGGTTTTATCCCATTCAGCTTCTTATTGCCCTGGCACAGGCCCAGGTCTGATTGGGCCGGAAAGCGCAAATGAAGCTCTTACCACAAGAGAGAAGACGCGCGGAGCGCTTGAAGTATAGGGAGGCCAAGCCAACACATTGTTCAGGCAGAATCTAGTGCAACATAAACAAAGCTACATAAAGCGGAGCCCTATGCTGAGGTATCTGAGGGTAACAGGGTCAGATTAGTACGCACGGGTGAGCACATAACAAATCCGACACATTAACTTGGGGAGCCGGAGCGCCGCCACGGAAGCCGGTGGCCTGACTTAGAGCTCGCCCTGCAGGCTGATGAATAGCCAGAGCTTGCGATTGCTGCAAATTAACGGTCTCTTTCTTCTAACTGAGCAAAAGCAGCATTCTATGAGATGCACCTCCTGCCCCACATATGCTGCCTCGCGCAGGGGGACCCAAGCACCACCATGCCGAGGGGGGGGTTCTGGCACCCTACCGGAAGCTGAAGGGTGGGAGGGATGCCGACTGGCGACCATGCCGTGCATTTGTCGGGGCGGACTGTGAGGCCGAGAGAGTGTAGCTCACACTCCAAGGTGCTGAAGGCTCGGGTGACATTTGCAGGGGGGCCTACCAAGGTTGTGTCATCTGCATAGCTAGGCAGAAGTACCTCTGGGTGGGCCGCAGCTGTGGTGCGCAGCGCACGTAGCTGAGCCAAAGCAAAAGGAAACTGCCAAGAGGGTCGCCCTGTCAGGTAGGTGCCCGTGCATGATGTTCGGACAACCCGCGAGGTGCCCGCTCCCCATAGTAAACAAGATGCAGCCCCATCTGTGCAATGAAAGAACGGGACTAGCGAGGGGAAGAAAGTGCGGAGCTCCTCTGCTATCGCTCCGCAGTCGACGCAGTTGAATGAGTTCCAGACGTCGACGGAGAGGGCCATCCAGCTAAGATTGGAGTCCATGGCCACCCTCAGGCCATGGACAACTGCTCCTGCTCCTGCAAAGAGCCCCGCGCCGAACTGGTGGGGGGTGAAGTGGAGATGGGCTGCTTCTCTGTGCTGCAGGAAAAGTGTCTTTGACACCAGGCGTGTGAGCACCTCGCCCATAGCGATGGATGGGGCCTACGCCCCCTGCTGCTTTGGACAGGGCGAGAAGGGTGCTGCAAGTCAACGCCGCCCGAGCATTGGGGGGGAGGAGGCCACGCGCCACCGCCTTGCACACTTTGTTTATGTGTAAACAGGAGAGGTCGCCCGCCTCATCGTCGAGCTAGAGTTGCGGAGATGTTCAAACAGCCAGCCCAATGGCCCGCCAGCTGCAGCTTTCCGGCTCCGTATCAGCGCCGACCGGAGAGCAGCCGGATCGAGCTCCGCTGGCGTTGGGGGCTGAAAATCGTCAAGCCAGGGCGGAAGGGGATTTCGGGCTGGGGGATGAAGGGCCCGCAGGGCAGCCAGTGTGTCGGCGTTGTGGGGTGCCGGCGTAGCTGGATCCAAGGCTTGGGCGGCGAGTGAGAGTTCCCTGCACGGCCAAAGCGTATAGCGTGGTGGACGGCTGTTGCGGCTGGGGTGGCAGGGGTCGGTTGATTGGCATTTGACACCTGGACAGCAGCCCGATGCTCCTCCCTGAGCTGCTCCCATGCACCGCTCTCAAAGGAGTTGGAGGCGCTCCAGTAGCACTGCTCGCTGGCCTGGTCCACTTGGTGAAGGTCCCAGGACTAGTCGAGGGAGACGCTGGAAGACCGTCCACGCAGCGTCATCAAAGCTGCTGCGCGCCATGCGGGTGAGGATGGGCCGGGCTGCACGCTAGCAGGTGGGGCCGTGCCCAATGTGGAATGTGCCTCAGGGGTGGCAGGCTGGGCTCACGAAGAACTGCATCCAGGTCGAGGAGCTTCGCCCAACACCACTGAGCTGGCAAGGGAGCTGGGGGAGGGGGTGCCAGCGTTGGGGTGCCGGGCTGCCGTCGTCGGGTAGAGGCCTCAGCACGGGCTTGGGCCTGCAGCGAGGCGCGATTGGCCTTCCTGAAGCAGTGGTGCTCGTATGCGAAGGCTCCGCAGGCTAGGCCAGGGCTGCTGACAGTACCCGCAGGTTTGGGGGACAGCTGTTGCAGCAGGGCGTGTAGATGGAGCTGCTGCAGCTGCAGGGATGGCAGGAGTAGGGAGGAGAGGCGGGAGGGCTGGGGCCATCGGGGGCTGGGTGGCCAAAGGAGTAGGACCTGCAGCCAAGGTTGCCCCAGAGCGGGGGGGCGACTCGCCGATGGGGGCCTTGTCGGCCCATTCTGCGCCCATTGCCGGGTCTGCTGGAGGATTGAGAAGCAGCAGCAGAGGCAGGAGGGATGGCGGGGGTGGGACGGAGGCCCGAATGTGCCGGGGTCGCCGAGGGCGGGGTGGCCGAAGGGGCAGCTAGCAGCGGTGCTTGTCGTGTGAGGGGGCAAAGCTTGCTGGTGGGAGCCCTGCCGGACCGCCCTGCGCCTGGTTCTCGAGCTGCTGGTGGAAAGGGAGGAAGCCACGGTGGCAGGAGGCGTGACGGGGGTGGAAAGGAAAGCCAGCCTGTGTCGGCGCCGCTGGTCCCTCCTGCGCCTGCTACTGGAACCACTTGTGCTTGGAGGAGCCACATCGGCGGTAGCGGCAGCAGTAGCGGCAACGGCAGCAACAACAGCAGCGGCAGCGGTAGTCCACGGAATAGTGGACATGGGAGGGGCAGTTGGAGGGGCAGGGGCCGCCAAGAGTGGGGTGGCTGTGGGGGGACCATCGGGCGGCACATCTGTGTCCAAGGACGCACTTGCAGGGGGCACATGCGAGGAAGTGGAGGGGGCATGCACACCTCGCTCGTACTAGGGCCGTCTCCGCCCCGGGAAGTGGCGGCAGTGGCCACTCCACCCTCCCTGCGTGCAATCTTCCTGGCCCCGGGAGGCGGCTTGTTGGGGCAAGCCCGCTTCGGACGAGGAGGCGGCGGCCGCACGCTGGAGGATACCGCACACGCCGCGGCATGAGTGGCAGGGTGCAAGGGCGTGCTCGGCTGCGGTGCGACGGACAGCGGTACTGCTGAGGGAGGCGGGACGGGAGGCGATTGACGGAGGACGAGTGCGGCTGCAGCCGGAGCAGAAGAGGCTGCGCCGCGGCCCTGGGGCCCCGGGGCCTGGCGCGGCATGAAGCGGGGCGCCCGAGGACGCCCGAGGCGGCCGTCGTGTGGCGTGAGGTGACGGGCGGAGCAGATGCCACTGGCACGGGCGCGGGAGACTGCTGCCCAGGCGAGGGTGGCTGGGGAAGCTCGGCAGCCGGCGAGGCGCCCGCAGGGGGGGGCCGGGGCCTGGCACGGCATCGAGCGGGGCGCGCCGAGGGCGACTCGGAGCCTGGCGCGGCCATGAGCTCGGCGGCGCGGGCGCGCCAGCCGGCGGTGGCGTGGGNAAAACGAGTCTAAAATGGAGAGTTTTCTTGTATCTGAAAGAAACTAAGGCCAAATAGCCAAGTACAAAGGCAAGCACGTCTAACGACGTACATCACCTTCAGCAGATTGACCCGCTCAGTAACCACGGGTCAATACATGGAAGTCGCTAATCGTTGCCTGAATACTGTATGGCAGACACGAAGCACTTTCTGCCACCAGGAGGCTACATGTAACGGAGAAGAAGAAGTGGCTCTCCTAATGGGGGCAAGGGCTGTGGGAAGCCAGCCCGAAAAGAATTGACAAGGTTCGAAGGGGCCAAAGTACGCGCTACGCAGCGACTTCGGGGCCTGAAGAGGCTGTGGCAGAACGGGGGAGGATGGACCACTCAGTAGTTACGAGTGAGGAGCCTCAAATCCGACAGACTAGCTGCCGGGAAACTATCCCCCTGACGAAAGCCGGAGGCACTATCCCCCTAACGAGGCCCTACGCTAAGATGGCTGGCTAGGTTTGAGGAGGGGCGTCCTAGCGAGCGACTGGGCTTGGGGTAAGCGCACGTGGGCTTTCCGCCTCGCCCTCTCCAGGAGGCCGCGCTCTGGCGGCGGCCTCCGGCTTCCGTCAGGGCGACGTCTTTCCGCCTGCTAGCTACTCAGATTTGCATCTACTGACGAGAGGTTACTGAGAGTTCGCTTACTGCTGTCTCAGTCCTTAGCACTCCGACTCCTTCAGACCTTGTCCATTCTTTTGGGCTGGCCTCTCCCAGCCACCAGTAAATCTGGCCGCGCTTGCTCTCCAGGAAGAGTCTTTACCAGCCCCTCTTCTCTATGGGCGCGCACTTCCTTTCGCCTACCGCGCCGCCCTTGGCCGTGGCCAGCTGAGGGCGGCGCGGTAGGGCGCAGCCAGCCGGAGCTGGATGGAGACGAGAAGAAGTTAAGTGTATTTGAAAGAAACGAAGGCCAAATGGCCAAGTACAAGGGCAAGCACATCTAAAGACCTACATACCCTACAGCAGATTGACCCGCTCAGTAACCACGGGTCAAAACATAAAGGTCGCTAATCGATGCCTGATTACTAGATGGCAAATACGAAGCCCTTCTTGTTCATTCTTTTTGGGGCTGGCTTTTTCAGCTCCTATCCTCAATGGGCGAGCTCTTTCTCTGCCACCAACTAGAGCTCGCCCAGCTTTCTGGTGCAAAGCATTAGCCTGAGCACGCTGCAAACAGGCCGAAACTCGTCATCGCAAGAACGACAGGTATGATATGCAGCTGGCAAGCCCATCTCAGCCGGGAACACATCTGCATGTCGTGTAGCCTAGATTGGCAACATTCTGAAGGAGAGTGTGGAAACGAGGAACTAAGCAGCCAAAATTGTCGATTGCCGCTGGCAGGAGCTGATCACTTTGGGGGTAATCGGAGTAGTGCTGCAGCGAGAAGGAGGCGCGCATGAAATGAAAGGGTGGCAATGTAAGGCAGTACCCCGTCAGGCAAAGCCAGTGCACATAGAGGGGCTACATAAAGCGAAGCCTATGCATGGCTATTGTATTAGCGTGACGTTGGTCCCAGATCTAACAGGTGAGCACAAGTGGGGCGAGTGCACTGGGCGATGGAAGGCCAAAGAAAGAGCGGGCGTGTACGGAGGCAAGCACTTCTGCACGTGTGAATTACTTACTTCTGATGCCGACCGGCTCCGCTGGAGGAGGCCGAGGTGGGGCCAGCGCCTCCCCGCCAGGGTGGGCCGACGAGGGCGGCACGCCCGGCGCGGCCCAGCCCGGCGCCGTCCGGGCGGGGGCGAGAATCTTCCGGATGCGCGGACGTGCGGGGCCCCGCGATTGACGGCAGGCCACCTCCAATGGGTTTTCCGGTAAGCGGCGGCCTTCCGGCTCCTGAGGCTGCTTAGCAGGGGTTAGTGAGACGTTCGTAACTGCTTAGGGCCGGGTTATAAAGGGTCGGTCGGCCGCGCCGAGGGGTACGTGTCGCGCGTTGTATGGAATGACCGGCCGTAACACTGGCGCGGGCCCGGTCGTAGTCGCTCGCCACGAAGGCGCCACATCAGGACGCTGACCAGGACGCCTTCTGCCCCCGTTAGGAAACGGAGGAAACGGCGCTGTGTGTAAGGAGGGTGGCCGGAATCGGGACCACCTCCGGAGGTAGTCCCGATTCCGCCAAACTCACCCCCAACGCCAGCCCCGCCCGAGAAAGGACAGCTGGCACCAACCCCTCCGATACACAAATTTTAGTGCGGGCGGCCTCGTCCTCCGTGGCAGCGACACCCCTTGACCCGGCGGTCAAAACGATTTTGACCGGCCGACCCGGTGTAACCTGGCCCTTTGTTTCTTTTTGTACTTGGGGCCAGGGGAGGCACTTCAGAGAACAAGCACCCCCTTCTCTCAATTTGTTCATTCTTTTTGGGCTGGCCTTTTCCAGCCCCTTTCGTCTATGGAAAAGTCGTGTATTTGAAACAATCGAAGGCCAATATGGCTATGTACAAAGGCAAGCACATCTCATGACATCGCAGCTAGCATCTAGCAGCTTCCGGAGCTGCTAGAGGAGTGGGGCAGCAGCAGTGGCAGGAGGAATGGAGGGGGGGGGAAAGAGGGCCGGAAGTGCCAACTGTGGCCTTGTCGACCTGTCCTGCTGGAGCTGCTAGAGGAGTGGGGCAGCAGTAGTAGCAGGAAGGATGGCAGGGGGGGGAAAGGAGGGCGGAAAGTGCCAATGAGGGCCTTGACGACCTGCCCTGGCAGCAGTAGCAGGAGGAGGGATGGCGGGGGGGGGG
>WELB01000012.1:610957-652070 GCA_009602725.1 Spirogloea muscicola
GCCGCCGCCGTCGCCGCCGGCGGCGGCGACGGCGGCGGCGCGAGCGGAGGGCGCGGGCGCCCAACGGTCGGAGACCTCTATGGCTGGACCTCCTGCAGCGGCTTGCCAGGCAGGCCATCTTCATTGATCGGCGAGCGGGTTAGCCAGGGGAGAAGAAGTGGCAACCCCAATGAGGGGCAAGGGCTGTGAAAAGCCAGCCCGAAAAAGAATTGACATAGGTTCGAAGGGGCCAAATGATGGAGGGGCCTAAAAAGCGCTAAGCAGCTACGAAGAGGCCTGAAGTTGCTATGTCAGAACGGGGTAAGATGGACCACTCCGTTCGAAGGGGAGGTGCCGGGCTTCAATGCTGCAGGCTCGCTCGCTCGGGTCTTTCGCATGCGGCTCTCCGTCTCTCTCCAGCACTCAGTAACCCCTGCTAAGCAGCCTCAGGTCAGAGAGACTGGGTTCCTGGAAGCGGGTCCCCTGGCCAGAGCCAGAGGCAGCAGCGAGGGCTCTGCCTGCACGCAGGTGCAGCGCGCGGGCCATAGACCTCTGCAGCGAGACGGCCAAGCGCATGCGGTACGTACACCTGCGCTAGCGACCCAGCGCTCTCTGGCTCACGCAGTCCACACGGTGCCGATCGCGCCAAGACTGCTGCCTCAGGGTCTCGCCGGAGTGCTTCACTTCCTGCAGCGAGTTACTCAGACTTGATGTTGCTCACTCGCGGGTACTGAGCTTCCGTCTGTATCGTCTTGTGTCAATTGTGTGGTTTTTCTTTTCGGCACTTTCTTTGGCTTTGGATATTGTCCGTTCTTTTTGGGCTGCCCCTCTTCTCTCAGGGCGCGCCATTCCCTTGGACTGGCCTCTCCCAGCCACCAGTTAATATGGCCGCGCTTGCTTCCATGGGCGAGCCCTACTCTCTCCGGTTCAACCCCTTGCGCCCGCCCGCCTGCTTGCCCGCACGCACGCACGCGCCGTTTTCCTCTGCGGGCGCCATCACGCGCACGACCCCCGGGCCTGACCAGCTGCAGCCCTTGCCTGCCGGCAGTCTATCGCTTGCCCCCTCATTTGGGAGAGCCACTTTCTCGTCTCCTCTGCAGCCGGCCCTCCGTTGGCCCCTGTCCAAGATGAAGCAGCTCCTCTCGGTTGGTTTGAGGCTGTTGAGAGCTCACAAAGAAATAAGAAGGGCATACAAAGGCCAGAGGCAGCCGGAAACCGTAGAGGCCACCAAGGCTGCTTGCGAAGCAGAAGAAGAAGATAAGCTTAGTCAGCAGCCTTGTCCGACTTGTGGCTTGCCTTCCAATATAGCCAGTGCCCGCTTTGGTAGATAGGAAATATCTCATGGCCGACGCAGCCAAGGGGGGCGAGGTTTGTAAGAAGCCACCCACAACGGATGAACATATCCCGAGGAGCCGGACAAGCGTAGAAATGGGGCAATGGCTGTGAAAGGCCAGCCCTAGCAATGCACCAAGGCTAAGCGCCTAGCTGGCCAGGCCCGACCGGGCGGAGGGCCGAATGGCCAGGCCAGAAGAAACAGCACTTCCAAATTAACAGCACAGCACAGGCCAGGCCACCGCCCTACACGTGCTAGGCCCTGCCCGCGCCTCAGCCGTCCTCCACCCTTCACATAGGCCCCACCGGCCACCGTTGCCACCGCTGCAGACGCGACTGACAGTACTGAGAGAAAGAGCCATTCCAATGTAGGAAGAGAAGATGTAAGCAACGGCTGTATCGGTCGAAGTGGAGAGGAACCAAGCTCGTTCGAAGGGGGCGAGGGCTTTGTAAGCCAGGTCGAAGTTAGAGAAGCTCGTCCAGTGGAAAGGCATTGGCGGAAAGAATGGCCGAGGTCCGAGGGGCCCGAAGGCTATCAGCTAATAGAATTGCACGACTCTGCTATGGCCACCCTCATTAAGGACGTGTCTGGCTTGGTCGTACTCTTACACCACACGCCTCCGACGTGCCATCGCCCCCTTCTGGAAGAACTTCGTTGCAAGAGAGAAGGCTCGCGGTAAATATGCAATTCTAGCAAGCTGAGCCGATACACTGTTCAAAGAAAGGGGAAAGCCCCAAGAGAAAGCTGGGCTCCCATGAGTACCGGTGCCTGTCAGAAGTTGAACACCCCGGACTGAAGACTGCTAGCTGGCAGCTGTGACCAGGCCATGCTCGCCGTCGCTGAACAAGGTGCGCGAGAGATCTTACCTCGATCACAGTCGACAAAACGCCGCTGATTTATCGGCGTAGGCAGCCATGAAAGCCATCCTCTCACTCTGCAACTCCCCAAATCTCACTCTTCCCTTACTTTGGTAACGCCCCATGAGTGGCCGTCTTCTTGTAACGCTATCCATCTGGGCTTCGCCTTGCAGGGCCAACATTAGGGAGTCCTCTCTGACTGGCCGCTCGTGCCTACTCCTGCCAATTGTCTCCGGCTATCACTTCACAGCCTTCCTCACAGTGTTTCTATTTTGCTCGGTGATCTTCGAGTCTGGGGCTCCCCTCTAGACCTTGTCCACTAATTTTGGGGCTGACCTTTTGCAGCCACCGCCTTTGCTTGGAATAGCTTTGCTTTTCTCGCAGTCACTGCCATTTCCAGACGCTTTCCACGCCCTCGCCTCCTTCATGAAGCGCTGCTTTTTTATCTCCTTCTGGAAGCTCAATGTCTCTTCTTGGAGGGATCTTCCACATTTTTCACATTTTACTTCCTCTGCAGATTATGCATGGCCAATGTCCTACCAAGGAGCCCCCTCAGCCCCTGACTAGATTCGCTTGACAGCCAGTGACTGTGTTGGGTCGCTCATCTGCTTGACATGAAGGCCTCGCCTATGAGAAAGTATGTTGCTTCTCTAGGGAGTCTGAGAGTGCCACTGGGTTGAGCAGACTCTTGGGTCAGGCAGTCGCACTGCGTGTGCCCTTATATGTCTAAGCGGCACGCCGTTACTGCTGGTCCACTTGCTGTTACAGAACCAATGCAGTCATCTCACCTGCATACGCACTAGGCAACGGAAAGAAGATGCGTGTAGCGCATGTTCTTCAGTAAAGGGGCCAAGGGTGAGCCATCAAATGTGATCAAGAGGGACTTGCAAATTTTCCATATCATCAACAATATCCTACCCCTTACTACCAAAGGCAGATAGTCTGCTGTGATTGGCCTGAGATGCTCGGTCCTGCAGGTTAGTAACCAATAACAACCCTCGGGAGGTGCTGACATAGTAATTGTTCACATTCCTCATTCAAATTTAAGAACGAAGGTCTTCCTAACATATATGCAAACGGGGCAGCTGCCAGACGCATGCAATATTTTGTATTGATATCTGGACTGACTGAATTGACTATCTATTGATTGGTTGCATCTCTTGACTGGAATCAAGCAATTATAAGAAACTCAATGCAAGCTCTAGCCAGCAAAATTGACAATGAGGCCGTCCAATCGCATCTCCACATCCCAAAGGTGGCAGGCAGTAGACGTCATACTGTTCCCTATGGCAACCACGTAGAGCGCGGGACAACAACGACGACAACAACAACAACATGATGTTGGGCCCAATAAAAATAAGAAGCCCGTAGAACTTGTGCAGCCTCATTACAGCCACTCCTCTCGTGCTAATTACTTAGCACCTCATGATATATCAACATTCAACTTGTAATCATTAGCCAATTGCCATTCTCGTGCACATTATTTCTACTCTAAATTGAGCAAAAAAAACGCAGATAAGACAAGGCTGTATAGGAGGCATATTCATCTGCTACAGGAATGGTAAGGGCGGTTCTCAATAGAGGCTCCCAAACTTTTAAAATCATATCATCTTTCAATGTAAATAGTAGCAGCATACGGCAGACACTTTTATTGTGTCTGGTCCAACTTGAGATTTACCTCTGTTGATCCATGTGCATGCACAGCTAACTCCGCCTGTATTCTGGATGCTCTCCAACGTCATACCAGTCAAGTCTGCACCTCTTTCACAACCACATTCAGTACGCAGCGGGGGTGACCCTTGATAGAACGGGCATGCGCTCTGGATTGTGGCGTATTCAGTTGGACTTATGTATATAGACTGCTGATACTTAGCGTCAATGTACTTTAGGGCTGCATTAGGGAAAATCCTGCATCCACACTATAGCTATTGCCCAGCAATGTCATGTTGATCCTTGTCCATATAGTGAGTGACTCCCAGTCGCATGAGTCACACCAGAAGAAGAAGCGCTCCTCTGCTCCCTGAGAAATAACAACAGAGGTTGTGTCGTAAAGGCCACCATTGCAGGATATCTCCCCATCTGCTCCATCTGGCAGGAGGTATTGCTGCTGCATGGAGTGATAGAAGTGCACATGGCTGCTGATGGACTTACGGCGGGCACACATTACTGGACACACAGATAAATCCACCACCAGTGGGCTTGGTGCAGCAGATCTGGTAAGAAAATTCGCGAGATATGCATGAGGGGCACATAGATGTAGCTGTGCGGTCAAGTCAAATAACGCTCAAACCGCACTATCATGAAGAGGCATGCTGCCATAGTGAGTGCTGTCGAAGCATTCCTCTACCAAATCCATCTGCTTGCGCATCTGCTTGGAAGGCACCTACATGCACAATGAAGTTGCTAACTTTGACATGTTTTATGAAAGGGCCTCAAGGGGCTGTGATACCTGGCCAGCAGGACAGCAGAGAGACTTCACACCGGTTGCCGACTTCTGGTAGCAGACCCGCTTAGGTGGGTAGCATTGACCAGTTGTGGGGCAGCACACTGTGTTGACAGGGCAGAGGACAGTGGTGGTGCTGGGAGACGGCTGCGGGCAGACTCTCTGCTCATCGACATACATTCCCTGCAAGTAGTCCTAATAAAGTCAAACAGAGCCAACGGCAGAAACAAGCACACTGCAGTGGCTTCCAACTTCTTACAGTGACAATTGCGAGAAGTGTCTCATGGGAAGCCATTCCCATGCACGAAGTCGCACATACATAGCTTTGGGTGCTCCATCCAGCAGCACCGGAGCTCGTTATCAGCGATAACAGCAGATTGAGTTTGGGAGGCGTACCTTATAACAGGCTTGATGGGCATCGCAGCAGCCGCAGGTCTGATTCTGGCGAAGTCACTGCCGATTTCACGCAAGAATCGTTAGTGCCTTTGCAGGAGGGCAAGTTTATCCATGAAGTATGGCAAGTCGTCTGTTGTGATAAGTAAATATGTGCCTGCAGCATTCACAATTGTCCAAGCCGTTGCTGGCAAATGATTCAAAGGACAGAGGGCCAGCAAGCAGCTGCTGACAATGTTGGAGAACATTGAAGCACATGGCTGTCGCTTCAATTGAACGGACGCTTAGTACTACAGCTGCACCGCTTGCAGGCACAATAAGGTGTGGCTCTCGGCTTTCATATTCACCAGCTACATTCAGGAACTCTATGACCAAGCAAGATTTTTCTGCTGAGAGGGTTGCAGAGGTCCGCGGCAGTTGCCCTTCAGCTGTCGAGATTGAACAACTATTATGGAGACCTAGCATCACTCTGCAGGATGAGGACCAAAAGCAGGAGTAGTAGGCGCCACGAGTGCAGAGGACAGGAGACTTACATAGCAGCATCGGGAAGTGCAGATAGGTGGGCAGACCGTTTGAGCCTCGATTTGAAGCGTGGTTGCTGGATTTCAGAAGTGAAACACAAGTGTTACCCGGGAGCGTTGTTGCCGTTTGTAGGTAGACAGCAGAGAGATGATTGCATGGCTTGTACACGAGGCCCAGGGCTACAGGTGTCAGGAAGCAACATGTGCAAGGAGCCAAGCATGAACACGGGGAGACGAAGAATGTGAAGTACACCGAAGTCAAAGCTGCCCCCTTCATGGAGCTTAGGCAAGCGTCTCTGCAATGAGACTTACCTGCAGGCAGCATTAGGAGAGCGACCAGGGCAGTAGCCTTGAGAGCCATGGTCGCCAAAGGACGAAGGTGGTTGGGAGGGGTGGGCAAGGGGCCGGAAGTGTGGGGCTGTGGAAATGAGTAGACGCGACCAGCACGCTAAGTAGAATTGTGCACCTCCGCTAGGGGCCGTCCCGCCAGCCCCTCACGAGCTTCTCTGCTTGCTGCACAGAAGGAGCACTTCCAGAAGAAGCCCATGGCTGTGAAAGGCCAGCCCAAGAGGAAAGGGCAAGGTTCGAAGGGGCCAGGAGGGGCGAGGGGCACAGAGGGCTCACAGGAAGCGGGGAGGGGGCACTGATTGAGTGGAGGGAGGAACAGGAGCGGGAGAGGGGCAAGCGACATGTTCGCCCAGGAGCGGGGACAAAAGCGCGTGCCCGGGTCGAGAAGGAAAATTTCGTGTATTTGAAACAAACGAAGGCCAAATGGCTAAGTACAAAGGTTGAGAAGGAGACGAGGTTGTTCCATCTCGTTCATCCCTCTGGGCTGGCCTCTCACAGCCATTGCCATTCGTTGGAAGCGCTGGTTGTTCTTCCGGGTCATATACCTCCGAGGGCAGGGAGGGCGAGAGAGCAGTAGCCACGGTGCCGTGCAGGGCGGCTGCGGCCAAGGGCGCAGGGAGGATCGCGGCAGCCGCAGCGGGCAGGGCAATGGCGGCCGCTTGCGCCCCGGAGACACGCCAGCCAGGAACGGCGAGGCTGATGGCACCGACGAGTGGGCCCGTCGAGAAACAGCTCTACCAATGTAAGAGAGAAGGCGCGCGGTGCGCATAAAATTAAAGGGGAGGCCAATTCTAGCCTTACAAATGTCCTGTTTACGGGGATGTACGAGAACAGCGCTTCCGAATTGACTGGTGGCAATGTAAGGCAATGGTTGTGAGAGGCCCATAGAGGACGGGCGGGGAACTCGGGCCCGGGTGTCACCGGCCGTTGGGGCCCATCTCGCACGCATCTCTCCGCGTGCACCGACGGCGGCCAGCACGCGCGCGGACCAAGCTTGGACGAAGAAGTGGCTCTCCCAATGGGGGCAAGGGCTGTGAGAAGCCAGCCCGAAAAGAATTGACAAGGTTCGAAGGGGCCAAAGTACGAGCTACGCAGCGACTTCGGGGCCTGAAGAGGCTGTGGCAGAACGGGGGAGGATGGACGACTCAGTAGTTACGAGTGAGGAGCCTCAAATCCGACAGACTAGCTGCCGGGAAACTATCCCCAACTTGGACGAGCCCAGGGAGGGAAGATTGCGTGCCGCCCCACCTGTGCCGAAACGGGCGGACGGGGTAGGTCCCACGGAAAAAGGAGATAAGCAGGGCCTGTCGACAGGACGGTGGCTGTTTCTAACTCAATTCCAACCCAAAGTGAGAAGCAGCTGCTTTTCCAACCGGCAGAGTCAAGGGATTTAGAGTCGTTCTTGTAAAGAAGCACGACTCTTTGTCTTTATAAAAAGCCCTCGACCCCTCTTTTCTAAAAGGGTCGAAGGCTGTGCAAGGCTAGCCCGAAAGGATGGACCTGTGAAAGGATATGCCTGTGCAAAGCAGGCCCAGAAAAGGTGGAACAAGGTCTAAAGGGCCCAGAGGCGCCAAAATGTCATCCAGGCCGGGCAATAAGGGCGGCGGCTCCAACGCAAGGCCGGGCTGCCCGGGTGGAATATAGCCCGGCCCCATGCAAGAGCGGGCCTGCCAGCCAGTAGCATCCGGCCCCGGGCCCCGCCACACGACCTCTGCCCGCACGCCGCAGTGCGTCGGCGCCACGCCGTCGCCGCCGCCACCGCCACCGCCGCCGCCGCCGCCGCTTGGACGAGAGGGAGGGTGCGCGGTGCGCATGCAGTAAAGTGGTGTGGCCATATTAAGCCATTAGGTTGTTCAGGCAAAAGCTAGTCCAAAAAGTGCGGCTTCATGAAACGTAGCTCTATGCTAAGATGGCTAAGAAAGAAGCAGTACCATTGTGACTTTACTACTCACGGGTGAGCACATCCATAATGTCGACAGGCTGAATTGGGGAGCCGAAAGCCGGTGTGACGGACACGTCACTTGGCGCAGGTAGTTAGCCAAATCGTCTACTAGCTGTGAGCGCCGCCGGTTCGCTCGCTCAGGTCTTCCGTATGCGCCTGGCGGTCTCGTTCCAACGCTCCCTTGCCTACGCCGTCCACACGCGAGCAGGCCGTGCTATGGCTGCTGCCTCTGGGTCTCGGTGGAGTGCCTCTTTCCCTGCAGCGAGCTACTCTGACTTGATGTTGCTCACTCGCGGGTACTGAGCTTCCCTCTGCATCGTCTCGTATTTTGCAAGTAATCGTTCAGACGACACGGTAGCCCCGACGACACTTCGTGTGCCACGTCGAAGAGGCACGTACACCCCGCGGCGCGGCCCGGCGGCGGGCCTGCCCGGCGGCTTGCCATGCTCGGGCATGCTGGCCAGCATGAGAAGTGCGCGCCCATAGAGAAGAGGGGCTGGCAAAGCCAGCCCAAAAAAGAATGGAAAATGTTCAAAGCCAAAGAAAGAGGAGCCGGAGAAAGGACTATCACTACAAAACACTGCAGAAGACAAAAACGATGCAAAGGAAAGCTCAGTACCCAAGAGTGAGCAACATCAGGTCTGAGTAGCTCGCTGCAGGGAAAGAGGCACTCCGTCGTGACCCAGAGGCGGCAGCCATAGCACGGCCTGCGCGCGCGGCCAGCATGGGCCTGGCGGGGCAGCCCCGGGGGTTCGAGGAGAAGTGGCTCTCCCAATGGGGGCAAGGGCTGTGAGAAGCCACCCCGAAAAGAATTGACAAGGTTCGAAGGGGCCAAACTACGAGCTAAGCAGCGACTGCGGGGCCTGAAGAGGCTATGGCAGAACGGGGGAGGATGGACCACTTAGTAGTTACGAGTGAGGAGCCTCACATCCGACAGACTAGCTGCCGGGAAACTACGGGGGTTCCGCTCCGGGCTCGCCCCTCCAAGGCATGGGCCCTGGGACCGAGCCAGGGACACCCCTCGGACGGGCTTCGGCAGTGCATTTGCGGCAGCGAAGGGCGGCCATCAATGCTCAGTCCCGCTTCACCGGGAAGCGCCACTAGCACCTGCAACCACACCCAACCCGGTTCCTGAGGCCATTCCCCTTGCATCGGCTCGTTGGGAGCGCGCTGCAGCTGCAGCCTCTGGGATGGGAAGAGCTCTTTCTTTCTTCCTTGACGGGGCGCCTCCTTGATCCACTTCCCCGGCTGGCTCCTCAAAGCTGCTGACTAAGTGTCACCAAGAGAAGGCGCGCAGTCCGCATGATATAAGCGGGAGGCTAAAGCAAGCCAGTACACTTGTTGCAATAAGAACAAAAGTTCACGAGAACTAGGGCTACGGAAACGAAGTGAAACCAGTACTGAAGGGGACAAGTACCCACGAGTGAGCAAATGCATATCCGCTGAAATAATCTGGGGCGCCGGAGCACCACCCCAAACGCCAGTGGCATGGCTTATTGTCGCCCAGCTCACTTAAAAGTACGGCTAGAGCCTGGGCTACTGCAGACTGCAGACTGCAGACTGCAGACTAAGTGAGAGCGGCATTCTGTGTTGAGCAAGCATGCTCGCGGGACGCTAGTCTGCCCTAAGCTTCCGGCCCGAATATGACGGCGTGCATCGACCAGGTTGGCAGGCTGTGGAGGAGTGAAACCCACTTCTTACCGTTGACGTCATTCATGTCCATAGCTTACTAATGAAAAACACAAGACCTCCTTGGGTGTGGACGATTAGCAGAGGAAGGCTCGGGAAGGTGCCAGTTAGATAAGGGTGACTGATTCCGGCTGTCGGCTGCTATTCCTCCACTTTGCGGCTGTTGACTAGAGGTTGTTGAGCACAAACTTGTCGTATCTTCCATGCAGACTAACTAAATGTGTGTGCTTTTGCAGATCTGCACATGTCTATTCGCTGATGTCTCTCAAAATGCCGGACTAATTGTCGGAGTCGTGATTGCTGATGAGGAGGGAGCAACAAAGGAACACCCGCTTTACCTGTTGTCTTGGGGAGGGGAAAAGACATTCAGACGAAGGAATGCCATCACCTTTTGTCGTGGGCCAGAAGCGGGCAGTCTCCACTTTTACATCGTTCTGTGGTGCAGCCAGGCATCCTGCTGAGTGCATTGACCTCGGATTGGCTGACTGATGAGGACTTGAAGGAGCTTGTAATGGAAGAGAAGTAGCGACTATATCTTGCGATAATTCCATAATAGGTCAGATTAGCAGCCCTTGAAGTAAGGGAGGCTCAGTCTTCGACGACTTTTGACAGCATCTCCATTGTCCAGGGCAGAATGCATGGACCAAACCAGTACCAACGATATTATGAAAAAGTTGAAATCCCTGCAAGTTGTCTGACGGTGCTGGAAATGTCTGCTGGTATCTGCACAGGGTTGGCAGGTCTTCTTCGGAGTCGCTTGACCATTGCCCAATACATATATTTGGACAACTATCCGGAGGCGTGTAAAAGCAGCTGTGCACCACACAGACATTCTGAAAGTGAGGTACAGCCACCTTCTTTCTTAGACAACCTTCAAGATTTTGGCATACATTCTTCCTGGTGATGTTACAAAACTGCTCTAGGTGGAGAATCTCAACAAGCTGCCGAAGGTTGATCTAACGATTGCGAGGCTTTTCATAGTGCAGGTTTTTGGTTGCGGTCTGACAACCGCTCTACTCCTTCAAATGACATAGGTCCTGCTACACATCACAGCAGGCAGAGGAAATCCGGTTCACTTCGCAAGGAAAGATGACACAGCGACGGGATCTCTCCTGACCTTGGGACAGGAGACTTGTGTAAGAGGCAAGTACGAGGGGGTTGTTGGGGGTGTTTGCCAATCAAAGTCGGAGATAGCTGGTTCTACCCAAAGCCAAATATTAAAGCTTGCCTCTGACAGGGCTGCAGAGAGCGGGCTCTCTTTACAAAAGGACAGGAGAGCTCTTTACACATGGTGGGCGTGGTTGTGAGAGACAAGCCCCCCCCAAAGAAGCAGTAACTTTTCCAAAGGGTTGAGGGCTTTGAAAGGCCAGCCCGAAAAGACTGAACAGGGTCCAAAGGGGTTGGGACAGCTCTGGGTCACACGGCTATGCAAGACCACGAGGGGCGCATAATTTCTAATAAGCAGCTGCAAGTCAGACAGAATAGCACCCAAAAGCAGTCCCCTTGCCAATAGCCAGAGGCGGCAGCTAGAGCATGGCTTGCTCGCAGATGCAGTGCGTGGACCATTGACCACCGCAGCAGATTGGTAAGTTGCGTGTAATACACCTTGAGAGGCGAGCTTGTGGCGTTGAACTCAGGCTGTTTCCCGTGCCGCTGTCAAGACATGGCCTGGCGCGCAAGCCTGCTCAAAAGGTCCGGCCACTGAGACTCGGAAGCCCTGTGGACATCGGTGGCCAGTGGATCGAACTCGTCCCCTTCCGTATGATCAGCCTGATTGGGCTCCTTGCCACGGGCGGCGTTGGCTGCTGCATGCCAGAAATAATAGAAGAGACCCTCAAAATGGAGCGATTAAACACATCTGTTGTGACGTCATTGGCAACGATGCGCGGGCCCCAGTATCAGGCGCGGCTGCAGGAACACCTCCGGCCGGCGGACTATCTTCACACGCTTTAGGACATGCAGCTGGCGACCGCTATGCTGACACGATGCATCGCGCAGCGGCCACACTATCTGGCCCGCACCATCCCTCCCTCATCGGCGGTGAAGGCAGCGTATGCGGCATTTGACTCTGGCATCCTGGCGTCCGCGTCCACCCTCGTGCAGCACCCCGAGTGGCTCACCTCACCAGCTGCGCTGCTGCAGGCTAGCCTGCCGGCCAGTCGCGGTGGCTTGGGATGCCGCTCAGTGGCCCGCGTCTGTGCGGCGGCCTACAAGGAGAGCTGGTCTCAGGTTGCAACCCCCATGTGCCAGCGATTCATCGTCCACGGCCAGCGCGCCCTGGAGCGGGCGGCAGCTGAAGTGGAGATCGGCCAGCTGCCCTTCCAGGTCGCCCTCCGCTCTGCCAGCGACGGGCTCCTGGCGGTCCACCCCAACATGTCGGAGCAGGCCGTCCCGTTCCTGGCGGTCCACCCCAACATGTCGGAGCAGGCCGTCCCGTTCATTCACCTCGCCCACATGCCTGACCTGCCTGCCCAGGCACGCTTCACGGCGCTAGTTGAAAAAGAGGCCTCTGACCAGGTGGTGGAGCTTCTCCCTCCGTCTGACCTTCGCGGGCGCGCGCGGCTCCTTCCAGCCTCTTCCCTGGGGCGGCGGCGTGGTTATCAGCACTACCAATCTACGCGGCGCTCACCATGCCCGACGAAGTCTTCAGGACAGGGGTCCACCGGCTCTTGGGCCTTCTCCCTCCCTGTCTCGTGGGCGGCACTCAGTGCGAGTGCAGTGCCCGTCACGCCGACCCTGCGGAGCTGGCTGCGCATATGCTCCGTTGCGCGCACGGGGGCGGACCGGTTCCCACGATCTCCTGCGAGATGCCATGCAGGGGGTGTTCATGGAGGCGGGCTTCAAGGTGGCTGGAAACACCTCAGTAATGCCCATCCAGCTGGGCGTGGACGGCCAGCCCCATACTCGACGCGCCGACCTGGTCGCCATCCCGCCCGGGCATCATCGCCGATGTGGTGACAGCTGACTGCATCGACTCCGCCAATCCCGCCAGATCGGTGTCGTTTGCAGGGCACGCGGTCGGCCTGGCGGCTGGGGGGCAAGTAGCGTAAATACGCTGATCACCCGGGTTGGTGATGAATTTGCGGCCCTGGCGATAGATGTCCACGGGGCTTTCGGCAGCCGCTGGCTGGATCTCCTCCAGCGGCTTGCCCGTCAAGCCATTGACCGGCGGCTGGGTCAGCAGGGGCGATGCCCGGCTTCAACGCCGCCGGTTCGCTCGCTCAGGTGTTCCGAATGCGCCTGGCGGTATCGTTCCCCTTGCCTACGCTGTCCATACGCGCGCCGGCCGTGCTATGGCCGCCGCCTCTGGGTCTCGGCGGAGTGCCTCGTTCCCTGTGGCGAGCTACTCAGACCTGATGTTGCTCACCCGTGGAAACTGAGCTTCCCACTGCATTGTCTTGTGTTTTGCAGTGTAGTCCTTTTCTGGCTCCTCATTCTTTGGCTTTGAACATTGTCCTTTCTTTTGGACTGGCTGTGCCAGCCCCTCTTCTCTATGAGCGAGCACTTTCTTCTTCTTCTTTCAGTATGGAGTCCGTCAGCCCTGCGCAGCATGGGCGTGATGGACATATTCCCAAGCGCTCCCAAATTAAATAGAAGCTCTTCCAAAGTAATGCTATGGTTGTAAGAGGCTAGCCCAAATGAGACTGAAGGAAGTGCCAAAAAAGAAAGGAGCAACTACTTCCATGTAAGGCAACGGCTGTGAGAGGCCAGCCCAACAGAATTGAGCAAGGTCGAGGCCCAGGTCGGAAGGGGCTGGGAAAAAGAGCAAGCGCGGCCAGATTAACTAGTGGCTGGGCTGTTACTGAGAGTTCGCTTACTGCTGTCTCAGTTTTTAGCACTCCGACACCTTCAGACCTTGTCCATTCTTTTGGGCTGGCCTCTCCCAGCCACCAGTTAATCTGGCCGCGCTTGCTTTCTGCTGGGAGAGGCCAGCCCAAGGAATGGACAAGGTCTGAAGGAGCCGGAGTGCTGGGAAAGAAGAGCGCAAAATCCAGCTCTTCTCACAAGGGGCCGGCGGATGTCTGGAAGGAAAGACGCTTCCAGGAGAGGGCGGTGGCTGGAGAGGCCAGCCCAGAAAAAAGACTGAACAATTTCCGAAGGGGCCGGGGAAAAGGGAAATTTCGTGTGTTTGAAACAAACGAAGGCCAAATGGCCAAGTACAAAGGCAAGCACATCTTACGACCTACATAACCTACAGTAGATTGACCCGCTCAGAAAGCACGGGTCAAAATATAAAGGTCGCTAACCGATGCCTGGATACTAGATGGCAGATACGAAGCCCTTCTGCCACCAACTAGAGCTCGCCCAGCTTTCTGGTGCAAAGCATTAGCCTGAGCACGCTGCAAACAGGCAAACTAGTCGTCGCAACAACGACAGATATTCAGCTGGCAAGCCCATCTCAGCCGGGAACACATCTGCATGTCGTGTGTAGCCTAGATTGGCTATGTTTTGAAGGAGATTAAGGAAACGAGGACCTAAGCAGCCAAAGATGTCGATTGCCGCTGGCAAGAGCTGATCATATCGGGGGTAATCGGAGTAGTGCTGCAACTTTCTTTGTTCAGCACAGCCCACTGCGTGGCCAACGATGTGTGTCGATGCTGGACCTTTATAGGCCTCCGTAACTACAATATCGACCAAAGCCCTTGGTCCTCCACCAGGTTGCACGCCCACAATGTCTAGTGTGCGGCGATGATGACGTATGACGGAAAAAGGAAGGCCAGGCCCAACACAAACGCCCGCCGCCTAGCCCCCCAGCCTGCCTCCCCGGAACTTGCTCTCGCAACACTATCACCGCTCTTGGCCCTCTAACTCTCGCCAGACAGCAGCGACTTCAGGATGACACAGCAGCCTCGCTTGCTGTAGCAAATCACTCTTGAGCACCTCCCATCTGCCCTTCCGCAGCGCAGCTTCCGCCGCAACCTCCTCAACAGGCACTCAAGGCAGAGCACAAACCGCGGACCCCTTGCCGGCCATCTGCGATCCCCCTGATATGCGCGGAATCTCGCAGACGAAGTTGGAATGCTTATGACATGGAGGCAATGGCTCGGGGGATACGCCGTCCTGCTGCTGCTGCCCTCCGTTTGCTGTTGTGGAACGGTGCTACGAGGACGCAGGCCTCATGCTCTCGCCCAGCTTGCAAGGTGGTGCGCCGTCTGCTGCCGACGAGTGATCGGCAGCAAGGATGTCAGGGCCTGGACTCACAGCTTAGAAGGGGCCTAGCGGGCGCCACCACCTCCGGTGACAGTGATGCTCATGGAGCTGCCGTCGATGCAAGCTCCGGTGGAGACGCGGCGGCGCTGGTCGCCGCAAAGGCGGCGGTCACGGGCTTTGACATTCCCACGCTGGAGGCGCTGTTCAGCAGCGCTCAGGAGTCCATCGGAGCGCACCACGCCGTGACGGCGTCGGTGGCTCTCAGCCTCGGCCAGGCTTACATGCGAGTGCGTGCTGAGGCCGTTGCCTTCTTGTCTGCGCTGGTGTGGCTTGCACTAGCCGGGTGAGCCTCTGACTGCCGCGGCACTCTCAGCTGCCATGGGGTTGGGCCAGGCTGGCCACCATCCAGAGCGGGCCTTGGAGCTGGCAGAAATGGCTTGGAAGGTGTTCGACAAGCTGGCAGGCGATAGTGGTGGCGGCGCTCATGGTGGCCAGGCCAGACCCATGTGCTTGCACCTCATGGCGGCCGCTCGGGGGCGGTGAGCCACCGACAGCCATGGCCAGGACTGCAAGACTGGCGGAAACATTGTTGGGCTGGCGCTGCTCGGCCTGCCTGAAGCCAGTTCCCATCCTATCAGCCTAAAGCCTGAATCCTAAACCCTTGAACCCTAAATTCTAAACCTCAACCAGTTTGCACTTTCGAACCCTAGTCACTAAACCCTAGGTGGCAACATCGATACCTGTAACTACCTCACCAGCAGGCGTTCCCGGCGCGTGCAGCATGGGGCAGCACGAGTTGGCGCTGGAGCACCTCGATGCCGCCCTGCGGCTGGTCCGCGCAGCCAATGCCACCCCTGCCGCCAAGGGCGGCGGCGGCGCCGTCGAGCAGGATGCTGCGCTGATGGAGTTCTCGACGCTCATGCTGCAGGGTGATGTCCACCAGGCGCTGGGCCGGCACGCTGCGGCCCTTGATGACTACTGCGCAGCACTGAGCTGCCAGGTGGCCACCTTGGGCCCTGCGCATGCTGATGTCGCTGCCACGTTACGTCAGGTGGCAGAGGTCCATGCGCACCTGCTACAGTTTCCGGAGGCGCAACCTCTGGCCGAGCGCGCGCTGCGCATCCACTGCCGTGCACTGGGTGACGGCTCTACAGACGAAGCTGTGGACCGCAGGTCAGTCGCTGGCCACTGTGACATTCAAGAGCTGAGGTACTGCCTGTTCTCACTTCTCTACTCCAAAACTCCAACCTGAGCTCATAAAGTCTAAGCTGAGTCTCTGAAGCTTTGACATATTCAGTTTTCAGAGACTTGCCAGTTGCCCTGTTGGCAGGCTCCTGGCTGTGATCATGTCGGGCCAAGGCGACCATGAGGCAGCACTGCTGCACCTTCGGAAGGTAGCCGCGATCCTCGCAAAGCGCGGTCGCAACCTGGATATTGCATACGTCAATGACTCTGTTGGTGAGGAGCTGAGCGCGCTTGGACGGCACAGCGAGGCGCTGGCCGCGTTCGAGGTGGCGATACGTAAGAAGGCGGCGGAGCTCGGAGAGCGGCACCTGGCCGTGGCATGCACCCAGGTTGCGGTAGCCGAAGCCTGCATTGCTGCTGGACAAGCGAGCGATGCGGAGGTATGCCGAGCTAGCCCCAGGTGGGGTTCAGGGTTTGACGTCCAGGCGATAGGGCCTAAGTTCTACATCATCAACTTGCACGTCGAAGCTGCCCCTTGGACAGCATCACGGCAGCTAAGTGCACAGGTGTCCCCCTGCTGCAGGTCTTCATAGAGAAGGCTGTACAAGCATACGGCGAACTGGACGAGCTGGCCAACGACCCGGCAGCCGCCCTTGAGGCGGCGCATGGCCTCACGCAGCTGGCAGGCGTGCATGAGAACATTGGGCAGTATGACGAGGCCATCATCTTCCTCCGAAAGGCGCTCGCCTTGCGGCGCAACATTCCCGGCCAACTGCACGCTGTCGCCAGTGAGGATCCATCTCCCTGCTGGCTCAAGTCCAGAGGGCAGTAGCTTCTGTGAGGTGCAAAGTCCCAATCTTGAGCACCTTGCGGTGCAGCATTTCCCAAGCCAGCTGCACGTTGCCAGTGAGGATCCGCCTCCTGCTGACGTGAATGCTGGGCAGGACTTGTGATTGCAGATCTGCATGGAGGCTATCTCATTAGAGTCTCAGCTTAGATTTCGTGAAAATCTTTTCACCATCATGTGAGCTATTGTGCCAACCTGTACTGAGAGCGTGCTAAGATTGGTGCAGGTACGCTGTCACAGATTGGCCTGACACAGCAGTCAGCCAGCATGCTGGACGATGCTCTAGTCACTTTTCAAGAGTGCTTGCCTTTGATGATTGAGGCTTTTGGGGCAAACCACTCATCCATTCCCATCATTCTAAACCAAGTGAGCTCCTCAACATTCCTCGGCCCATTTGCCCAATCACTGCTAATCCAACTCAAGGTGAAAGAGCGTACCAATAGTTTTCTCATATCCTTGCGAAGCGCAATCGCAATCCGATAGCAAGTTAACAAGAATGAATGTGATACTCAGTGACAATATTGATGGAGCCCTCGATACCCTGCAGATGGGCTTGGCACTGACGGAGCTGGGAAGAATTGAGGAGGCCGTATTTCACTTCCAGCGGGCCAGCAGCCTCCTCAACATGCTGGTTGGGAAGGATCACGACCAGGCAACTGCTGTGCAAGAGAACTTGCTAGCTGCTCTAGCAATGCTCAAGAGCCCATAGAACTGCTGAGACGCGGTCACGTCTCTCACGCTGTAGCATGCAGCAAACACAGACTCTTGACTACGATAGAAAGCAGAGAGGTCTTTGAAGATGGCGCTATCTACTGATTTGTAGACAGCAGTACGGTTGCTAGTGTTGTCTGAGATCCATGAGCTCAAATTTGAGCGAAGAATTCAGAAAGACATGGGAGCAGTGCTCGTATATGGCACCACCGTCTGCCGGCATTTCGTGAGGATGGAAGCCCCGCCGTTGACAGGACTGTATGACCTTGACGCCACCAGGCTCAGACAGCCGGAAGATGCCATACCTCCTGCAAATCCGAAGCATTCACAGTGGAAGCATTGCTGGTGTTGGTTGGAAGTTGATTTTATGCAATGTGAATGGGATCAACGCTTTATTGTTGGCCACCTAAGCAGAACACGGCAGTGACAGCGACGATGAAGGGCTTGCCACTCTGGGCATCACATATCTGAAGATCTAGTATCTCATTACCGAGAAGGGTCTGAGGGAGCCATCACGATAGCCACTGCTTCAGGAAGCATCACCTGCATCAAGCTAGCATATCTCAGCCCGTATGACTTGCATAACGTCTGTCCTAACAGAGAAAGTAGAGGCAATGTATCCATGCTCTCCAGAGCTTCATAAGTCTACCACAGCCTTACTTTCGCGCAAGCGTAACATGGCCCAGGTAGGTGTTGACCTGATACGAATAGTGCGTATGAAGATCAATGGATGACATGAAGCATGACTGAGATGGATGAGTCTGCAACAGGGGCACACACGTAAAGTATGTGCAATGGTTGTTTCAAGAAGTGAGCATTAATCCCTCTGGATGATTGCAAAGACACGAACCTAAGACCTCACATTGGCAATGACTTGTGATTTATGACAAGGATTGCAGGATATTACAGAGACATGATATGTCATTGCAAACAGAAAAGCCTACAGAATCCTCACACATCAAGGTGCAACATGCAAGATGGGCCATATTTGATCACTACTATCTCACATGTATCCAGCCCAGCTGGAATAATCCCCGCTTGTCCTGCACGTCAAAGATTTCCTCCTCATTGACAGTCTGGCACTGCACATGGACAGCAAGCCATTGCATTGCCAAGTCTGTCATATAAGAAAAGCTGGAATGGAAGGAGCAGAAGCTCTTCTCAGTGGCTGTGAGTAATACAAGAGTTACAGGAGCTGCCAAAGGAGGACTAAAATGCACAGCATACTCTTGTGCGGTGCAAAGGGTTATGTTTGCATATGAACCCTCATTGCTTCGGCAGGACTTTGAGCTTCCCAGCATTATTGTCATGCAGACGCCATAGTAAACAGGGTATGCATTGGAAAACAACGGTTTGGAACGGACATGGGCTCTTTTAGCATGAGCACAGCTGATGATGAGGATGAGTTGTGTTTTACCGAATCCGAAGTTGCCTCTTGCTTTGGCAGGATCAAGGTCGTGACGTAGAATGTCCCCTTCTTCTGTCACACAAGCCAGTACTTAAGATGAGTCAGGATAGGAAACTCAATCAACCAAGCAACCCCCGCTCGCAAGTTCTCACATTCTACCTGATAATAACTTGACGACTTACTCACTATGAGCACCAGTCCTTGCATACAAGCTTGCGAGCGCGAGGCAATCAGCTGTATTCTTTTTAAGTAGCAAGCGCAGGCTACTACCAGCAATCCAGCGAGGACTCCACAAGTCTCCAGATTCTTGGCTGTATTGGACTTGACCATCAGCATGAACTCCTCCATCATCTTTGCTGACTGAGCCATCCCAACCAGGGTGGACAAAACCTTAGTGTCACCCTGCTCTGCCTGTAACAATCTCGCCAGCTTCAAAAGTGGCAAGCAGATAATTGTGCCATATGGACGTCCCAAGTCAATCAGAGGCAGTCCACACAAGATCTCAGCAGGCTACAGGGACCTGCACAATGCCCCACTACCAAGACTGCACAACAGTGGCGAAGGCGTGACATGCTTACTATGTGTACAGGCTTGGGACCTTTTGACTCCCCTGAATCCCCGTCAACTAGCAAAGGGACTCCTGGCCGAGGATCAGCGACCGCCGATGGAGGGATGCTCTCAGGTGGGCCCTCTGCAAATCTGACATGCCCATTGTTGTGATGATCCAGGTTTTGCACTGGGACTGCCATTGGCAGGTCTGCTGGCTGCCTCACAACGTTGACAAGTGGAGCTATGTCCTGCCCTTCTTCCGCCAGCACTGAAGCCGGCTCAGCGGCTACTGGGGCCTCTGCCTCTGGCCAAAGTACAGGCTCCCTATTGGCCTCTGGATCCGAGGATGTTGTTCTCGTGGAAGCGACCGGTCTCAGCGGCTGGAGGCTGTAAGAAAGAGGCAATTTGTGCTTCAAGACATCAAACTTGATACTCATATTAAGTCAGTCGATTTTGGAAGCACCACCAAGGGTGCACTCTGTAATATAATAGATAAGAGCTTCTCAGAGCAGGTTGTGATACTTTGACAAGCTTTGACCCTTTCAACTTGACAATTTTCAAACGAGCAAGCGAAAGAGGATGTCCAATATGTGGTACCCACTGTTCACGTACCTTGGCATCTCAATGGGGGTGCTGTCTATGTAGCTTGGGTACTGAACCTGCAGTAGGAGGCATTTTCTTTCAGCTAGAAGCGAAGTACAAAGGCATTCTACCAACTGACTCCCAGAACCTGTGTCCTGGAAAATAGGCTTCAGTATTCAGTCAGCTGCAGTCAAGTAAATCACGCACAGCTTGATGCTCTTGGACGCTCAGCCTGCATGCCCAGGCAAGTCAGCTTCGACCCTTCTCTTACTCTTTCTAAAACCCGTGAAGGCTCTGCTCGGGCCCTTTGGCTCGGAAGTTGGAGGAAGGAGTGCCGCGAAAGAGTCTCTTCTCGCGGCGAGGGAATGGACAGTGACCTGCACGAGGAGGACATCCTTGAGGGCAGAGCTAATGTGCAGTGAAGCTTTCAGGTGCTCAGGTATATCTCCAAGAAATGTGCAAACCCTTAGCCCTTAATAACACCGAAGTAGTAAGTCTGTTGACCTTCCTATGGACCTGCCTGACTGTACTCCAAAAGCCCGTTTTCCAGAGCTCAGTACATGTGCTCACATGTTTCTTAAGGAGCTTGAAAGATCTGGATGTGATGGAGGACCAGCTGGCTGACTTCTGGCAGGTGCGCTCCAGTCAGGCGAGCCAGTGAGGAAGTCCATAGCATCGCCACTGCAAGCATAGCTCTGTGAGGCCATAGATCACACAGCAGCTACTTCACCAAGCTAGTCTCAAGGTACAGCCAACCTCCAATAGTCAGATGTGCTTCTAAGCCCCTTCAGCTTGCAGCAAGGCCAGGCAGGGGCTTCTAGTCAACAACGAGCGTCATCTTGAGGTGGCAGACTTGTTGGCAGGCAATCATCTGGAAAGTAGGCAGGCCTCACAGCACCGCTGGGTGCCGCAAACGCAGACTGCCGCGGAGGCGCGAGCGCTGCAGAGCGAGCACCCCTCTCGATTGCTGAGATGATCTGCTTCGCCTTTGGCTGCAGCCTCTCCAGCTCCGTCACAACTTCCCTCAGCCTCTGCAGATCAAAGCAAGGCGCTCTCAGGGTGCTCACTGCTAAATATTGTGTCAACAGGATGATCTTTCCTCCATCAAACCATCATGCCTGAGTGCGGCTGCTCTACTGTCTTCAGTGAAGTACTCCTCTTCCATCACAAAGACATAAGCCTGGTGCGCGCCTGCATAACACTAGGTCAACCTCGCCAGCAACCTTTGCTGGCTGTTGTAAGGCCCTAACTTGCTGCACTGGGCAACCAGAACCAGATGACACATAGGTGTACGCAAATGGCACACACACACCTTCAAGAAGTCAGCTCGCTCGTGGGGGAAGGATGCATGGTACTCTCGGTGTGCCGGGATGGTCTCCATTATGAGGCTGCAAGCCATCAACGCATGCAATTAGCACTTGAGCCACTTTACAAGGTGTCTACCTGCCTGCCTGGCTGGTGGGCACAAGTGCTGCTAGGCCGTGCCTCTGCTGCGCAACATCCAAGGCTGTCCAAGGACGTCCACGGCTGTAGAGACACGCGGCTGCAGGTGGCGGCGACCGGGACGAGATAAGTAACGGCGCGCTAGCGGCCACGTGCACCTGGAGAAGCGCAGGAGGAGGACATAGAGCTCCAGGACATTGTCCTCTGCCCGATAGACGCTTGCCTGCGCAGAGCAGCCGCTCGGTCCCAGGCAGCATCAGTACCTGGCAGCGCTTCCCGGAGTTGGCCGCGACTGACAGTAAAGAGCAGCACAAGCCAGCCATGTCTTGCCAAAATTCTCCGCCGCGGCGAGGCTGACCTGCCGGAGGACGTTATCGGCGCTGCGGTAGTAGTACTTGATCGGCAGCCGGTTGTCCACCTCCAGCTTCCGCGTCTGCTCCTCCAGGAAGCCCCCCATGGCGGCCGCCCGCGCGCGTGGCCCCCGTCGCACAACGCACATACGCTAAGCACAGTGCTGGCTTGGAAAGCTGTCGTCAGTGGAGGCTCAGCGTCGAGCCGCCGCAGCCGCCGCCGCCATCGCCGCCGCCGCCGCCGCCGCCGCCGACTGCGAAGCGCAGCCGCTTTCGTGGCGCCGGCGGTGGCAGGCGCGGCGGCCTCGCTGCCGTGACGGGGTCGGGCGCTGGGGTGACAACCAGAGAGTACCGGAAGGGTGTGGGTGAGAAGAAATGCAGTTGCTTGCTTATGGAAAAGATGGCAGTACGAGCCAGCCAGGGGCATACACACGGTGTTCATCGTTATACTGGCCACTTATTCTATACTAGCGGAGCCACAGGCTAGGCAAACAGGGTGTGCTCTAATCGAGGAGGTAATTTGTGACGGGATTGTGGCGCAAGGCTCTCATAGATTGCCGGTTTCGCCCCTTGGCGTCTCACTTTAAGCCGGAAGAAGCTCGTACACCCGCAGACGAGCCTTGGGCTGCTGGCCTGGAAGAAGTGGCTCTCCCAATGGGGGCAAGGGAGCAAGGGCTGTGAGCAGCCTGCAGCAAGGCGAGCAGCCTGGCATCCATGTCGCCGGGTCCCTCGCCCAAGTTTACCGGATGCGCCTGGCCGTCTCTTTGCAGCGGTCCCTAGCTTTTGCGGTCCACTTGCGCGCAGGCCGCGCTCTGGCGGCGGCCTCCGGCTTCCGTCAGGGCGACGTCTTTCCGCCTGCTAGCTACTCAGACTTGCATCTACTGACGAGAGGTTACTGAGAGTTCGCTTACTGCTGTCTCAGTCCTTAGCACTCCGACTCCTTCAGACCTTGTCCATTCTTTTGGGCTGGCCTCTCCCAGCCACCAGTTAATCTGGCCGCGCTTGCTCTGTGAACAGAAGAAGTGGCTCTCCCAATGGGGGCAAGGGCTGTGAGAAGAAGTGGCTCTCCCAATGAGGGCAAGGGCTGTGAGAAGCCAGCCCGAAAAGAATAGACAAGTCAGCCGAATGTCGACATCAGCAGAAACGTCTCTTCCAAGGAATTTTGTGTATTTGAAACAAACGAAGGCCAAATGGCCAAGTACAAAGGCAAGCACATCTTAAGACCTACATAACCTACAGTAGATTGACCCGCCCAGAAACCACGGGTCAAAACATAAAGGTCGCTAGCCGATTTCTCTTCCAAGGGGAGTGAGATCTGCAACGGGGCCAGCCCAGCCCACATTATCCAAAACCAAAGACGGTGCCAAAAAGGTCGGAAGTAGCTGTACAAGGCCAGCCGACTAGAACGGACAAGGGCTATGGAGGAAAGGCCCCATACTGGAGCTCATAACACTGGGCAGGAACAAGTGGCTGCTATGAATGAAGAGGACATGGATAGCCATACAGTAACCCCATAGCAACTGCTGTCTCCATTTCTATTTGCTTGCTCAGGCCAAGCATGCGAGCATTGAAATTTCTAGACTCAGTAATGCCCAGTCAGCAGCCAAGGGTCCAAAGTCTGGGAGCAGGAGAGACCACAGCAGCAGAGGTTGCAAAGGCTGGCCAAGAAAGTGTCCGAAAGCCGTGACTTGCAAGCTGTGGCGAGCTCTCCCTACCTTTTTGCAGGGCCTGATATGGGCCCTGAATGTCCTGGGAGGACCAATCCTTTGCCTCCCGTGTCCAGGTTCTCGTTGTGTGTACACAACATGAATCAGCTCTGTTTCTTCGCCCTGCCACCAGTGCCAATGAACACGAAGTAGAGCTCGCTTCACTTTGCACTTGATTGGCGTTGTCTTCCCACTCCATCGCGCAGCACAGCCCTCGTCTGGGAGAAATGCCAAGGCCTGGGAAAGTAGGGGCTTTAGAGCATTAAAAAAAAATTTGGCCCGGGGACTGAGACCTTCCGAGATGTGGCACACTTGCTGCTTATGTACCTACTTAGCCGCCCATTCCCTCTGGCGCAAGCCAGGGATGCGTCGGGCGGCAGGATAAGCAAGTGCTAACAAATGGGTGCGAGCTGTCTGGCAGCCTCTCAGCCTTATGGCATGTCCTTGTGGCTGCTGCATAGCTGCCTGATGGCAATGCATCAATGTTGCAAGCTGTTGAGCAACGGTGCTGGACACTGTTCATCTAGAGGAGGATGAGGAGGCAGCCTTTGCTATCACTTGCCCGCTTGTGCGCGATCGACAGAAGTATTTGGCTGCAGAGTTGATACAGTTGGTCTACTAAGAATGACATGGGACTAATATCTTGACAGTAGGTGGAAGTTGTCATCGTCCAGAACTTGGACAGACTTTGCACCGACGAAGTGCTCCAGCCCAAGCTCCTCTACAATATTCTTAAACTCAACCCGCTTGTCCAGGCTCAGCGGCACATATGGAAGCCGAAAGACAGGCCTAATGAGACCCAACTGCGCCAGCGCAGTGTTCAGCCCAATGGGATTTGGCTCAACAAACAACCAGCTTATCAAAGGTGCCAACTGCTGCGCAAGGTCGTCATCGCATCCTTCCATCAGTTTACGCATCAGCTTGGGCACAAGCGTGCTGGCCACAGAGATAACACCCTGCGCTCCTGCTTGCCACCGTGCTTCATGGCACTGATCATCATTCCCGCTCCACACTGTCATGCCCTTGCCAGTGTACCCCGCAATTCTCTGTGCAGACAAACACAAGAGCACGTTTGACTTCAGCACAAGCAATGTCACTTCTCTCTAGCGCACAACATTCTCTAACCTCACTCAGAGAGCATGCGCTCTTCCTCGAGGCACCAGTGCAAAGTAAAACGCGTGAATACAGCCCTCACCTTGTTGCCCATGCACTCTTTGACGCCTATGAAATTAGGATTACTGATGAGCTGCTCCATGACAGCTGGCGGAATATCCTGCCCTGTCCGGGCAGGAACATTGTAGATGATGCCTGGTCCAATAGAGAGAACAGACCTAGCACCAGAGACAGACTGCTGTAAGTATGTCACCTTTCTTAGCTTTGACTGCATGCAAGTTCCTACTAGGTGCCAAACTGCGCCACTTCTGAGGATTTAATGACAGAGACATAAATAAATGCCTTACTGATGACGTTCAGCCACCACACTGGGAATCAAGCCCCTAAGCCTAGCCCTAAATCAACACCGCCCTGAACACATTGGGTGCAGAAGCCTTCAAGAAGCAACCCTTAACGAAGCAACCCTAATCAGAAAATGACAGGGTAAAGTTGGGCAGTGACATTTGGTACAGACTTCCACTAATAGTTGTTCTTGAAGAATCATCAGCCGGCTGGACTGCGCCAAGAAAGCACCAGAGATAAGCATCTTCAGACCCATATTTCACCTGAAATGAGTGGCAAGGCCTTCCATAGACGTCTTCCCATAATAAGGATTGATCTGGAGGGCAGCATGCATTCCCACTGCGAAGCCCTGCTCTGTTGCGTGCACCGCCTCAGACGTGCTGTTGCTGCCGGTGTTGCCAATGACCTTCCAGAATGCAAGCATCAATGGAAGATGTTAACAAGAGAGACAGAAATAGCTCTTCCAATGCAAGGCAATGGCTGTGAGAGGCCAGCCCAAAGGAATGTAAAAGGTCTGAAAGGGCCAGAAGGCGCAAAACAAGAGAGGAGTAGATTGTGCCGCAGTCCTTCACTTACAAGGGTGCTGCAACAAGAGCTACAGTGTGGCTTGCCTCACATTTAGCCCACATGCATCCACAGTGCCTACACGTATGGCTGCTGTGAGGCGTTGGCAAGAGCAGGCCCCTTGCTTGACTGGTAATCAGCAGCTTTATAAAATCTTACCTTGATGCGATCTCCAAAGCATACGACCGTGTGGGCAATGAGCATGATGTGTTCATCCCAGTTCATCAAGTGTCCCTCGCCTGTTGTTCCACCGACAATAAGACCCTCTGCCCCGCTTTCTATCTGCCAAAACCCAGCCTCAACGTGCAATTAGAGATGACAGCTGTTGCCTTTACTATATACAGGCTTCTATCCATGACAGGCGTGAGGCAAGTTTCGGCATAGCCGAGTCCCACACAACCAAACAGGTCAGCTGACCTGGCTGTTGACAAGTCTGTCATAGGCTTGCAGGTCGAACTTGCCAGACTCGGGCAGGTACGGCGTCTTGATGGCTGTGATCAGACGGAGGCTCTGAACGGCCTCCACAGGCGTGCTGCATCAACAGCAGGACCAGCGGGCAGAGCCCGAGGTGTAAATAAGTCGGGGAAACAAAAGGGGCGGCATCAAATCTGCTGATGAGCAGCTGGCTCCAGCCTTGTTGGTGCAGATTGCGTCATCCGCCACGCCGGGATTTTGGCTACGTCCCAACATCAACTTCGCACAAAGCAGAAGGAGGGCCTTCCAGACGACGCCTGATCACTAGCTGGCACAAATTCTCTGTGTCTGACGTGAAGTCCAGGCTTTCTGGCCTTCGTCATAAGAGGGGCTCAACCGCGCGAGTTAAACGTGCAACTGCCAGGAACCCCGTTCATTAAGCAAGCAGGAGTGCCCTGGCCGGCATATGAGGGGTCAAAGAGCTCCAGTGGGAAGCCCAAGGGAAGCACGTCTGACGCCCAAGCGCCTCACTTCGCCTCGCAGGACGTTCATGCTGGCGCGACGCGCAGCCGGCTCAGCTCTCACGCCAGCTTCAGCGGGTCCCAGGCGCGGACTCAGTACGTTCAGCTATGGGAGAGGGTCTCTCGTTCGCGCACCTGGTCTTCACTTCGTCGCTCCGCATCGGCAGCGGCGCCGCCTGCATCAGCGCCGCGCGCGGCGGCGCCGTGCCGCCCTGCCGCCACCGCCGTCGCCGGCTCGGCACTGTCGCCGAGGTCGCGGCCGAGAGGCCCCCCCCGGCGCCCAGCTCGAGGGCCGCCATGGCGCCTGCAGGACGCTTTACGGCGACCACACGGCGGCGGTGGCGGCGGCTGGGGCCCCCCGCGGGTTTTGGAAATTTTCGAATGGCCTTTCGCTAACGTAGCCACTGTTTATTTGCCGTCTGGTATTGGGGCATGAGTTAGCGACCTCTACGTGCTGGCTCGTCGTTACTGAGCGGGTCAGCTTAGCGCAGGTACTGTACAGCTGACGAAGTGCCTAGCCTTCGTTACTGGGCTGGCCAATCACAGCCATCGCCCTCTCCTAGAAGATACTTTTTTCTTGTACTTGGCCATTCAGGCCCTCCATCATTCCACACGCTCCAATTCCTACTGCAGCGGACTGGGCTACCCGAAAATCAGTAGTCAGCTGTTGACGGAGTCTGCTGCATCGGCCTACACTGTTGGCGCCCTTCTGCTGTCTCAGTCCTTAGCACTCCGACTCCTTCAGACCTTGTCCATTCTTTTGGGCTGGCCTCTCCCAGCCACCAGTTAATCTGGCCGCGCTTGCCCTTCTGAGCTACAACTGTCCACGACCTTCCTGTGCCATAAACAGCCATTGCTCCAAAATGGAGCACACAACTTTCTCTTGCGAAGAGGATGGAATTGTGTAGCAGCTACATGTCTATCACTCAAGTAGCTATTGATACTCCAACATACAACAAAGCCCACCTCACTTCTCGGCCGTTCCTCAAGGCTGCTCAACCAGAGTCACAGTCCTGGAGCAGCTACGTCCATGTCGCTCTGAGTGCACCTCCATCAGGGTTTGTGGTGCTACTTGACTAGTTATACATAGCCCATAATTACCTTGTCACAAAGTAGACGCATGCTTTACATGGCAAAGTCATGGGAGGTTCCTCAGACAACGGACCAATTGTACAGTGGGCAGGCTGGCCAGAGCCCATGCAGAAGGCACATCTGAGTTGGTGGGCGACTGCGCAAGGAGGTTTACTCGCGACATATATATATGTCGCGAGTGGATTCAATGACACAGAGGGGCTTTTATTCACGCAATTTAGGAGGACCGGTCCGAGTCAATCGGCTGGGAAGTGTTGGTAAAGCGAGGTGCACGACTGAATGCACTGGTGAGCCCAAGAAGCAACCCTCACTGGAGCCCCATGACTGTGCGGATCTCTCTGCGGACAAGGCCCCATATGTCGCTAACAAGGGTCAATCTCTATATTATGCTACCTCCTCCTTTCTATCATGACTTTTCTCAAGTTTCAAATCTCACCAGCCAAGCTGCTGTGGGCCAAGCCCCAACCGCCATTAGCAGGCCACCTTGCACGACTTTTAGGCCATTCAGCATTTTGCCCGAGAAATGCGATTGGATGAAAAATTCAGGCAATGCCTTCTTGAGCTTGTGCCATACAAAAAGAATAACTTCCTCCAGGGCCATTTGACCATCTCTCCTCACACAAAATCATCAACAACAGATTAAACAGGCCTGGCAGGTGTTTTTGAGCTTGTATCTTGCAATAAGGTGAAGGTGGAAGTCGCAATATGTTCTGTCACAAAACAGGGCACAGTGAGGCAAACAGTAAGATATAGCTGCCACAGCACATCTAACAGGAACATTGTTAGGAGCTACAGAATCAAGCTTACATATTTTGTTGAAGGCCACAATGTCGCAGCTCTGGATGTACTCGGCAGCCTCGCCCTGGGTCAGTTTGTCTTCAATAAGCTCGTCAATAGACACAAGGTCGTCGACAATGGTCATCATGATGGTGAGCTTCTTAATACCATACCCAACAGCCACAAGCTTAGCTGCAACATCAAACACAGGAGGACGAGTGCAAGAGTCAAGAACCATCAGGGTTGCAGAAGTCAGACTAAGTGACAGTCAATGAGTATGTTACAGCATTTCTAGGGCAGATACAAGCAGGATCTCATGGAAGCCTTGTATGCTTGTGGATAAATTTCCCCGCTCAGTGGCGGAACATTGCTGTGAACGCCTGGAGGTCTACAGATAGATGTATAGAGAGGCAATCTGCACTCGGATGAAGGTAGGATGCCCACATGATCCCCAAGTGAGGCCCTCCATATGAATGCTGCGAACTAGCTCCTCCAGCTTGACCATATCAGTTTCGTCGTCCCAAGGCTTTACATCCAGCAAGACGGAAGACTTGCCACCTGCACAATTTGAACAAGGCCTCACCACATGCTCTGTCTGGCAATGTTGTTCCCTCTTGTCAAACCACTACCTTCGTGGCGTCACTGACAAACCATGTGCTGCGAGGCACGTCCTGAAGCCAACTCCTATGATCTCGACAACACAACGCGCATCTGCTTCAAAGCTGCAATGACTAGCTGTACTAGTGGAAATACCAGCTCTTTGACCATGGCATAACCACATCTGTGCTCCTCAAATTACCAATTATGCAAGCATTCTACAGCAACTCATCAATTTGACTACTTACTCTCCTTCTTCTTTGTGGACTTTCCAGCAGCAGCTTCGCGCTCAGCCTTGGCTTTCTTCTCCTCCTCGGTCTCCTCTCCAAACAGGTCCATGTCATCATCATCGTCGTCCTAGCAACAGGTTGCAAAAGAAAGGTTGGCAAACACGAATGATTGCTCCTGCAATACCTGAGCAGCCCACTGCGGGGACCATTGCGTTTGCGAAAAGCCAGGGAGTAAGCAAGCCTCCAATGAGCCTTGCTTTGAAGGGCGTGCAGGTAGTCATATCTGCTGCTTCGGACCTCTGAGCGTAACAAATAACAGGCCTCTTGTAGGTCACCGCCAATAGGAGCTCACATCAGCAGCCGGAGGAGGAGTTGCTGGCGCAACTGCTACGACGCCAGCTAATGTTGCAGCTGCAACCCCTGCTGCCTCATCAGCAGCGACAGGAGGTAGTCCTCCCTTTGGCGCCGCCTGAGTCTCCGCGTCGTTGCCACCAAGGTCAACACCTACCCCTTGACCAGGGAAGCTGCGCAGATAGGCAGCCGGAAGTTGAAGTGGGGCACCTGGCTAGTGCTGCGGCAAGCTAGTCGTAATCATCCAAGTGAAGGAGGAACAACGTGAGCCAATAAACGTGACAAAGCAGACGCTCATTGGGAAAACATTGGCGAACCAAAACCATTTCTGCCTTGAGACGCGTGAGACACAGTACATGCAAGCCCTGCTTCTCAAGAAGATCAACTCTTACAGGAATCTGATGTTCTGTGCAGCAGGCTTGTCTGACTTGTACGTGATAAACGCAGCTTAACATCACTGACGTGAGCATAAAATGAAATAGCTCAGTTTTGCTATTTGTCGTTGTATTTCAAATGTACGCCTCAAGTGACTATGGCAAGGCAGGCAGCTTCGCCCCTACGTGGACCTTCACCTGGAGCCCAGCAGCGCGCTGATGTGCTTGTGCCACCGTGCCGCATTGACGTACTCGCTTGCCACGCCCTTGAGCACGCTGTACACCGCGAGGTCGTCTCTGGAGGCCTGGTACCTGTGCACAGCCCGGCTGGACTTGGTCAGGCCTGCCACTACTCCTCATATGCACAACATTGGCGAGGTCCACGCAGTCGGCCTCAGGCCAGTACTCAGTGACGTCGAGATCAATTAACATCGTCAAGTCAAGGTAAGCGATGAGCCGAGGCAGCGCCGTCTTGCGATCGACCACTGCAGTAGCCTGTGAAGAGGGCCAGCAGCTGTGATATAGCACCCAAGGCCCAATGTAAGACGAAGTGAGCAAGTCCTCCCATCTCATGGAGACGCGGGGTCGCGACGACGAGCTGCGGCGCAGCCCTGCGGCGTGCGCGGGGCGGCGGAGCGGGTGGCCATGACGGGGGGGTTGGAAGGCAGCGGCCTCACCCGGTGATGTAGCTGCGCGTGAGCAGGTACTCGTCCAGCGCCTTGAGGCCTTCGGGAGACGAGAGGTTGCGGAAGGACGGCGTCGCCGCAGCGGCGGCCATGGCGGCGGCGACGGCGGCGGCTGCGGCGGCGGCGTGCGAGCGGCGGCGGCGGTGGGGGAGTGGGGTCTGGGGTTGGCTGCCCTGACCTGGCAGAGTGAGGCGGATCCGGGGAGGAAATACCTCCCCGACGTTAAGGAAAGCCCGAGCATTTCCTTGACGGAGCCCGTCCCCACTGGCTGCCAGCCCTTTACCCCGTTTTTGTTTGCACCCTTTTTGGCGCCAAGCGGATCCAAAACGCCGTGGAGCGGGGCGAGCCTGTTGCGCGGCACCATCCGAGGCGGCGTTAGCCAGACCGATTTCCATTAATCTCGCACCAGCGATCGGCAGCCCCCGTGCGCGCCGTTCGGGACGGCCGGCCTGAGCGGAGCCCCCCGGGCCAGAAAGTGGAGGTTCTACACCGCTCACCGTGGCGGTTATCGGAGCCTGGAGGCGGAGCGCCGGGGAGAGGGGCGCGGTAATGGAGTGTGGGCTGTTGCGGCGAGGGAAGGCGGCTCCCATCTGAAATCCATCTAATTTGTTAGTGTAGGTTGGCCTTCGCCGTCTGCGCCTCCCGCCGCCGCAGCGGGCAGGCCATCCCGGGCGCGGCGGCGCCGGTTGCGGAGCCGGCGGCGGCGGCGGTCCTGCAGGAGGCGCGACGCGGCCGCCTGCCGAAAGCTGTGACAGCCACCGCCAGGAGATTGACATTCGCGCGTGAAGCCGGCTTCGCTTTTGACGACTCTGCCTATCACAACGGCCACCGCGAGCTGTCGTGGCGCGGGGAGAGGTCTTGCCACCCGCCTCCATGGCTCGCAAGGAGCCCGAGGATGATGTTGGACGTCCTGCAAGAAACCCTGGGGCCAACCCGGAGGCCGTCGCCGCAGCTCGGCCTGAAGCGGAGGATGAGGAGGATCCGGAGGAGATGGCAGCTCTGGAGCGCGAAGAGGACGGCGCCGAGGACGACGCGCCGGGCACTGATCCCCCGACGCCGTTGATGGAAGCCGACGGCGACGACGCTGCCGACGAGGAAGATGGCGACAGCGACGAGCTCCCAGAGGTAGCCTGCAGTGGCGGACACCCCCTACTGAAGGACTTGCAAATTCTCTCATGACCGCTTGCCAAGCTTCGTCAGGAGCTTCGTGGACAGCAGAGTCGCTGAAGATGGAGTGGTGGATGTCTGCGCAGGGCATGCGATCCCCGTCCAAGCGGGAGGTTGCCAGGCGGGAGCGTGAGAGGCTGCGCGAGATCAAGAAGCGTAAGAAGGATGAGCTGGAGAGCTTCCTGACCAAGCAAAATGAGAGCATAGAAGCTGATACGGTGAGTCCTACCGCAAGCTCACTGCGGTCCTGTGGATCCGTGTGTGCACACTTCTGCTACTAGTCACCATTGTCCTGGAAGCCACATGCTCCATCTTCCAGCATCCTCTCTTGCGCATCCTCTTTCCTTGTTCAGGGGCTTGTCAAACGCAGCACTGGCACTTTCTAGGCTTCACTGAGAGGATCTGTGAGGAGCCTGACGTCCGCTTATCAGTTGAGAGGTCCTTGAACGTCAGCTTCGGTGGCGTTGAAGTCCAGTCACACGCAGGCGCGTTAAGAGTAGGCAACAGCTGCCTCATCATTGACTCTGTGTCAGGGGGCTTGTGGCTGGGTAGACGGACAAGGCAAAAGGCAGACTGAAGTTCCTCCTGGCTCAGACGGAAATCTTTGCTCACTTTGCTCAAGGTGCCAAGGGTGCAGCCACAGTTCCCAAGAGCAAGGGCAGGTCCGTTATGACTCTCCACAGACGTTTGGCTGTGCAGCGATAGTGATCCCAGTGCTAAAGGTTCTGCAAGGTGCCTGATGCAGACAGTCCATCTTCTTCGTCTGCCTCTCTTGGACAAGCTGGTCAGCTGACAGCTGTCAGGTGCTCCACCTTTCGGAGTGACTGCTTAAGTTACCACATTGACATTGCAGAGGTAGGCACAGCTCTAAAATGACGGAGGCTGAGGAAGATGAGGAGTATTTGAAGGAGGAAGAGGAAGCTCTAGGGGATGCTGGAAGCGGAGGCACAAGGCTTCTCGTGCAACCCTCTTGTGAGATATCAGAGAGCCCTCTTGGCACATACTTAGTCTGGGATAGTCACTGAAGTTGACGCCTGCCTTGTGAAAAGCTTTTGCAGCATGTTCCTGTTGTGTGGCTCATTGTTTCAGGCAACCAGCCTACTTGATATGCCCCTTGTTCTGCTTATTATTTATAAGCTCTGAAGCTTATTCATAAGCTCTGAAGCTCTGGAGCTCGTCAGCACAAGGGCTTAACTAGAAGACCTATGGCAGTTGACTCTGTTGCTGAGATGCAGGTATACAGGGCAAGATGAGAGATTATCAACTGGCTGGCCTAAATTGGTTGATTCGTCTGTATGAAAATGGCATCAATGGCATTTTGGCCGACGAAATGGTAAGCTTCTCATAGGATCTTCTCCATGCAAAGAAGGACATGTGTCCAATTAATGCTTGGCACTTCTATACTGCATGTTAAGATCATCTCCAGCCTACGTTGCAGCAAGAAGGTTGACAACGACTCTGATGAAATAGACCAGCGGTCCCTTCATAGGACTGGGCAGCTGAGATTTTTCAGCACTATGATCAGCGGCCAATGCTTTCTTATCCTCACATCTGTCCACAAGTTGAAGGACACCTGGTCGTTTAATTCTCAGGGACTCGGCAAAACCCTGCAAACGATCTCGCTGTTGGGTTACCTACATGAATTCCGCGGCATCTCTGGACCTCACATGGTAGTTGCTCCAAAGTCTACCTTGGGCAACTGGATTAACGAGTTCAAGCGATTCTGTCCGTCATTGAGAGTCTTCAAACTTCATGGCAATCAGGAGGAACGAGTAAGTATCAGATTTGAGCAGGGGGAAAGGCATAATCATACTCGTTAATGCCACGATGTAATAGGTCATGGAAGTGAAGGAGGTTCCAGCAACTTGCCTTCCTGAATGTCTTATGTCGTGACAAGCTGTACTCCGTGACATTTCATCACAAGTCTATCCAACGGCTATCTGAGTAAGTTGTCTACTGATGCAGGCCTACCAGAGAGACAATCTCTTGCAGCCAGGCAATTTTGATGTGGTCGTGACCAGCTTTGAGATGGCAATTAAAGAAAAAGGTGCTTTCAAGAAATTCTCCTGGCGATACATCATCATTGATGAAGCGCATCGCATCAAGAATGAAAATTCAATTCTGGCAAAGACAATGCGCATTTACAGTACAAACTACAGGCTCCTGATCACTGGTACTCCTCTCCAGGTACTAGTCATTCTAGTACAAATGTAGTGCAACTGGAATCTCATTACAGCTGTCAGAAAGGAAGACTTAGGAAGCCTCTGCATGGGGATGCTACCTGTATGAGAAGATTTATCAGCGAGGACAGGTCACCATGACTTAGCACTCTGCTGTTTGCACTGAGCTTATGTAAAAATTTGCATGTTGCAGAATAATCTTCATGAGCTTTGGGCTCTCCTCAACTTCCTTCTCCCAGAAATCTTCAGCTCGGCTGAGGCCTTTGATGAGTGGTTTCAAATGTCTGGCGAAAGTGATCAGCAAGAAGTAGTTCAACAACTTCACAAGGTCTCCTTCAGTAGACTGACCAGACACGTTGTGTGTTGGTGGTCATGCTATTGTCCTGTTTAGCCTAGATGGTCGTTTCTTTGTGCTTGCTCGTCAGTAAGTCCTTGACAAGGCCTTTCACAGCTTCTCAAGGAAGTATGCATATGATGTCCTAGTTGCTTGCAAGGCTTTGTGGTCAACAGGGGTCATGAATTATGCACCACGTGAGTTCTGAAGGTCAGCACAATTTGGAAAAAAGACATCTGCTAATGCAGGCCAAATTAGTCAGACCACACAATTTGCCTTGAGCACAGTACTGTAGTCTGACTCACTACTGGACTTCTGTGCAAGCAGGTCTTGCGGCCATTCCTCCTGAGGAGACTGAAAAGTGATGTCGAGAGGGGCCTGCCGCCCAAGAAGGAGACCATCCTGAAGGTTGGCATGTCAGAGATGCAGAAGAGCTACTACCGTGCTCTTCTGCAGAAGGATATTGATGTTATAAACAGTGGCGGTGAACGCTCTCGACTGCTGAATATTGCCATGCAATTGCGGAAGTGCTGCAACCATCCCTACCTTTTCCAGGGAGCAGAACCAGGCCCCCCTTACACAACAGGCGATCACCTTGTCGAAAATGCAGGTATGACGTACATGTCGTTTTCTTGGGCAGCACATTGAAATCCAACAGTACATGCAGTCCTCTTCTCCAGGGACGACTGATGTCACAAGCTACCAACCAAATGAAGCTCATCATTGATACTCTCACATTCAATTGAGTGTACTGCACGCCTGTAAATGCTTTTGCAGGTAAAATGGTCCTGCTGGACAAATTGCTGCCCAAGTTGAAGTTGCGGGACTCTCGCGTTCTCATCTTTTCTCAGGTATGCTTGTTGCAATTCGTCAGGCCTGCTGCGTGAACCTCGCAAGTCAGGTCTATCCCGCACTCACAATTCACTACCAGAGTCAATATGTTGGTGTGCTGTGGTTCTATTGGTGTGCAGATGACACGCTTGCTGGACATCCTAGAGGACTACCTGCTTTACAGGAACTACCTCTACTGCAGGATAGACGGCAATACTGGTGGTGATGAGAGAGAGAGCGCAATTGAGGCTTTCAATCGCGAGGACAGCGACAGATTCGTTTTCTTGCTGTCTACGCGAGCTGGAGGCCTTGGCATCAACCTTGCAACTGCTGATGTGGTTGTCATCTATGACAGCGATTGGTGTGTAAACTGAAAAACAGGCCAATTGCTTGCAACTATTGATCACAGCTGCATTCATCAGTTGTTGAAATTTGGACGTGCTTACATAAACAGAGCCTGACTGTAGCCTTGCGAGCCGTCGCATGGTCCTCTCAAATGACAAGCAAATGCAGGAGCAGAGATATTGACAGACTAATCTAACACCGTTGACACCCTGAGCAGGAACCCGCAGGTAGACTTGCAGGCTATGGACAGAGCTCATCGAATTGGCCAAAAGAAAGAGGTCCAAGTCTTCCGGTTCTGTACTGAGGTACGTCTTGCTGCCATTTGATGAGCTCATACTTGTCGAGAAACTTATCCACAACCATGGCTCAGTGAGTCTGGCTTGTTGATCAGTCTTGAGCAGCTTTACCCTTTTTGAGCAGGAAGACGCAGAGTTGATATGTGATCCTTGCATCAAGTACAATACTGATGTTGCATGTTCTTGACCAGTACAGTATACAATTGAAGAAAAAGTCATTGAACGAGCTTATAAGAAACTGGCGCTGGATGCTCTCGTCATCCAACAGGGCCGTCTAGCAGAACAGAAAGGTGGGTACTGTAGCAAGCAGTAGCCTGAATATTACTTGCACGTTGCCAGTGATTCCCAGGTGCGATGCTGTCATGCAAGAATGAGGCATACATTTTGAATCCGATAAGTCCTATGTTGCAGGGGCAGGTAGACATGTTCTCTATCTCGATTCAATTGATAGATCGGCCAACTGCCATATCTTTCTGCTGTACATGGCAACGAGCTCACCTTCAACACGCGGTCACCTGTGTGCAGCTGTTAACAAGGATGAGCTTCTCCAGATGGTGAGATACGGTGCAGAGAAGGTCTTCAGCAGCAAGGACAGCACGATCACGGATGATGACATTGATCGCATCATAGCCAGGGGAGAGGAGTCCACCAAGGAGCTGGATCAGAAGATGAAAAAGTTCACTGAGGACGCCATCCAATTCAAGATGGATGATAGTATGCTCTTCTTACGCTACTCAGACATGCAATTTATATGAGATAGTCGAAAATGAGCTACGTGTGCGTGGCACTATCAGTTGGCTCTCACTTTCGAGAAAGTATACGCTTTTACTTTTTGCACAGGTGCTTATTTCCATCTCTTTGCTGTGTTGCACAGCGTCGAGCTTGTACAACTTTGGAGAAACTCAGGAGGAGAAGGTAGATAGAAGCTCCCTTGGAAGCTGTTCGACTCCCGCTTTTATTAATCTATGAACCTATGAACCTACAAAGTGGCTTTTGCTGCAAATTCAATTAATTTCATGTCCATTCTCTCGCAGGATGAGAAGGGAGACTTGAAAAAAATGATAGCTGACAATTGGATAGAGCCTCCAAAGCGTGAACGGAAATGCAAGTAAGTCAGTGATGCTGTTAACCTATGGCTGACATCCTGGCGGCAAGCAAAGGGTTCAGGAGCGATGTTGGCTTAGTAGGAGTGGCTGTGTGGTTGTGAAGCAAGAGCAGGTCTTCTGCTGGAGCTTCTCTTGGTGCTGGTGCAAATGTGCCTACGTTGGCACCTACATCACCCATGAGTTGCGCTGAAATCTGTGCAGTTATTCTGAGGCAGACTACTACCGACAGGCAATGAGGTCCCACCAAGGGCCAAGTAGACCTAGGGAGCCAAGGATGCCTCGCATGCCTGCATTACACGACTTCCAATTCTTCAATACAAGAAGGCTAGCAGAGATCCATGAGAAGGAGATTCGCTATCTAGTGGTGGGTTCGATTTTCAGATGGTATATGTTGATGGTTGTTCTTAGTGTGCAATGCTGTTCTCCTCTATCATGTTTAAAACAGCAACAGCAGCTACAAAATTCAATATCAGCTACTTGCATAGATCAAATTGCAGTTGTTGGAGCAGAGCATGACAGTCGCTGATTGGCCGGTTTGCTGCCTGTCAGGCTTCCAAGCAGCAGGCAAAGGATGAGAAGACCGACGAACCCAAAGAAGAAGGTACAAGATCAGTCCTTGTGATGTTACTTTCCCTGGATAGATACTGGTAGACAGAGAAGTGCTCGTTAGTCTTGGTCGACCAACCTCAGGTAGCTGACACAGTGGCTCATTAAGGTCGGGCTTGACTTTGACATTGCCAGATGACATGGGAGGATGTCTCACTCCAGAGGAGCAGCAAGAGAAGGATGAGCTTCTCTCTGAGGTCTGCTCTGCATCATCTTGACCTACCTCTCGTCATCTGTAGCGTGGTACTAAATGACTGATGTGGATGTATTGTTGCCACCGGGGCCTTGGGCTCGTCCATGCAGCCTTCGGCATGTCCAAGATATGTCCAAGACATATCTAAAATACTGAAGCATGTGTTCAAGAAATATTCTTTGCAGGGGTTCAAGGAATGGACAAAGCGAGACTTCAATGCATTTGTGCGAGCTTGCGAGAAGTATGGAAGGAAGGACTTGAGGAGCATTGCCACAGAAGTGGAGGGCAAGACTGAGGCTGAAGTAGCTGCATACTGCCGAGTATTTTGGATACGTTACAAGGAATTGAACGGTATGATAAGCTATTATTGTCAGCATGTCATGTTATACTCTCTGAACTGATGTTCGCCTGGTATCCTTGTCCTTCATGTACTTCTGAGTAGTGACATACCAAGCCAACTCCTCACTGCCGAGGTGCTGACATGCAGATTGGGAGAGAATTATTAAGAATATTGAAAAGGGAGAAGCGCGTATTGTTCGGAAGGACGAAATAATGAGAGGACTAGGAAAGAAGCTAGACCGATATCGAAACCCCTGGTACGAGTTGAAGATTCAGTATGGTCAGAACAAGGGAAAGCAGTGGACGGAGGAGTGCGACAGATTCTTGGTGAGTTTGACTTTCCATAATACGAATGTTCATAGATCTCACTGATAGTCCATAGCAAGATACTTGTCTCACCAGATCTCCACATTTCAGGATACTGTTCTTACGCTTGCTTATCGTTCTTAAAACTTCATCAGTCGGCTTTTGTTGATCTAGGAGGTGCATTCACTATCCAATTTCACTTCTTAGTGCCAGTGTCCATCATTGCGTAGTAGCGGTTTGCCTGCAATGCCTCCAAGCTCGTAGTCATGACACTTACACTAGAACAATGACGCATCTATTGATTTCTTGCAGTCTCCTCTTGCGAGCACCAGATCTCATTCTCAGCATCCTGTAATTTGACTCACTTGTTGTCAGTTGTGCATGATGCACCGACTGGGATACGGCTGCTGGGATGAGCTGAAAGCGGAGCTCCGAAAGTCTGCTATCTTCCGCTTCGATTGGTTTGTGAAGTCCAGAAATCCTATGGAAATAGCCAGGCGATGCGATACTCTGATCAGATTGGTGGAGCGCGAGAACCAGGAGACAGAAGAGCGGGAGAGGCAGGTGAAGAAAGAGCAGAGGAAGCTGGCCAAGGTAATTGTCCCCCACACTTTACAGCACAACCCTTTGCTTAGACAGCCCTGCACAGAGATGCCCCACACGTAGGTGCCTCTTACCATCTTGTCCAGACAATCACGACATGGCATTGTGAAGCAGCAACAGCTATATACTTGACCAGCTATACAATGCCGGATTGGATCTCTTGGTGCAGGGTCCATTAGTAGGTGCAAGAAGCTCAACCCCGGTCAAGAGCCGACCTCCATTGAGTGGGAACGAAAGCTTCAAGAAGAGCCTTCCTTTGACAAAGAGGAAGCAGGGCACTTTGGATCTTTATGTCACACCAGCGGTGAGCATGACATGCTTGAGAAATTTGAATTGCAACTTGACTTGAGGCAGCGGAGGTTATGGTGCATCCAGGTTGTCCTGAATCAATAGCTGCTAGTGCTGCTCGCACAGCAAGTGTCGCCTTGGAGTACGTGAGTGCCAATGCTATATCATGGTAAAGTTAAGAACATTAGTGTCTTCTCAAGCCTACTAGCTGGTTCTCAAAATAGGTCCATATATAGGCATGACATGCAGGGCAAGGGCAGACTCTCATCACTAACATTCTCATATGCTTCCATTGTGCAGCAGAGAAGGAAAAAGCAATAGCTGCTGTTGGAGCTGCTAGGTCAACCTCTTCTTGTAAGCTGCTAGATAGCTTGTAGATTACGCGGCTGGCTGATGGACGCCAACAACTATCAGCGAGCAGGCGATTGGAGAGATTCCCTCGCTTTGGGAAGACACTGAAAATTGCAACATTCAGCCCCCCCAGAAGGTGCTGTGCCCAGCCAACGTAGGCAGGCTTACAGTGTGAAAGTCAGTCTTGCACGGTACAGCTGTGCATCTGTGGCCTGGAATTCCCTGGCACGACAAAGCAGGCCAGACAGGGCGCCCTGACTTGGGCAGTTGGCCAGGAGCTCTTGGGGCCCTGCGAGATGGGGCCCTGCTCGGTCAGCTGATGGAGGGCCACCTTCCTCCTGCTGAGTAGGGGTTACTGAACGGTCATCCTTCGTCACCGATCGGTCCTCTGCGTCATATATGCCATCTGACAAATCTGGACCTTCTCATTCTTTGGGCCGGCCCTTTACAGCCCTTGCCCCGTTTAACAAGCTGCGTCCTCCTTACTGGCAGCTCGTTTCTTTTTGTGCTGGCCTTTCACAACCCTCGCGCCCTTGATGAGCTGCTTATTCTCACAGCCACCGACTCTGTTTGGTAAAGCGCCAATCTCATGTGTAGGTGGAAGCTTTTGGGCTTTGGGCAGTCGAACTGTCAGATTGCCCACTCTCCTGAGAAGAAGGGAGGTGCACGCTGCAGATAAGAAATTTGGGAGGCCAAATCAAGCCAATGCACTGTTCAGGCAAAATTCAGTGTGCAAAGAGTGGGGCTCGCCAGGCCACTGGCTTCTGTGGTGATGCGCCAGCTCCCCAAGTCAGCCTGTCAGATCTGCATGTACTCACTCTGGGTTTAGGGTTTAGGTTTAGGATTTAGGGTTTAAGAATTTAGGGTTTAGGCTCCTCACTCGTAACTTCTGAGTGGTCCATCCTCCCACGTTCTGATATAGCCTCTTCAGGCCCCTTAGTAGCTGCTTGCGTTTTATAGGCCCCTCCATCATTTGGCCCATTCGAATCTTTGTCAATTCTTTCTCAGGCTGGCTTTTCACAGCCCTTGCCCCCATTGGGAGTGCCGCTTCTCTTTACTCCACTCACTCGTAACTACTGAGTGGTCCATCCTCCCCCGTTCTGACATAGCAACTTCAGGCCCCTTAGTAGCTGCTTAGCGCTTTTTAGCCCCTTCGTACCTTTGTCAATTCTCTCCCAGTCTCTCTGACCTGAGGCTGCTTAGCAGGGGTTACTGAGTGCTTCGTAGCTGCTTCGTTTCTTTCTAGTGCTTGTTGTTCTTCGTACTTCCCCTGGCCCCTTCTCGTCCTTTGTTCATTCTTTTCTGGGCTGGCTTTTTCCAGCCCCCTATCCTCAATGGGCGAGCCCTTCTCTCTTTTCACAGCCCTTGCCCCCACTTCTTCTACTCCAGTCTCGTCCGGCCCACCCCGCGGGCTCGTGGCGGTGGGGCACAACGGCCACCACGTTCCGCGCACTGTCTCAGGTCTCGCTTCTCCAGCCACATTCCCCGAATCCCCTTTGACGAATACCGTACCGGCTGGCTTTGGCTTCCCTTTTGTTTCATCCGGACGAAGCGCCATCCTTCCATTCCCTCGTGGCGGCATACCAAAGCTCCAGCGGCCTGCAGCCGCCGCCGCCACCGCCGCCGACGCTGCCGCCGCCTCCGCCGCCGCCGCGCCAGCCGCAGCCGCC
>WELB01000012.1:653234-685894 GCA_009602725.1 Spirogloea muscicola
CACTCTCCCCCCCACCCCCACCCCCCCCCCCCTCTTCATTCTCCCCTCCCCTTCACCACCTCCGCCCAACCACCCTTCCCCTCTTCCGTTGCTCGTTGTTCGTTTGTCTGGTTCTCCTCTCCTCCCATGGGCCCCCCCACACTCGGCCCTCGTCTCTCCTGGCCTCTCCCTCTCTCTCTCCCCTTACTTTTCCGCCCTAATAGTGCTCTTTGCGTTCCTCATCCCTCTTTCGCTCCTCCTCGACCTCAACCTTGATTGCTACAGCAATGAAGTTCCGCTGAGCTAAAATTCTTTCTGGGCACTTTCGAGTCAGACGACTTCAAGCCGGCGTCGATCGATGGCGGCAAGCCAGGGCGGCTGGTGCGCAGCGCTGGCAGTGACAAGGTGTCAGTGGAGTTCCCCACCGCCGCGGCTGCGGCCGATGGTGGCTCTGCCGCCGGCGTCGTCGCATTTGAGGGCCGCCACGAGCAATGCAAGGAGCTAGAGGGCATCCTCTTCTTCGATGGCGCTGGCTTCACACTGCACCATGTCCATCGCGCTGTCAAGGGCCTGAGGGTCGTCCGCAACGCTGAGAAGGGCGGCCGCCGAGGCACCGCCGCCGCCGCGGGCCCGCCGCCCGCCTCCTCGGCAGGCGGCGGCGGAGGTGGTGGACTTGTGGACGTTGAGGTGGCTGAGTTGGCGGCCGAGAACGGCGGCGCCAGCAGTGCTGGCGTGGACGAGGCTGAGGATGGCGGCGCCAGCCCTTACGTCGAGCCCGCCGAGGAGGTCAGGCCGCCGCTTGCCACCTCTGGTGACTATCAACATAACAGCCATCTGCTTGGCGGGAAATCTTGCTGATCCCTGAAATACGGGCTGACACAGATTGTGCCGCCATGTGGCAGGTTGTGAACACCGGCGAGGACCGCCCACTTCAGCGGCTTCTGACAGGAGGTCTGGTTGGCGGCTAAGGGCCGTGGTTGATCTGTGGTCAGACTTGCAGGCTAAGATTAGTGACCCCAAGAAGTTAGCTGGCGGTGCTGATGACCCGCCGTTTGTTGGCTGCCTCAGGAAAGGAAAAGCGGCATCAGCTGCCAAAGGATTCAGCCGCGAGGGCCACCAGCAGCGGCCGCCAAGCGGCGCCAGGTGGTGGCGGTGGCAGCAGCACGACTGCAGACAGGAGTGCCAGGGCTGCTGCGCATGCAAACGGGCCACGGCCAAAGACAGGGAAGGCTGCAGCACCGGTCGTGGTGGCATCTGCGCTGGATCCTGCCAAGAGGGCACGGACCAGCATTGCAGAGCAGATCGACGTCCGGACCAGAGCCGAGGCGGTGGTAGCGGCCGAGGACGAGGAGGTGGAGGAGGAGGTGGTGGTGGAGGAAGTGGAGGAGGAGGAGGTGGAGGACAGCGGAGATGATGGCCGCAGCGGCAGTGGACGACTGCCAACACCAGCGACAGAGGCGGCTGCTGCAGGGAGAGCGTCAATGCCAGGTGGTGGCGGAAGTGGCAGTCAGGTCGATGGCGGCAACAATACGAGCAGCGCAGAGTCAAGCAGCGATAGCGGGAGTGAGGAGGATGAGGAGGACGAGGAGGAAGACGGCTCGGCAAGCTCTGGCGATGACATCTGACATAGACTCGTTGCTGCCCACATTGCCCGCTACTGCACCGGATGCCTGCATTACAATGTGTGCACAGTGGAAGCTCAACCCTGCCACCGCCTATCGATAGGGTGCCGTCACGCCTGCAAAAATAGGCCATTGCCTCGAGATAGTGATGCGTGTGCCTGCTATATGGCACCAATTTTGAGCTCAGCAGTGAACTGCTGCTTAGGGGCCACCCATGCCGCTGCTGTTGGTTAGTGGCACAGAGCAAACAGCAGCAATCTGCAGCCTCAGGCAGGTACAGCCCGAGCACGACGCCTGGGCTGACAGAACACCAGTCACATATGCGCCCTTTCCTGCCTACAACATCCGGGATTGCCAGCCTGCTGCTGGCAATGCTTGTGGGGCGGAAGCCCAGAGCCAGGCCAGCAGCAGCTGCTGATGCAGGAGCCTGGAAGGTCCAAGTTTTCATGCCGAGAAGTGGCATGAAAGCCTGTTCCCATTTGAAATGCATTTGCTGTTCGCGTGCAGTGCGGGTGAGTACAACAGGTCATAGGACCACAGAGCAACTGAGTGGCGGAAAGCTCTTAGACTGCTGGTCAAGGTGGCAGCTCTTTCTGCTCAACTGCAGCGCATGTACGTATTGCTCGTTGCAACTCATGTGAGTGAGAATACTTGTCCAAGGTAAGAGCCTTGAGCAAACATCAAAGCTGGTCCTCTAAGGGCCTGCTATGTCCTCTGGGGCACAAATCCTTGTGATGGACTGCATAGCAGGCACAAAAGCACACAGAAATGTGAACTTTCAGAGGAGCGTATCCATCCACGTGCACTGACAGCAGTCTACAGCAAGCAGCAGACAATGTTTGTATTGCAAAGTGCATTGTATATGTGAAGCACACATAGAGCAGAGTGGAACTGAATAGGGCAGTCACACTACAGTAGTCAGCTTTGCTTGCCATAAAAAATAGAATAATGATACAGGAAAGCTACATAAATAGTCACTAGAGGTTGGGTCTTCTGATATGGCTTTGTGACCAGCACCTGAGCACTTCAGCAAGTGCTGTCTCTTTGATATAGGCCCTTCTGTTGTCAGCATTCAGCAAACTCATGCAGCAATTGCTGCAAGTTGTCAGAGTGCTCCATATCTGGGTCGCAGCACGAACACAATCAGTTGTTATGTCACCACCTCCTGCACTGCCCAAGCAGCTGCTCTCATCCCTTGTTCCGGAGCCCACATTGCCACTTCTGTCGTCACCGCTGCCTTTATCTGAGCTCCTTCTCCTGCCTTCTTCCAGACCTTCCCTGTTCATTTCCTCGGTCACTCTATCTTGCGCCAATACATCAATGTCTGCACCACAATAACATATCCCATAACCGCTTCCGCACTTGCTGCTGCAACTGATGTTGCGCCTTCCCGCCGCTTTCTCTGCTGCCTCTCCTCATGCAGTACTGCCGTAGATGTCCGCCACAGCCACTGCTGCTGCCTCCAGGTACACGCAATCCCTCATCTCCGTTGATGCCAGCTCATCATGTAGTGTGGTGCTGACGTAGCTGCTACTGCAATTGCAGCAGTTCTGCCCAACAGGCTCCACCAATTACAGGATGCGTCACGCGCCGGCTAGCGCAATCCTGCCTGTACGCCAGAACCCAACGTCGCAGTCTCTTCCAGTAGTCGTGTTGCCAAGGCATAGGCTGCATCAGCGTGTGGTGTGGTGAGGGCCATCCCCCAACCAGTGCAAGCCGGTAGCGCAACCAACATTGGCCCCCAGTCACAACCAATCCCCAGTAAGAGCCAGCCACTATGCGAGCCTTAACGACCAAGCCCTGCTTGTCACCCACCAAAAACCTTAGCTGCTACCTACAATTTAACTAGGGCTTGCCAAGAACTTCAACTGGCTGGTCACAACGCAAACAGTGACAAGTGGCGCTATGTGCATGATGTACAATCTCAGTACTTTGACTTGCTACAAGCAGAAGCTCATGCAGAAGCTCATGCTTGCATGCACATATCGCACTCACCCGCCTATGATTGTCGTCATCAGCAAAAAAAGTTCCATCGCGTCAGTGTCCAATATGGCATAAGCAGTCACTGCTGACAAAAGTCAGCCATGAAGAGGCACAGGCGGCCTGGCGGGATGTCATGGCCACTTGGAGGGATCCTAAGACCCCCGCAGGAGGTCTAGCTCCAGATCCTCTGCTAGCGCCGCAACATCATCCGGCTCAAAGTCATCCTCCTCCCAGTCGCTGCCCGCCTCCTGCCGCATGTTGTCTTCCACTGTGGCAGCCTCAGTGTCACTCACACCTGCGGGAGCTGTGGATATCCCCACGGGTGCTGTGCAGTTTGCTGCTATTTCAGCTGGCAGCCTATTGTCGTCCTGGTCGCTGCCAAGAATGTCCAGGTTCCCAACTTTGCCCTGGCTGACCAAAGGCTGGGCAGACGAAGCATCTGTCACGTCCCTGTCACTGTCAGCTAGAGTACCCAAGCTCGTCGACGCGCAGGTCCACAGCAGGTGTGAGCCCCCTGCATCGGCAATTCAGGAGTAAACTGCTGCTTGATGACTGTCTATGCCTGTTGCAGCTGCTGCTCCACAGGCTTTTATGTATGACAACTTGTAGCACTTGAAACCTCTCACATTTAGTCAACATTATACACTGGAAGCTTTCTCAAAGTGTTCCAGAGTACTTGCAGGCAACACACCTGCTGAATCTTCGTCTCCAAGCCCCTCGTGGACCTCATCCTGCCATTCACCGATCGAAGTACAATGCAACTTGCTGGATAGGTGAGTGATCAGCACTCCCTATGCACTCATCCTCAGCGGTCTCTATCAGGTTTGCACCATGGCTCGACGACTGGAGTGATACGCTCCATAACGAGTAGTGGGGGCTCCAAACAGTGAGCTACAAAGTCAGCCATGCATCGCTCACCTGCAGCTCCTCCACTTCTCGCGCATGCCGCTCGGCAGCAAGCTTCAGTGCAGCCTCACGGCTGGTGTCCCAAGCCCCTGCTTCTCTCAGAAGCTGCGCACCAACTTCGCCCGCCAGCTCACTTTGAGCAGGTGGAGCCTGCTCCTTGGCCAACTCCTCGTCCTCGCCTCCTGTGCATGACCGCCAGTGTACGAGGCATGAGAGAGCAGTCAGAGCAGCCTCAGTGACTTGTAATAACGGTCTCCTCTTGCACGTCACGGCCAGGCAAAGATCAAAACCCAACAACGATTCACGCCCGACATTTGCCTCCTCAAGACCAAAGCACAAGCTCTATTGCAGAGACCCCAGCTTTTTCATTGACCTTCCTCCCGAATCCTATATCTTGCCATCTCTTTGCAGCGGTCCCTTGCCTTCTGCTAGCTATTCAGACTTGCATCTACTGACTAGAGGTTACTGAGAGTCCGCTTGCTGCCATCTCAGTAATTAGCACTCCGGCTCCTTCAGACCTTGTCCATTCCTTTGGGCTGGCCTCTCCCAGCCACCAGTCAATCTGGCCGCGCTTGCTCCTATATCTTGCAGAAGGTCCAGGTCTTACACCTTACTCCATTCTTGGCCGAAACTCTTGGCCGAGGAGCATAATGCTAGCAGCAAACAGATCTGGGTAGTAACATGATCAGGAGCAAGAAGACTACTGGAAATGCAGTTACCTGTGAACACCCGTTGCCTGACTGCCGCGTAGGCTTGGCAAAGACTGTGCAGCTGATGTAGGCCGAGCTCCTCCACCTGCCACAGCCCACAAAGCCCAGAAGCACGTAAGGCTACTGGCTGCGTCTGCGTACTGGATTTTCTTAGATAGCTCTTCAGCCAGGCTTAGCTGCAATCAGATTATACTCTGGTAACCCCGCTACAAGCCACCTTCCAAGGTCATATGAAAGCACCTGGTCTCAAGGGCATCGAGCACTTCATACCAGGCTGTCCTCAAGGTGGTCCGACAACGGCATCCGCGACAGCAGCCTGGCAGGTAGACCAACGGCCAGGACACTCAAGAAGGTAAGCTATGCGAGCCAGGTCAGGTAAGCCCTCATGCAAATGAGATTCACTGGTGCCTACCTGACATGCATAGGAACGTACTGTTTTGCAGTGGGAGGTGATAGAGCTGCTAAGAAGAGACAAGTTTTGTTTGCTGAGCTGCAGGCCATTCAGCTCAGAGCAATGATGTTCAGCCAGATTGCACGAGCTCCTAATGCAGCACCACGAACAGATGACAGCGTGTGCATCTTGCAGGATCTCTCATGCGCGCAGGCAAAACGACGCAGGCAGGCGCGAACCACAGAGACGTACTGCTCCCGCATGATCTTGTTGAGAGCGGCCTCCCGAGCTCGGGCTGCCCACCGAGCGACGGCCTTGCTCTGGTCGCAGTCCACGGCGCCGAGAAGGAAGGCATGCTCAGCCAGCATCCGGCGCAGCACGGCGGCGACTTCCCAGGGGCCCTCCATGCGGGCCATTTCGGCAAGGTTCTGCAGCCGACGGAGCTTGGCTGCAAGTGGGGTCACACTTCATGGCGAGGTCAGAAGTCAGCTCGCATGAAGGAGCCCAGGTTCGCAGACAAGGAGATCTAGGATACAAGCACTGAGTTTCGTATGTGTCTCGCAATCACAGCGCATTGGCACCGAGAAGGCTGAGTGCTGCGATCACCCACCGAGGCTGATGTAGATCCTGACAGGGGCCGCCGCCGGCGGCTGCGTGTGGTAGAGGCAGTAGAGGGCGTACAGCGCGCCCGCCTCTGCCAGGACCGTCGCGCCGGCCCGCAGGTGCTCTGCATCGACCAGGACAGCTTGTTGGGGTCAGTGAGGCTGCCAGCTGCTCCGGCGAGCAGCGCCTGCTGCTGCTTGGCCGTCAGCCGATAGGAAAGGCAGGCATGGACTTCAGCTGCAGGCTGGGGCACGAGCAGCGGTGTTACCGCCTTGCATGGATGACACATTCTGCCGCACTCTGCACTGACGAGTTTACTTTGTCAGCACCATCATACTTGCACACGGTCTTGCGATTCAGAAGGCAAGGAGGCTCAGGGCTCTTGGCCGCAGCAGCCGGCGTCTCCGGCTGGCGCCAGATCGAGGGGAGTAGAGTGCGTACTAAGAGATGAAGGGCCTCCTGCGTGGCCAAGTACGATTGATGGAGCGGGAGAGGCCCTCACCTAGCGCGGCGGCGTAGAGCTGCTGCAGGAAGCGGGCGCGGGAGGTGCCCCGCGGCCGGCCCTCGTGCACCAGCGCGAAGCTGCGGGCGCGCCAGGCCGACTTGAAGGCCGCCAGCGTCGCAGCGGGCCCGGCCTGCGCGCAGCCTCCGGTCAGCGCACTGGGGCGGCGGGCGCTCACCGCCGCCTCGTAGGCCGCCAGCAGCGCGTCCACGTCCTGGACGTGAGCGGGGCGCTCGAGCGCCTCAGCGGGGCGCGGCGGCAACGGCGGCGCCATAGCCGCCACCGGCGGGCTATGACGAGGCGGCTGCCGAGCAGTGCATTTGGCTGCTGACGTTAGTAAAGCGGCGAGAGCGGGGCTACACAAAGAGAGCACGCGCGGCCAGATCAACTGGTGGCTGGGAGAGGCCAGCCCAAAAGAATGGACAAGGTCTGAAGGAGTCGGAGTGCGAAGGACTGAGACAGCAGTAAGCGCACACAAAGCGCAGCCCTTCGCTAAGCTTGAGGGGGCTAAGTTAAGCAATCACACAGACATAGCTCCTCTGATGCAAGGCAATGGCCTCAGGACGGTCTTCCCAGTAGAAGACAGCTCCTCCAATGTACGGCAGTGGCTGTGAGTGGCCAGCGCAGAGAAGGAATGAACTAAAGTTTAAACAGGCCAGAAAAGCGCTAAAGCACACGGCGACTCAAGCAGCCATTGGGTGCTCAGCAGTCCCTGTGAGAGGCCAGTCCCAAGGGATGTGCAAGGTCCACAATGGCCAGAACGTAACTGTGCGAACGCCGGCTGAAGGGGGACTTTAATACGCACAAGTGAGCACAAGCAAGCAGATCCGACAGGCTGGTTGTGGATTGAAGTATATGACGTCTTGACATTAGCTTTGATGCATGCGACCTTTTCATTTACCAAAGTAAAGGACACACATTGACAAATTTGGCCAGAGGACAGAGCCTCAAAGCCTCAAGACAGTTCTTAGAAATTATGCCCTCAGGTGCTGCACAAATCAGGCTGGCAAACAATGGTCACCACATATGTAGCAAACAACAACGTGCTCGTCCATCTGTGCCCGATGCAGATATTGCAAAATTTGGCATGTTGGTTCGCAAAAATGGCCCATCATTTAGGGCACACTTCCTTCACCGACCGTGGCTGTTGTAAGGATCCATGCCAACGATTGAGGATTGCCCAACAAGGACCACCTTATCTACTTCCAGTTCAGAAACGCTTTCTTCCGGTTCATCTGCAGCTCCATTCTTGTCTGATGGGACACTGGGTACGCTTGAAGGTTCACCAGCCTTGTCTTCTCTCACGGGAATGATATCAGCTTCTTCTTCAATCGGGTTAGCATAGGTAGCAGGATCCAACGACGTTGAAGTAGAGAAAGACACCTCAAAATTAGGGCTCACATTTACTAAATGACCAACTTCGTCAACTGCGTGGCGCTCCTCCACACCTGTGGCCTCCTCAACATTTGACCACTCTTGGTCCACGACCTTCTCTGTCATGCCACCATAGTGTTGCGCAACAACCTCCGGAATCCCATTTGCCTGACTATCTATTGCTGGCGGCAAAACACCAACAGAAGGTTCTTGCGGCAGAAGTTGCTGCCCGATATCTCCTCGGCATTCCTGAGCAATACTATCTTCAATCAAGGATGTCGAAGCAGCCACAGAGAAGTGTGCATTTGTGGAACATATCTCATCCTCCTCAGCAACTGGAGCTGCTGCAGCTACATCTCCACTCTCTGGTGTAGCATCATCAGCAGCTGTAAGCTTATCATCAGCAGCTGTAAGTTCTTCCTTGTCAGATGTCCGAGTCACAGATGCTGTTGACGGGTGTGCCTCAAGGATATCTGGTTGCTGCTGCAGTTGCTCAAACAGAGCGCTTGTACGGGGCTGCAACCTATCCTGCTCAACCGAGACCCATGTAGATGGACCGTATGGCCCTGATGAGAAATCATCCCAGTCCTCATCTTGGTCCCCCACGGTGTCCCTCACCTCTCCCTGTGCTGGCTCACCTTGCATATCTTGAGACAAATGACCGACAGTATCTGCTGATTGGCCTGCAGCCGTAGAGTCTTCTGTGGAGGAATGCAAGTTGCTGTTGTCCACTGTCGTCTGAAAATCATCCCAGTCGTCGTCTATCTCTTGCTGCTCGGTCGCACCCTGCGGCCTTGCCTGAGAGGGTCCAGGCTCCACCTCAGAGGACACCTGGCCTGGGCTGTCTTTGGCTGCAACAGACAAAGCAGTCAAAGGTCGAGGCTCCCCGGTTGCTGCCCTTGCTTCACTTGACACAGGTGCAGCCAGGGTTTGAGATTTATCCCTATCCTCCTGGATGTCCAAGCTTTGACCCTGCAAAGAAGCTGATGCGAGAGGGTCGCCTTCATTGCTCGACGTTGGAGTATAAGGGGACCTGAAGTTGTCCCACTGTTCCTCATCGCCTTCCTGGAAGTCCACGACGTGGCTCTGCTTTGGAGCTGATGGGAGGGGTACTACCAATCTGAAGGGACTTGTAGCTGCCGGGAGTGGTGGCTTCATGGCTGCAGTGGGCACTTTAGGTTCCTGCTGGGGCACCGAGCTCCTGATCATTGCCTGCACCATGACAAATGGGCAGCCTAGCTCACATCTCACCTCTGGGCTTGCAGTATCGTTGACGGTGGCATGCAGCCGCCTAGATATGACATGCTAGTTTTGTTCCCACTTTACCACTAAACTACCACGGGCATGACCTGGCAAAGTACCTGGAGCTCTCGCCGACTTTGTTCATCAAGTGAGGCAACCGCTGTTCGAAATTGTTGAGCAGCTGTTGGAGTTGCTACGAGGTGCGTCACCAGCTTCACGGCCAAGGATGCAAGGCCTGCCTGAGCCTGTCAGGAAATAGGAAGAGAAGCTAGAATCAATTGCGCAATGACTCCCCCTTATCTTGCAGTACTGCTTGCAGCAGAGGGTATGATTAACAGTAGATGCCACATAGCCAAACGAACACTAGCAAGACAAGTGGCAGTCTAAAACCGTTGGAACACTGCTCAAAGACTAGCCTTGATTGATCATGAGGATGGTGAAGCACACATATGAAGGTTGTGAAGGAGCACATCACTGAGATAAGCAAGCAAGAATCGGCAACGTACCATTTCACTACCAGTTGACAGGCCTGACTGGCCCCCGGACACAGCGACCGCACAGTGCAGAAGCAGCAGAAGTACAGCCACCTGTGCGGCCTCTCCTTCCACCAGACTATGCAAGAGCAGTAGTACCTTGAGGACCTCTCCCAACACTCCTGCAGTTGTGCTTCCAAGAGGCATCTACATTGCCAAGCCCGTCAATCAGGTACGGTGCAACAAGCTCGTGCAATTGCTGGGCTTGAAGATAGCACATGCCCAAGCAATATCAGCAACCTAGCATAGTAACCAACAAGAATTTAGGGCAGGAAGAGTACAGCTCAATACAAACTCTAGATATGATGGGCATCTGTGCCAGCAGTGACACCTGCAAATAGTAAGGAGGCTCTCCAGTTCATAATTGCTTCATCTAAATAACAGGCACTACGGTATGATGTCAAGCTTGATACCTGACAGGCATTGTACACGAGCTCCACTGCTGACAACCCAAGAGCTTGTGTGCACAATAGAGACCACCTGTGCTTTGTGCCACGTGGAATTTCAGCAGATCCAGCTTGGAGCAAGGCTTTGAGTGCTTGCAACCCAGCCATCTGTACCTGCACAAGCATATCGTTGTTTGTTCCAGTAAGTCAAGACCAGGAAGAGACAGATGTTGCACCACAGCTATGAGTGCTATAGCTTCACAGGCATCCATGACAGACATGCCGTTTACAACAATTGCTCTTGACTGTCGTACAAAATACATAGCCACAACCTGTGTGCTTGGCGAGGTGAATGTCGAGAGAAAGCAGGCCACACATCTCCTATGAGCTATGTGGCTGAGGCTTCCAGTCTCTGCTTTCGTTGACGAAGTCAAGGAGGTTGCCAGCATCCCCATGGTTGTCAGAAGCACGGGCAGTCGCATTGCTACTTCACCATAGACATCAATTTGAGGCCGACTCCTCTCGGAAATGCTGGGCCGACGGAAGATGCCAGAAATGATGCGATCCACTGCTGCACCGAGGCTTTCCATCAAAGCACAGCAGACCTCCTCCTTCTGGCCTTCCCATCCATACGGGCGCTCTTCCTTATCTGCGTAGTCCACGAACTTTATGAAGCACATATGAGGAACACCAAGTAGAGCAACGTCAAGTGTGCATATGATGAGTCTGCTTCAGTGATACTCCTTGGCGAGAAATGCATCGACAAAAAAGGTGGAGGAAGTGAAAGTGACAAGCTAATACCTGTATCTGAGGATGCAAGGTTGGCAAGGTTGATGATGAAGCTCTGTGCAGACGCCAGGTTGGCGATTGGGCCAACTTTCAAGGCCCTCAAGCTTGCGCAAAGTAATTGGGGCATCAACAAGCAGCGACCCTGGTGTGCAGCAACAGTTGTATCATTTGCATGGACAAGCACTCATCAGGCAAGACGGCCAATCACAGTAGCAAGGTAGTAACGAAGAGCATGTGAAAAGTTCTCAAAGAGCACCATAGACATCAGAAATCAAACCTGAGAGTCAAGCCGCATTGCAAATGTCTCCATAGCCTCATACATCCACAGGAGGAGAGTCTCATCTTCTGGTGTGCTAGGGGTGCTTGCACCCGGAAAACCATCACTGCAAGAGTGAAAGCAAAGAAGTGGAAGCAGGAGAATGTACCGCTCAGGTGAAGAAGCACAGTGGTTTGTGTTGATTAGCGTATAGAGTGACGCAAAAGCTTGCCACCTTGTCTGATGGCCATTCTGCAGACTAGTAGGCACTTCTGCAGCACTAGTCTCAGGATTTTTCACCTTCCCAAGCTTCTATGGAAGAAAGTCAATCCAATCTCTGCTGCCGCTAACGCCAGACTACGCTTCTTCCAGTATGTGGATGGCACAGCAACGATGACCTGCAGAAGCAGTAATCATCCACCCAAAACATCTGTGATCCTCAGATTCGATCACATTGCTCATGCTATGTTCTGACTGTGGCTTATGTTTCTTGATTGCTGATTTAAATCACTAATCAGCTAAACACAGCACTCCACATACAAAACGCATACCTGTTTGACAAGAAGAGCTGCAGCTTCTTTGATTTTGGCCGTGCGCTCGAGTTCCAAATCCTGCAAAATCTGGAGAGCACAAGCAACCACCCTCCATCTTCATCCACAAAATAGCCAATTTGCAGTGCCAAGCAGCAGTCAAATTTGGTCAATGTCTGGCCATGCTTAAGTGACTGTGTTGGCAACTTGTGTGGGATAGTGCTTATAGACAATCCTGCTTACCTCAAAGAGTTCCTGGCAAAGCTCTTGAGCGAGGAACTCTGGTGAGCAGAATGAGGGTGTGGTAAGGCTCAGCAGGGCACGCAGGGCCAGAAGTTGAGAATCTTTGTCAGGAGGAGCAGCTTCAGCAAAACTTCCAAAGGTTCCATTGCCTGAAGCCGCAATACTCCCAAGTGTCGAGAGGGTCTCTGGAGTCTGCATGAAAAGGACAGCTAACTCAGTCATGGTTTGAAGGAGGCAAAAGCACCTGGTATCACACATGGTCATTGAACAATATATAATGCATAACAGACATAGAGCTTTGTTAGCCATGGCACAATCTGTCATTCTTGGGCACTGCTGGTAGAAGCACCTGCTGGACAGTATCCTCACAGAGGACCATCAGAGCCAAAGCCCATAGCTGATGATGGTCAGCAGAGTCCAAGATCAAATTATAGGTGTCTACCACGTCAGTGCTGGCAGGACTACCCTTTGCATAAGCTCCTACTGTTATTGCTTCTAGCACAACGGGCCACGCCTCCTCCAAGTGTAACCGCACCGCGTCAGCTGCTGTTGGAGACTGAGTGCCCTGCAGAAATGGCTCATAGGCCATCTGTAGTGACAAAGGTAGCTCATGAGAGACATACTCCGACACAGTAGTAGACTGCGAGTCCCGCACGTGCTGTGCAATCAGACATCAAGAGCTGCTAGCACATGCCAACATCAACAGTAGCTTTGACTGGCATAAGCTAGCCCAAAGAAGTTGTTGCACAGAACACCTCATGCGTGTCAAATCACTCTCCATATACACACGTACAGATGCTTAACAAGACGAGGCTATGATCTGAAAAGCTTGACTATCTGGACTACCCACCTTAGAGGGTGGCTGGATGTGAAAAGAAGCGTAGTCCTTGAGAATAGCCATCCAGCAGTCTTTGAGCAGCAAGGAATGCTTCAGTAACAATGGCAGCACAACTTTGGCATCTGTGGTTTTACGCTCTTGAGCAACCCCACTATCTGGGACATGCATTGAGCATTGAACATCCGGCCCATGAAGTCCACTCATGGCAAAGCACTTCACACTAGCAAGGGCCAACAAGAGACTGATCTGCACCTGTGTTCACAAGTGCAAAAAGAGTGGAGGAGGACGAGATGGCCTAATTTCAGATTCTTGTATCATGTATGAGAAGAACAGAGCAATGAAGTGGACGACCAGATTGCATAAGGCAGTTGATCAGGCATGTTGGAAACAAGTCATCTTGATAATCTATTGAGCAGCAGACTGGCGAGGCAGCCCTTGCATTTAGTCAAGGTAGTTTCAGAGGCCATCAGACTCACTTTGCCCACACACACAAATAAATGCATCTCGCATTTCACAAGTTTACTGACAACTTGCAGCTAAGCTACACCCTGAGCAACCTGCATAGCTGACTTGCCTTTGATCCAACCCACTCAGCAAATGAAGGATAGGCGAGCTTGTCCCACTCAATAAGCAGATTTGACATGAGTCCAACAAGCCGCTGAAGTACTCCTCTATTTCCACCTGATATGTCGGTCATGATCATCTATGCCAAAAAGAAGAATCACGTAAGAGGTAAGCATCTCCACCCAACCACACAAGTTACGAGGCTGTCAGTATGACTAGCCTGTGCACATCAAACAGCAGACGAACGGCATGGGAATTACAGTCTTGTATCATTGTATGTGCATTGTCCTATGTATTGAAGCCTGGAGGCTTGTAACTACTTTATGCTGAGTCGAGCTAGGGTCTGACCGCTGCCGCAAGCTTGGCTCCAGCCGACAGCAGCAGTGGTCCAGCGGAGGCATTAAAAGCTGTTCTCAGGGCAGAGAGTAGTTGTGCCTACAAAGACAACAAACCCTTAAGTTCCAGCAGGGTGCAGATTTCTTTCTTTCAAGAATTTACTGTTGCAGCCTTGCCTTTTCAGAAATATTTCATGCTTACCTCTACTTCTATGCTTACATGCAATGAGATGTCAACAAGTACTGAGCCCATCTTCATGACAACCTGCAATCTAGGGTGTCGCAATAACTTTGGAGCAGCCAGCCTGTCAAATTGTAAGTTGCAAACAACAGTGACAATGAGACGCTTCACATGCAGAGAAGAAAAGACGTTTCACATTGGTGGATGCAGTACCTGGTATTGCTCAAGAATGCTATGACCCTCAACGTCAGGATCTTGAGCTCTAGAAAACTGCAAGCGTAGCAGAGTTGCAGCTTCAAGCTGCTCAGCAACAACTTAGGGAAGTACTCGATGCCTCGAACTGCCACATGCAGCAAGCTGCACCTATCCACACACTCCATCTATCCTCCACATGACAGCGCAGACATTCACCCCCTCATGCAAGACACTGGTACTTACAGAGAATCTGGGCATGCTCTTACTGTGCTCACCTTTGAGAGTATTGTAGAAAGGGTGTAAACGCCTAGAGGTTTTACTCGCTCCATTGTCCCTGTTGCAACCTACAGCCCAAGTCTTTGAGAGAATATTAACACCAGGCACCTTGACTAGCAGCCTTGTAAACCAACAGAGGGTGCTGAAAGGCTTGTTAACGGCATTCGCGCATGAGAAAACAGTGCCGTGAAGGCTATAGGTCATTGCTTCTGTAGGAGCCCTCATCTACTTTACAGCAAGTTGCACACATAGGTGGGTGTTTCAGCAACTACCTGGTATGCAAGGGCCACTAGCTCAGAAAGATGAAGGACGAGCCAGTCCGCCTGTAAAGCCTCATCTTCAGCTGAAGGGTCCACCAAGCTCTTCTCTTGGCGTGACTGGTGCTGCATACGTAGCTGGCGGGCCAGCATGAGGTCAGTGTGTGCTGGATGATCACCCACAGCGTTTGGGAGCCTGCTCAGGCACCTGCGAGAGGCAGGAATATGCACAGAGGTAAGTACGACTGTTCGGTGCGAACAATGAACAGGGATATTAATGACTTGATACGAATGCTATATATACAAGCAGAAGTGCCATGCATTCTCTAAGTCGGAGCAACAGTCATTTAATTGTACCAAGCAAGAAAGAATAATTGTACTTGTTGACCTACTCTGCAGCAAACAGCCTAGTTCGGAATCTCGGTAGCTGGCCAGCTGCTTCGGTTGCTCCGCCTTCTATGGCAGCTTGGCTACCCTTGTTTGTTGACAGGTCTTCATCTAAAGAGCGTGCAACCATGCTAGCTCCATCATCTGCCCTTGCAGCTTCCCGGCGAAACCCTTCACCACTAAGAGTACCGCCATTTGCATCACCTCCTGCTCTTCTGATTGTGGATATTGCCAGCACCTTAGGCAACAACCGATATACACAAACTGAGCAGGCTAAAGGAGCATCTTTGCTGACACAGCTGAACACCTAGAGCAGGCTAGAGTAGCATCTGAGCTCACACAGAAAGCTGAAGCTACAACTCTCACACACAGACCAGCACCTGGAGCATTGCACTAAGATACAGTCAAGTCAAGGCTAGTGGTTATGTGCAGGCAAGTCTGCAACAAGAGGATGTAAGGTCATCAAAACACCTTGTTGCCTGACATATTGCAGGTCATTGTTGACTCACCACGTTGCGGCAAAGGTGAAGCCAGCGAGAGGGACAGGTGGGGCCAGCAGCCTCCAAGAGCCTCTCAAGCGTCAGACGCACATCTCGTACTATTCTGAGACCACCATCCATGTCAGACGCACGCGTGTATGCACATATTACTTGCCCCATCAAGGTGGCACGCTGCTTGAGATGCCACTCTGGTATTGCAATCACTAAGGAAAGTGATAAAAGGCTTCACATTTGTTGACTGGCCCTGGAACTCGAGAAAGTCTTCTGTTTAACTACAAAAATTGCACGACAAGCCTATCATACCTTTCTTCCGTCTCAGTGTCCAGCATTGCAAAAAGGTGCTCCTCAATTGATTCCCTCACCATCAAGACCTGTCATTCAAGACGAACAGAACCCCAGTCATTAGCAACCTCGACACTAGGTTCAGCTCAATCAATAAAGCACAAGCATATGGCACGGACCTCAACACCAGTAGCAGCAGCTGTGTATAAATTGACTGATCAGTTTCGTAAATTTTATTTGTGTGAGTCACCATGTAGCGTGGTCAATACTTACAGGATCTCGCTCTGCGAGGTGGCGAAGAGTTGCGACAGCCGCTTGTCGGAGTGAAGGCTGTGCTCAGAACCAACAATACTTTCATGTAAGCAGCAACAGCATTCTTGCCTGTGATTTCATGTTAGTATGACCGGCTTTGGTGAACCATGTCAATAAACCATGCAGCTACTTATAGTCCATGGGCACTACAACTGACATCCACAAAGTCCTCAAGAGAGTGATACAGACTCTAAAGTCAGCCTCTGCTTCATGCTTTGCAGAGCCAGTGGTATGCAGTTGGCTCTCGTATGAAGCACCCAAACTTCGTCTCTCCATCCGGACAACACCCATGCATACCTGTCTGGAGGACAACATGGGCTGTAAAACAAGGACGTGGCTGTGCACAGAAAGAGCCTGTGGTGCAAATAAGACCAATTGCTGCGTGTACAGGATGCACCTGGATTAAAGGAGCACCAATCACAAAATGGTAAAAGTTGCACTGGCTAGTAGGAAGCTCAATGGCTGTAGCAACTTGTCAATCACTAGCCACTCTACTTAGTATTTGTCATGAACTTTTGCATGTAACTGCCTACTGTCCTTAGACAGTCATTCGATTGCAGAAGCGCTTCTACAAAAATTGCAATCAACACAATGATGATGAAACTTGCAAGGGACTTGATGTCCAGTCTCTACATCTTTGACAATTTGTGCAGGATTCACTAAACCACTCACTCTAGTTGGACTGCTGGCTCCTCAGTCGTACTTATTTCTGAGACTATCGCCTGCAGACTGCAAAAGCACTTAGCCATCTGCAGCAGCAGGTTGAAGTGCTGCCCCAACAATCACCTGACAAGAGTAACGACTATGGCCTGCAGACAGCTGATAGAATCTCCTGAGCTAGCATACCTTGCAACGAGTGAAGACAGAGCTGCCTGGCTCCAATTCAGGCCCTAGCACAGCTACTATGGAGTTGACGAGCCTCCCAATACTGGGCCGCAAGTCAAGTAGATTGGAATCTTCTGAGAGTAACATGTCCATGGCCAAAGTAAGAGTAGCCTGCAAGTCAGCAACAACCTCCACACTGAAGTAAGCAACACAAGCAGGAAGTGATATCCATTTACTGCAAGACTGTACTATTTGTACAGAACTTGCAATCAATCAGCTTACTAACCTGAACATGAGGTACAAATGACAGGCCAGCTGCTTCTGCAGTCAGCCACAACCCATGGAGGGCCCAGATAGAGAGACTGCCAGAAGGATCCCGAGCTAAAGAACACAGGGCTTGCACTGATGACGGTACAAGTGCTGCTAACGCCATGCCTCCAACGCTGCAACCACAAACTAGGCATTACTGCCCACTAGTATTGACAACTCGTGACATCACAGCAGGCAAATTGCTCTGAGCTATGTACTAATTAGTGACAGGAGCTCCAGAAGAAGCAAGTTAACGAACAAGGGGGACGTGTTGCATGCCACCAATTATCAGCCATCACAAGTTGACGTCATTACCTCCGGTGTATGCATCCAAGTGCAAGAGCAATGGCGCCCTTTTGAGTAACATCTGTTGTAGTAGTAAGCTCACTAAGTAAAGACCTTGCCTGAAAGCATCAGGAGGGTTGATTGTTTAGCAACAGGCAACCGACTAAGAGTTGCAAGAAGCTGGAGCATCAACATGCTGGACAAGCTGAGCTCTTCAATGACGTCCGAAACCTACCAGCCTAGCAGCATAGACGTCATCGCCAAGACGTGCAAGAAGTCCAAGTGACTCTGATGCTGCTCTTTGATGTGCTGGTGACTGGTCATCGGTGGCCAGAATGCCCTGCACGAATGCACAACAGCGTGAACATGCTCTCACAGGCAAGATCGACTGACTTCAATACACCATCTTAATATCTGCTTGACTCACCTCTATCACTGGATTTCAGAATAGCTTTATTGGCAGGCCAGGCCAAACATATAGGACGCCTTCTTGGACATACCTGCACAGCCTGCTGGGCTTTCTTCAAAAATTCACCCTCATTCTGAAGTCTCAGTCCTACTGAAGCCTGCAAGAATGAACAGCCGAGACAAATTGGACCTCAGTATGAGCAAATATGGGCCGTGCTATTTATAGGCTGGTTCTGCATGACAGGAGTAAGTAACCTTTACCACGAGAACAGATGCAGCACGAGTCCAAAAGCATCAACAAGGTCACCTTCAGAAGCCCCAGGAGAGCAACGCTGACATTTGAGGCATTCAAATGTCGCCATGATTGTTTCCTACTTGCTTTCAAGGACGAGAGAACCATATCCAGTAACTGAAGCTTGTTCTTCTCCATCTGCTCATGCAGAATCAAGCACAACAGTATCAAGCATAACAGCGAGTAGTAGCTATTACAAATATGTCACAGCTGCAAAAGAGCCTGTGAGATAGACAAACTGACCTACAATTATAGCAGAGCTATGGAGCAAATGGCAAATATAGAGCAGAGTATGCAATGTGACACGGGAGTATACAGCAATGCTTTGCTACCTTACCTTAGCTGCCATAATGTCACAGAATGTGAGCAGCATGATATTCATGAGAACCGTAGCTTGCGGCAAGGGCTGGCATGACAAGGTTACTGCAGGTGAGCTACGGAGCCCAACAACATGTCATGCAACCCACTGGTTTAAAATATATGGACAAACCTCGTGAAGATATACTGGCCAGCAAGCCTTGATTGTACACTCTGGTTCACCTCTAACATATCAGCAGAAGATACAAGCAGCTGGAAGCTCATCATGCAGGCCAGCGGTGGCTGTTATCACCTGAGGAAAGAATGTGCTTCCGAAGGTCCACACGGTTGGCAGTGGCCCATCTGCTCCACCTTCAAACGTTTGTAGCTCATTCTCCAAGCTATCTCTGTACAACAGGGCAGAAGAGAGAACATTTTGTCTCATTTCAGAAGCACCCTCCTTACAGATTGTTCTTGAAGTCAAGGGCAAACGTGTTTGGTATGACACAATAACCGAGAGCTTGCAGAGTAATGAGCATTTGTTTTGTTGTCATCCATTCCTTTACCTTCCCAAGGTCCAAGGCCCAAGGGCGTCATCCCTATCATCAAGTAGCTCCCTCAAAGCAGATGTGCTCACTGCTGCTGCAGGGTCTCTGTCAGTGATGTGCTTGCTTTAGTGGAGCACACATGAAAGGCCAAGGGGACATAGGACATGGCAGATGATCACAGCAACACATACCCATGGACTATCTACAATCACCTTGTGATGAGAGATAAGGCATTGTACGCGTATGCAGAATGGAGGGTATGGTAAATTTACCTGAATGGACCAGAGCAAAGGGCCAATAGAGCCACATGGTCACCCTTGTATAGGCTGCAGTTTGAGAGCTTGCGAAATGCGTGTAAGGCATGAATGCTTAACAAATCCACCGCGGGCCGAAGAGAGGGAGGGCCTTCCTGGAGCAAGGGTGAAGAGAGGCACCGCAAAGCTCTGTCCATTTGTAGCAAAGCCAGAATGTCAAGTGCAAGTAGTCGTTGCGATTTGTGCTCTTCAAGAATCACCAACATGCTCGACATAAACGTCATAGTACATCTCGATCAACCTTTCAATGGATACTTGCAAGTGTCATGCAATGCATGTTATCGGCTAGTCAGTGACAAGATTTAGGTCGTCCGACATACCCACTAAGATAAGTAAGAATAGGATGCAGCAGGAGAAGGTCTTTCTCAGGATTCATAATAGGGACAACGTAATGACCACAAAAGGCAGCTAGCGCCTCCATAGCGGATGCCCAGACACTGTTCAGAGTGGGGATAACTGAGGTGAGCAACAGAGAGGGAGCTGCTGCATACTGAGCAATAGTTGATACATATAATTACAAAGACATAATAAAGTATATGGCAGAGCAAGATAAGTGTTAAGCTGGTACTGGCTGCACTAGAGGCTGACAACATATATCATCAGTTGAGATCAGAGCTACTACTCAGGGTGACAGTACCTTAGCTCAGTTCCTATGTTCATGTCCAGCTTCTTTAGCCTTTCAAGACAATTGCTTCCAAAGGGGATGCTCCACAAGCCAACCAAAGTTGGCTCATGCTCCTCTAATTCCTGCATAAACCGAGAGTAAAATAAGTCAATTACAAGGAGAACTGATGCCAACATAGTACTCCATTCAACAACGACTTGTCAGGCTTTGAACCCACAATTAGCCAAAGCTTGTAGATGTAAGATGTTCTGCGCACAGCCCAATCTTGTGTGTATCCTCTGTGTATCCAAACGTTTGCAAAGCACCTCTTTGGGGGTAGCTGTAACAATGGCTGATATTAGTGTCCATCCTGATTGTCTCTCAAATGCCATTGTAGATACATTACGACCTGGCCTCGATATCATGTCTGTGGCTACATCCAGTACAGCTCTAGGAAGCCTGTGAACAGGTATCGGTCGGAAAAATATTAGGATGGCCACATGACTGCATAGTTTCATGAGGCACTACATAGCAATTGCAAGGCAGTATTTAAATATTGTCAGGATAGAACAAACCACCAAGATACCAACTCATGCCACTGTCCTCCACGTCGAATACAAAGCCACAAATCACTATTTAACTGAGAGACTAGTGCGCGGATCAATGTTGCTGCCAGAATGCTTTGTTCTTATTAGCAGTATAGCGAGCTGTCATCAAGCTCTTCCAAGCGGCTGCCCGGATAGTTTATGCTCAGGCAGCACTCAAGGCTACTGACTAAGAACATCAACATGGGCCGATCCATACAAGCTTCCACATTAATTTCAAGTAGAAACGTGAGACTGGAAGGTGCTCATCAGCCTAGTCGCATGCAATTACCTTGATGGAACTCCTAGTGTAAGTTTTGGAGAAGCTGCTACTAGGGAAGCCAGAAGCAACGCCTGTCCATGAAGGCTGTCAAGATCACTTTGCAGCTTCTCACCCTGCCATACCACCATGAGATAGAAATACAGATATCATACATTGACATTGGATGATGAACAGATTATCTACGCACAGAAAATGGACTCAAGAGCATATAGGATGATAGGTACCTTCATCACAGCCACAGACTCCCTCAAAGCTCTGAGGCTAGTAATGCCCACAGACATCAGTCCTGTAGCACAAGCAGGGTCCACCATTGCCAGAGAACGGAGAGCACGAGCAGCTTCAACCCTCACCTGTCAGTCTTGAGTCACATGAGCCTGTTACAATGACTTAATAACCATGGCAAGCTACCAGGCTAGCTGTATACAGGAACTGCTCCTGTCGTGTCATGCTGATGACCACTATTGCCACCACACACCCAGTAAGCAATGCAGTGGTTGGATTATCGCCACGAATATCTTTGGCGAGGTCTCTAACGAGGGCTTCTCTGCACGTTGGAGAAGGACCAACACAAGCAAAGGTCTTACCGCAGCAGATGAATGCCCTAGATTGTTCAGAAGGTGCTCATCCAGACTTTCTCTTGTTGATATGGGAACCTGCAAAGCAAGAACTCTCTGGATTGAACAACTTCATCCTAGAATGTAGTATCAGCTGCCGAACATGCATGAGTAGTTAAACAGTGTGATTGATGTCTTGTTTGCCATCTTCAGAATACCAATACGTGCTAAATACCAGCTGTCATCTAGCCTGTGCAGTGACCACCTAGTACTTGTGGAAGTTGTGGAGATGTACAAAGGAAGAACCTCGCCAAGAGTCTCTAGCAAGTATGAAAGTAGTCGAAGGGTAACAACCAAGGCTGGTGGAGAATTATCCAGGGCACCCAGCTGCAAATGTGGCATGCATTACAAGAAAGTAAGGCCACAAAATTATATAATATAAGTGGAGTAATGGGCGAATTACAGCCAACGCTCTCAAAGCTCAAATCTGAAGTACACAACCTCAGCATTGCATTGCGTGATGATAGAGTTGGTGATAGGGTAACCTGTTTGGTCAAGGTCACTGTGAGCTCCTTCTGAGTAGCCTCACCCATCTGATCAATCAAGCCCACACGTAGTATGTACAACACGCAAGCCTGCACAGATATCTTGAAGCCTGGTCGTCAGCAGATGAGCAACTGCTTGACTAAGGTATACAGGATATATCCTGGTGTCCCATATTCGCACTTGAGCAGGCAGACGGCGACGTACATGGAATTTGCATGATATGCCAGTAGTTTACCTGAGAGTGGATATCATAGTTGGACTTAATTGCTGTAGGGAGCATGCGCATTGCTTGTAAAGCTGTTGATGCCAAGTCTGTCTCAGCGTTACTGAGACTAGCCTGTGACAAAACACCTTAGCAACATCAACATGAGCTGCCAATGGAGTCGCTATCATAAATGCTCTTGAATGCTCCTTACATTCACACAACAACCTCAGTACACAGGAATGCAACAGAAGATTCAAATGCATGCTTGCTTGTTCACATGACCGCTCAAAGATACAGGGAAGCAGCCTGAAGAACAGAGAAAAATTCTATAAGACTTCACTAATAGGAGTGTCTAGCCTTTATTCTGCTGCTTGTCCTTCAAGTGTGAAAGTGAGATACAGTGAGCATCGTACTTGGAGGAAAGAGACCCATGTCAAAGAAATGCTAAAACGAATATCTTTACAGCGCGCTCCAGAAGCTGCAGGTGACCGTAATACAACTACATATTAGTGGCAGTAGCAACTGGAAAACATCAGGAAGAAACAGACAAGGACTGTGGTCACCATCACGAGCACGTGTTAGTAAGCTCGTCACCTCTAATGAAGGGTTGTATGAGGAACTTGTGCAGATTGGCCTCCCTAGTAGGTGTACTTATCTTGGCCTTGGCTGGAACCTGCTTTGAGAAGGTTCTTTCAGAAACAGTGCTGGGATGACATCTCAGGCAGCTGGCAGCTAAGCACTTGGCTATTATTCAGGCCTCTGTGACCACTGGTTTAATTTGACAAGGATTTGCCTGAGTACAGATACAGGTCAACAAATGTGAACCTGCGTAGGGCTTGGGCTGAGCGCCAGAAGTACTCCCAGGGCTCCTGCATAACCTACTCTGACAGAATCCACCAAATCCTCTAGTGCCTGGAAATATCCCAGCAGGACAACATCGCTTTACTAAGCTTACATGAAGGCTGACGTTCCTTGCATCAGTGCAGGTCATGACTGCATCAATTACATGTGAACTTTGTGTACTTGTTCTTTATGAGACTTACTTAAGCTCAAGGGTACTAATCATTCCAGATTGCAAGCAATATGTGCTCAGTGGTAGGTCATGCCTGCGTATCATAACAATTACAGTACCTTAAGGCTGATAGCTGCAAGATTGTCTGCTCCACCCCCAGCAAGAAAAGGTCCACCAGCCATTGCCAGTGCTCGAATGCACTTGGCAGATGCCAACCTGACTGCTGGAGCTCGGTCTGTTGCACCTGTACGCATGACCTTGACTGCTTCTGAATATGCAATGGTAGGCCCACCTCCCCTCATGCCAATGAGAGCATCAAGCAGGAGTATCAGGGCAGCTTGCCTCATTTCCACCTGAACACCAAAAGTCAGCTTGACAGTGTCAGATGCTAGCTAAACAAGGGACTGAGCAATCTGTAGAAGGCCGAGCAATGTCTTGGAAATGTTCCAGGCACAAATCCAAACATGCATAATCAAGAAGGGAGTATGATGGTCATTAGATCCAGCTTCTTCTTGTTATTCTTAATAGTACCTCCGAGTACCTGACGAGCTTTGCCACTATGCTGACAATTTCAGTCAATCCAGAAGTAAGCTTGTGACCGTAAGCCCTGCTAATAGCTCCCAGGCACTGTGCAGCACCTACGCAGATGCATTGCCACGAGCTCAGTTTAAAAATATTCTGGTGTGCATGTCTACTTAGAAGCACATAATCAGCTGAGCTGATAGTATGCAAGAGCTGGTTGAATGAGCATAGCTATATTGTTGCTGGCAGCTAAGCAGCTATGTGAAGAGTCAAGTAATATGCATGTCTTAAAGAACGACAGAACAGAGGCACGTAGCGCAACAGGCCTGCACGTAATCATTGTACCTATGATGGCAGCTGGTTCGTTTCGTTTCCCCACCCTTTCAGCGAGCCAGCCTTGTAGACTGCTGGCTCTGGAGTATATGGATATTTCTTCCCCTCTTTGGATGAGTTTGACCAGGGCTGCTGCTACTAGCCGCCGCACTGGGGGTCGGACACCCATGAATATGAACGATTGGAGCACATCCTCGCAGTGCCTTTGAGCTGAAATAAGACTGGCCTGCAGAGAATATTTAAACCAAATTGCAGGGTCATTCACATGCAATCTTCATTTCAAATAGAAGGGTGGTCATTCTATGACCACAATGATGATCAGCCTACACGAGAGAGAATGTCAGCGCATATGATGCTCAATCTAGGCCCAGCACCTGTAAGATGCGCTGCCAACAACCCAAAAACAACACAATGAGACGAAGTCGAGTGGCCATTGGCCACCTTGGGTTCGCGCTCGATGGCCGCGAGGAGCTTGGTGGCCAGATCGAAGCAGAGAAGAGGATCGGGTCGTCGCTGAGCAGCATGCTGGAGGACCGCCTCCACTTCAGCCACCGTGGGGGCCAGCGCAGGCAGCTCGTCCTCCTCCATGGCTGCTGCAAAGCTCGCCTGCTCCGCAAGGGCCTATGCTAGGCGAGCAGGGAGTCGCCGTAAGGCGGCGCTGCTGCCGCTCTAGCCGTCGCAGTCCCCCGCGGGGAAGCGGCCGCTGGTCATCCTCTCAAGTATGTGCGAGGCACATCGAGACTTCGGTTAGGTGCGTGGCAAGTACGAGAGAAGGGAGCTGAAGGAGCCGCAAAGAGAGACGGGAGCTAACGAGAAAATGCTCCTTCTTTGTCTCGTACATTCCTTTGGACTTTGCCATCTGAGTCGCAGTGTGCGTTACCGTTTTCTATCTGTTCTCTCTTCTTTTGGACTGCCCTCTCCCAGCCACCAGTTAATCTGGCCGCGCTTGCTTCTTTTCTGTTTTCTGGCTCCTTCGAACTTTGTTCATTCCTTCTTTTTTTCTGGGCTGACTAATCACAGAGAGAAGGCGCGCGGTGCGCATGAAATTGAGAGGGAGGCCAATTCAAGCCTTGCAAATGACCCTGTAAACTGGGTAATGAGCAGGCTAATGGGGACACTAATATCCCCGAGCGAGCACATGCATATCTGACAAGCTAAGCTGAGGCACCAAACCACCACCACGGAAGCCATTAGCCTGTGCTAATGCACGACCGGCACGCTGGTGTATCGCCAGCACCAACCTCTACTGGAAGATGGCAATTCCTCTCGTGTCTCACAGTCTTTGCATTACATTGGAAGGGTTGTCTCTCTATCAATACTAAGTGTATCTCTCACTCAATACACACAAGTGTAGGGCTGGCTTTTCACAGCCCTTGCTCCCATTGGGAGTGCCACTCCTCACTCAATACAAGCTCCATTCCACCCGACAGTCCTCGCAAGCTTCCGGAGCTCACCGGCGCGGGAGGAGGCGCGCCGCGCCCGCGCTGCGGGCTGCGGCGGCTCTCCTGCCGAGCGGCGTGGTGGAGCCGAGGCTTCTGCTCCGCCTCCTTGCTTCCGCTCCGCGTTCTGCCGCCATCGCCGGGCCGTCTGGCTGCGGGCCGGCCCTCAGGCCTCCCAGTCCGCCTGAGATTGGCAGCTGGACGGTGTGGCAGCCTGCCCGCCAGGGGCGCGGCTAGCACACAGTACTTCGCGGCGCGCGACGGACGTGCTTCTGGAGTGCCCCGTGGCCATGATGGCTGCAGATATCGCTGCCGCTCTGGCAGCCGGCCAGGTGAGCTGCCGCCAGGAGGCCCGCAGTGCCGGAAGCCAGCGCTTGCGGTGGCCGGACCTCGCCCGATCGGAGACGTACAGCTCCAGAAGGCAGTGCACATTTGGTGGCAGCCTCAGGCCAGTCGCTTGTGTAGCCTCCCCTTTGGCAACCAGCCAGCCCAGCCAGGTGATCAGGGGACACTTAGAATGTCACCCTGCAACCTCTCACTAAGTCAAGAGTTACACTGTGGTACTTACCTGCCTCGTCCTGTCAAACCAGCTGCTCCTGCTATGACCATCGATTGACCCAAGCCTTGCCATAAGAAAGAGCAATCTGCATTTGCGAATGTTCAAGGAGAGGCAGAAGTTGGTGCTAACTGGATCACGTGAGAAACTTCCTAATCAGCTCGCAGCCCGTCTAAACCTTCCCGAATTTGCCTCTTATCTTAGGCATCCGCTCGAGTGTGCCAAACAGCAATGAAAGGCACTCAGAATTTTGGCGTGTCTGTAGATGAGACTCAGGAGGACCAGGTCAGTTCTATTTGGAAGCAACTGTGATATGCCTTGGCCAGAGTTGCTTCTAGCTTGGCTCTAATGGACTTCAGCTTAAATCTACTGCGGAGGATATGGTGCATAGGCTTCCTCAATCTGGCTTACTTGGATGGCATTGACGATAGCAATGCTGGCTTGCAGGCTACTATTGGTGATGGCGGCAGTCGTGGAAATGGATCTGCAAGCGATGTGGAGACATTGACAGTTTCTGTCATCTCGTCCATTTTCCTCATCTCACCCGAGGAGTGGGATGCATGCGCCAAGTCAGCAGCTGGTTCAAGCTCGTTCAACCCCTTCATTTCCCATGCTTTCCTTGGAAGCCTGGAGGAGAGCAAGAGTGCGTGTCAGGTCAGTGTGAAAGTGGGTGGTGCTTATGTTGCCTGCTGCTCGATGAGATATATTGACGATCCACAGCATCCAATAAGCTTGCAGATTAAAGACTACATGGTCGAGTAGTAGTATGTCTGTAGATATATGCTTTCTGCTTGTTCAAGGATGCTCATCAGCACTACCACTCGATAGTACTTGAGAAAGTTAGCCCACAGCAATGCCATTTGCTAGCTCTTGAAGACTTTTTTGTGCCACAGGGAGAAGGCTGGTTGCCACAGCATCTTGTTGCTAAAAGTGAGTCTGGAGAGGTTCAAGGAGTAATACCTCTTTACCTTAAAAGGTAACTTTGCAGGTCCATGAACAGCAATTGCTAATCAAGGCCTTCTTTGAGGCTATCATTTGTGCTCTAGAAGACCACAGCGTGATTACTTGACAAATGATTTTCTCAATGCAGCTTCACTTCTCTCAGCTCCATTGAGCTTTCAATTGGCCTCTGAATTGTCTGTTGCCTGCCACTGTTGCCTGCCAGTCATTCATATGGCGAATATGTGTTTGATCACTCTTGGGCCAATGCCTTCATGCGGTATGGACGGGCCTACTATCCAAAGCTGCAGTCCTGTGTACCATTTACACCTGCCACAGGACCCAGACTTTTGATCAAAAGAGGGCCATACTATGCAGCTGTCTTCAATGGCCTGTGCACAGCAATGAAGCAATTGGCTGAGCAAGTAAGGCTGGCCTCTCCTACCAGTAATTAGCCTGTACATTTCACGTCAATCAGCTTGTGAACAAGCGTATGTGGAGGCACTAAAACCTGCTTTGACAAAATTAAGAAGTTCCAATGCATGCAGTTTGGTGTATCGTCCCTTCATGTGACTTTTCCTACAGAGGAAGAGTGGACGGGCATGGGAGACTCTGACTTTCTAAAGAGAATGGGTGTTCAATATCACTGGTCCAATCATGATTATCAGACGTGAGTTTCTCTTCCTGGACTCGGTTGGTCGTTTTTGATGCATTAAACTGTTTGCTTATTACTCAGTCAGTCGTGGTTAGTTCCTCGAATCAATTGCTGCTCTACAAGGATGACAAATCGTGCAACATCATATTTCACCTTTGATTGTACAGGTTTGACGACTTCCTGATGGACCTCAAGCAGTCCAGAAGGAAGTCAATCCGGCAGGAGCGTAAGAAGGTGCTTACTCAAGGGGCTATGCTAGGTTGATCACGGGCAGTCCATATCGTAAAGTCTGCTTAGTGCAGCTCGTGTGTCAGGCGGGCTTTGTCACCAAGGCTTGATCAAGTTGCCATGGGCACGCAAGAAACAGGCGTGTGCTTCACAGTGTGGCCGTGATTGACATGGTGGTTGCTGCTTCAGGTCCTTCAGACACAGGCCTTGAAATTGAGGCGATTGAGAGGTGATGACATAAAGGTGAGCTGCAAGCTCACAAAGTACCTGACGATTTGTTATGTGTATTGATCCTTGCCAAACTTCTAAATTTGCGACCTCAAGGTGAGGGACACCATCTACTTGCGGTCTAGACTACAGCTTCTGTGCAATAAGCACGTCCAGGGTATTGGGCTTCTACCTTCTGTGAAAGGCAGGCAGGCTTTGAAGCTTACACCAGTTTGAAGCTTACACCGGTCTTTTATATGCAGCCATATCACTGGGATACTTTCTACCAGTTCTACAGAAACACCACTGATCACAAGTGAGCAATGCTCGCTCTATGCTCCATGTGATGATCACTGTCTGCTATTTGATACCATAACCGCAAATTGTACTGTGGATACAGCCTATAGTACTTGTACATTGACCTTAACTACCTCATACGGACCTACTTGATGTAATGCAGGTGGGGACAAGCTTACTTGACCAGAGAGTTCTTTCACATGATTGGTGAGAGAATGGGTGATCAAGTGCTTTTGGTAGCTGCTGAGGATGATGGTCAATTGGTGGCCGGAGCCCTAAACCTTATTGGAGGCGACACTCTCTTTGGAAGAAATTGGGGTTGTCTGCCCCGAAGCTACTATCCGAACCTGCACTTTGAAGCATGCTACTACCAGGTATGTCATGGAAAAGCTGACTTCAGAAATGGCTTGCACTCCCTCATATTCTGGCCACAGCCTCAAATCCTGGCCATGGCAACTCGCCTCCTGGACTTCTCATGGCGTGCAGTTAACATGATGTATATTGATACTCCCCAAGAAATACGTGTCATACAGGCGATTGATGCTGCCATTGAGTGGAAGCTCAAGAAGGTCGAGGCTGGTGCTCAGGGTGAACACAAGATTCAGAGAGGCTACCTGCCGTCACCTACTTACAGCTGTCACTACATTTGTGATGACCAGCTCAGTATTGCTATAGGAGACTTCCTTCGGCGCGAGGCTGTGCAGGTGCACGTCTTTCTCATACAGGGCTGTGCTTCTGCACTATTTTCCATTGCAGACCACCATTGAAATTTTCCGCGCACTCTTTCAGAAGAAACGCGGATGTTACTTGTCAAGGCTCTTGGTATGCTGCTCATCAAGCTAGATATGCAGATCCTAAGATTTACCCTTGAGATGACTGTTATAGGTTCATAATGGATGCTTCAATCTGACATTGTGCAATTGCCATAATGACATGTGTATGCAGGTCAAGCTAACATTGAGTTTATTGACAGAGCAAGCCAATCCATACAAGGAGGGGATAATAGAGAAAGCCAACTGCTTTAAGGAGGGGTCTGTGGCGTAGCTTATACTTCTGCCTACCTACATACATTCTTATCAACTGCCATTCATAGCCAGGTTACATCTGGGCGAGTGTACATACACAGCAGTTGAACATTGATGACAAGGACAGCATTTGCGAGCTCTTTGCCATGCAGCACGGGGCATGTCATTGCTCTGCAGGTATTACTAGACCTGCTGTCGTTTCGTTCTAGTATGCCAGAATATATGTAGATAAGAAAACTTTACTTTGTGCAGCTTCAGATTTTTGCCCTCGCAAAGGCGAAGGAGTCAGGACATGCCTTCATTGACAGCTGCAGGACACAACAAAAAACATGCCTGCAATTGAAGCTTAAACTGCGAGATCAAACGGCGCAGACTTGGCTCCAAGAAACTCACATTTTCAAGTCATGGTAATGTTGAGCAAGCCCTTTGTGTTGCTGACTGCAGCTTCATGCGAAGTAGTTTGTATAAATGAGTTCAGGGTCTTCGTATCCTGTATAGAGTGACTCATCCATGGGGATACTTCGCAGCCGAATTACAACTAAACTTCAGCTTGCTGTAAAGGCAATCATTCTCATGATCAATGCACAATGACCACAACGATTGTAATTACACCACTACATTGTGCATAGCACTATTTGGAGAGGAGCAACGCCAGCATCAATCTGGCATGCCGAAGTGAAGGGCAACGACAGTGCAGGGCCAAGGGATACTCGTATTCCAGGAAGAATGCACCTCAACAGAGCAGTGCAGTCACAGCAGACAGACACATGTTGGCTGACCAGCACAAGTGCCTCCAATCAGCTCGCCGATGCTCAGTTGCCGGCTGGCCACAAGCACAGCCTGAGCTGGCATGGAAAATCCATTCCAGCTGACACCGTCACACTTTGATGGCAGCAACACAATGTCATGGGGCAAACTTGGCTTCTATGAGGTGGTGATACATGCGCGTAAGGTCTTGGAGGAATGGGTGCAGGCAGGCTTCAAAGCTGGAGGCACCACGTGTAAAGGCAGGGAGACCGGCTCTGCTGCTTGACCTCTTCGGCCAGCCATCTCATCACACCCGGATCTGCAAGCTATCACATCACATCAGAGGCGCCCAGCTAGCTGCGAGCAACGGCATGGCGATCACATATTGCTGCAGCTCTGTGTGAATAATAAGCTCAAAATGACAAGGATGCAGGATAATAAATGAGACAGGCAGCCTATGCGTAAGTGGTAGGGAATTGTGGGCTTGTGTGTCCTACATATGGATTTTGCAATTTAGAATGCACGCTTATGCCAGGGGCCCTTGTGCATGCTCAGCAATAGCCAGGCCTCTGTAGCTGCCTCTACTGTAGGTTAGAATAGCTGGACAAGGAGTGGGAGCGCTGCCTACCTTCTTTGACACAAAGCATGTCTATTCGTCTCTGGCGTGCTGCCTGCAGTCCAATTCCGCTCTTCATCCTGGAGCCAATCAAGGTGATCAATTGCATGAGTTCTGTGAATCACCTGGGATCTCTTCATCATGGTCACAAGCTCGAAATGTAGGCAAGATGGAAGCCAAAATGCTGTGCTCATAGTTACCTGGTAAGGACAACTCATGAGTGGACCTTTCCACCACGGTTCTGGATGTGTGATCAGACTCACGCAGGTGTGGTCAAAGTCACTGAATATTCTGGCCAGAAACCGAAGTGGGCCCTGCAGCTGCCGAGTAGTCCACAAGCTGCGGGCCCAGGCGGTGGTGCATCGAGGTGCGGCTGTCACGCACAGCAGCGTCTGGTAATGTCCCACTCGCCACAGCGGCAACCGCCGCAGCATTTAAAGACTGCATCCAGACGGAGCCCTCTGCAGTTGCGCCAGCCAGCAATCGACCCTTGTACCGCGGTACGGCCTTGAGCGGCGGCTGGCAGCTGATGTAGTGGATCTTGCGTAGTAGCCTATGATCGAGGATTGGCACGGCCTCTGGTGGCATGTCGCCGCCGTCCGCCGGCAGTGCCAGCGTAGCAATCTTTGCGCCAGCAGCCGCAGCGATGGCTTTGAGGTCCACCTGCAGCGGCGCACAGCCGTTGGGCGGCTGTCGACCGCCGCCACCTCCATCCCGCGCAGCACTCAACAGGTAACGACGGGACGACTTGGCAATGCCGCTCCCGATGCCACGCACGCCGCCACCTCGGTCAGGCCTCGCCGGACTGCCACCACTGCCACCAGTACCGCCGCTCCCGCCGCCGCCAGGCAAGCTCGCATTCAAGACCATCTGCTGGCATGGCTTTGGAGGGAGCAGGGAGTCCTGGCCCGGGCGCGACCCAACTCTTGGCTGCCGGAGAAAACTTCGATCTATTTAGTAACACTGGGATAGCACTTGCTAATACTGGTAGAGATAGTAAAAGCAGATTGGGTAAGATGAGAGCTTTCTTTATGGTGCTCCTGCAGGCAGCAGGAGCAGAATGGGCGACGAAGTTGAAGACCCAAAAGGCAGGACGGTGGTACGAGCAAGGAAGCTTCGAATTTGGCAATGGGCTCTCACGGCCGGCAAGGTGGTGCTCCGGGCCCGCTTGTGCTCCCGCTCGTCCTCGTCGGCGTCGTCGCTGTCGGCGGCACCCTCCGCGCGGGCCAACCGGAGCCTCCTAGTCCTGCCGGTTGCAGTCATGGCAGCCAGTCGCCCAAGTTCAGGCAATGGCGGCCAGTCTTTGTGACACCAGCTGCGGCTTCACCTCAGCAGCGAGCACAAAGTGCGGCGAACTATGTAGTTGGCTATGTAGTCGGCTACTTCATTTCTGCCACTAGCCGCATAATGGAATATATCATAAACATCCATAATACTAACCAGCTGCACATTGAGCACTAGAGGTGAATGATTATTTCGAGAAGAAGTGCTGAATCTTAAGACTGGCTCATGGGACTTCGCCGCAAGCGGCAACGGCGGCGGCAGCGGCGGGGCCGACCTCGTGGTGCAGCCGTGGTCGTCGATGTGCCAGCCGCAGGGCGCGAGGACGCAGCGCAGGACGGCGAAGTCGTCGAGCGCGGCCGCGGCGCCCGGCGCGAAGCCCTCCCAGCGGCGCAGGCCCAGCACGACGTTGGCTATGCGCGTCGCCAGCGGCGGGAGCGCCTCGCCCGCCGCCGCCGCGGCGGGGCCGTCTGCTGCGGATGGCAGCCGTTCGCCCATGCCGAAGTCGCCGACCCCCGCAGGCTCACATGCCAGCAGGCCGGCTTCGGCGGCTGCAGCAGCAGCGGCGGCGGC
>WELB01000012.1:711327-724656 GCA_009602725.1 Spirogloea muscicola
TTTTGCCGCCGCCGCCGTCGCCGCCGCCGCCGCGGGCCCAGACGCGCGCGGAGCAGATCGCGACGCAGCTGGAGATGGGCGGCCTGGACCTGGGCGACGACGAGGCGGCGCGCTCGCCGTCGCCGCCGCCCATCTACGACGCCGCCGGCCAGCGCACCAACATCCGCGAGGTGCGCTCCGTGTCCGTTGTTGGCCTGGCTGCCTATCCCGGCTTCGACGGCAAGTCCCGCCTCTCGTGCGTGGACTTGAACCCAATACCCATTAGTGCGGCGAAGGTAGAAGAGGCCGAAATCTTGACTCTGAACTCTGAACTCTGAACTCTCTGGACTCTCTAAAATCTGAACTCTGAACTCTGAACTCTCTGAATTCTGAACTCTGAACCCTCTGAACTCTGCTGAACTCTGAACTCTGAACTCTGAACTTCGAACTCTGCTGAACTCTCAATTCTCAACTCTCAACTCTCAACTCTTGCACTCTGAACTTGCCTAGTGGCCTCCTGGCTGATGACCCAGTAGAGCAAAAGGCTGACGAATGATTGCCGCCGGTGGCGGAACGGCGGCGTGGCTTGAGCCGTGCAGGCGCGCAAGCGCGAGGAGCTGGAGCAGGAGCGCCGCGAGGCCATTGGTGAGCACCGTAATGCAGCCCTGCCGCCAACTGCCAAGCCTGCCCCACATGCAGCCATGCTGAGTGGCCTGCTAGCCGGCTGCCCTGCCCTGACTTGGTCTGCCATAACCGCCGGGCCGGCACAGGCGAGTGCATGGCGCTGAACCCAGCATACAAGCCGCCTGCGGGCTACAGGCCGGTCGTCAAGGAGGCCAAGCTCTACATTCCGGTGCACGCTCGCTGCCTACGCCGCCTGCACTATATACAAATGCTGGCAGCGTGGCATGCCTTACTTATGATTGGGCTCCAGCTTCGCCGCGTCTGCTGCGCAGGTCAAGGACTACCCCGGCTACAACTTCATCGGCCTCATCCTGGGGCCCCGCGGCAACACACAGAAGCGTATGGAGCAGGTGAGCGCGACGCACAAGCGAGTGTTCTGGCGGCAGCCATGGTGTCTGGGGGGTCGCTTCGTGTGTGCATCATGCTTTGCTCCACGCCGCACAGAGCTCCACGCCGTGCAGAGAAGCAGTCGCTTTATGAAAGTGATGACGCCAGCGGCCCTGCCCCTGTTTGTTGCCCCGCCTGCCTCGACAGGAGACGGGGACCAAGATTGCCATCCGCGGCAAGGGCGCCAACAAGGAAGGCAAGGCAGGCCGCCGGGACGCGAAGACGATTGAGGCGGAGAGTGATCACCTGCATGTGCACGTCACGGCAGACACGCTGGAGAAGGTCGATGCTGCTGTGGCACTCATCGAGCCCCTGCTCCACCCCATCGATGTGCGCTGCCCTCCCCCTCCTTGGCTCTACCCTTGTTGATTTGCAGCCTCGCCGCTTGCCCTTGTGAGAAGACCCCACATAGATGGGCCCTCAGATTTCTAGATGCTTGGCATCTGAGAAAGTAGATTGTAGTAGGGTTCAGTTGTGCACCTGGAGGTTGAGCCTGGTCTAGCCAACGCGTGTAATTCGTCCGTTACCCGGGTGTGGTGGACTGCCTGAAGCACATTCAAACGTCTCAGCTGTGCACCCTGAGCTAATGGAAACAAAGGTCGTCAAAACTTCCATGATTCTAGCCTCTACTTTACAATGTTGACGTAGTGATCTCAAGCTGTGAAGGCCAGCAAGAGCGTGTGAGACTGACGCCAGGAAAGTGCGAGTAGTGGCTCAGTGCATTTGGAAATTTCATGCAGGTTGGGTTCTTATATGCAAGCTTCTGACGGCGTCGGTTTCATATGGCAGGAGGAGAGAAACAATCACAAGCGCAAGCAGCTCCGTGAGCTTGCCGAGATGAATGGTGAGCTTGGGGCTGCAGCCACCAATGTGACGAGCGATGCAGTCTATAGCACAAGGGGCTTGGAAATTCAATGGAAGAGTGCTCAATGTATGGGGCTCAAGTTGGTCAGCAGGGTCCACGTTGTGGGTCCACAGAATTGAGAGGCCGCTCATATGGCCTGTAATTGCAAGCGGTGCTGCAGGAACGATGAGGGACTTCAGTAAGCTGCTGTGTGGAACGTGTGGCGAGACGGGCCATCGAGAGTGGCAGTGCCCGCAAGACAAGCTCACGGTTTTCCAGGCTAAAGTCAGTGCTGGTTGGCAATGCAAATGACCAAGCTGCTCCCACTGTGCAGCAGCAGCACCTATTCAGAGCGTGGGCATGCAGCCACTTCGCCCTATGTGTCCAATCCTTGCTAGTCATTGGCTTGTACATGCCGGCGGTGGCAGGTGACTTGCGCGGCCTGTGGGGACGGTGGTCACCCCACAGCAGACTGCCCTGTGCGGCAGCAGCAGGCAGGGGCGCAGGTAGTATCACTTGTCGCCTCTCCTCCAAAACTAGGCTCACCAGCATCCATCATTTCACAAATAGCAGCAAAGGACCAAAGTTTTTGAGCGTGTATGAGGGCCCAGATACGCCGGCGTGCATGCAGCTTGTATGCATGCATGCAAGCAAGCAGTTAGCACCTACACGGACAGCTTTGGAGCTGTAGGGTGATTTGAACTCTCAGGGTTCATGGAAAGGTGTGAGCTTCGTCAACCAGGGGTCGTAGCGGCAGGGTGCACAGCTTGAGCCAGCCAGTCTGCGGTGCGCCTGAAGGCCATGTCCTTATGGGTCATCATTGACTTGGTGACTGGCGCAGGGCAAGGCCATGGATAGCGAGTACCGGAGCTTCTTGGAGGAGGTTGGGCACGGCCTCGCGGGGAGCAGCGCAGGCAACGGTGGCAGCGCCGGCGATGCTCGGCGAGCCGATGCGCCTTCCCCGACCGACGGCCCCAGGGCGCCACTATCATATGGGGGCCCAAGGCCGGCGTCACCACTGCCCCTCCAGCGGCCGCCGTCGGCAGCCCCTCCAGGTACTGACAATGGCGGCTTCGGCGGCCCGCCAGTGGGGCCGTCGGCGCCGCTGCCGCCGTGGGCTGGGTCGGCGCCGCAGTCGAGCTCCGGGATGGCCCGAGCAGTGGGCGGCCAGGCGGCGGTCCCCAGGGCGCCGCATCCGGGCCCTGGCACCACCGGCGGGCTCGGGCGACCGGCAGAAGCAGCGCCGCCGTTGTTGCAGCAGCGCTTGCAGGGGCCCTCGGAGGCAGCGGCGGCCCCTTTCGCATTTGGGCCGCCCATGCCGCCGCCGCCGCTGCAGTCGATGCACGGCTTCCATGGGCCCCCGCCGCTGTCGGGGTGGCCTCCTCGAGCACCCCCGGGGAATGCCATGGACGGGGCGGCCATGGTGGCCCCGCCGGCGCACTTTGCCATGGGCCTCGCACTGCCGGCCATGGTGGGGCAGTTTGGCGATGGCGGGCGCCCCATGCACCTGCCGCCGCCGTACGCTCCGCCAGCGCCGATTCCCGGAGGCTCCCTGCAGTGGCTCCCACTCCCCGGCCGGCCGTCGCCGCCTCCCCACCACGCACCACCGCAGCAGTTCGCCCTGTTCCGGCCGCCGCCGCTTCATCCGCCTCAAGGTGGCCCCCTGCCGCCGCCGCACCTCCCGCAGCAGCGCCAGCCGCCGCCGCCACCGTGGGGCAGCCAGCAGCCATACGACCCGTTTGCGCCGTCCTCGGCGGGAGTGGCCCCCGGCGGGCCACCGCCAACGCCGCCGCCGCCTTTCTACGGCCACGGCCAGGCTTGGCCGGCGCCGCCGCCTCCCTGGGGCCTGCCTGCACGGCCTGTGTGGCATGCAGGCCCAGCGCCAGTCCCCCGCTCTACGACTCTAGCGCAGCCGCCGGCAGCCACTCCAGAGCCCGATGCCGAGTACGAGAAGCTGATGGAGTCTGTTGGGGTGACTTGACAGCCGCCAGTCACACCGCCATGGCCGTCTACGCAAGCAGCTTGCGCTTTGCAGTGGCTGCTTGCCCACGTGCCTGCCTGTGAGGCCCCAAGCATGTAATACACGACGTCCCAACACTGAGTGACAGCAGGGTATGCATGGTTCCCCGTCCCCTGTTGCCGGCCACAGCGTGGACAGGCAGGACTTACCTTGGCAGGGCAAGGCTGCGGCCCTCACCTTGTGCAATTCGGTGTAGCCAAAATCCGCACCTCTCTTGCGCCCAACCTGGTCGAGTCGGTGCTTGCCCTGTGGCAGGTGTAAGGAGCAGCCCCTGCTGGGCAATGCCTCATCGCTTCCTGTGAATTATGCAAAGATTAGGCGACGTACTGCAAGGGCCGGCTAAGGATAGGGTAGCAATTTTGCATGCAGGTGCAGTATTGGTCTTAGAATGAAGGCACTTCTATGGCATTGCCGATGATTTACGGGAGAGAGTATTTACACCTTTAATACTGCAGTGCAACAAAAAGCAGGCCATACTTTGAGCTTCATAACCTGCAAGCTAGTCACCTGTCTACGGCTTGTCTCTCCCAGACCTTGTACGGTGAAGTGCAAAGCAACGCTCAAGGTGAAGTGACGGACATATATCTTATGTAGATGTGCCGCGGGCTTGCACTGTAGTCCTCTTTCAGTGTATAACGAGCCCAAGGTCCGCAGAGGCTGCCGGCACAGTGGTGCGTGGCAGCAATCTCAGCAGTGCTAAGTAATGAGAGGGCTTGGCCTTGCAATGCTCAGGACTTATTTAAGAGAGATGCTGTGCATCTCCTGTATCGGCGGCAGCTCTGCCGCAGGTAACTGGAGCCCAAGCCCCTGCCAGTCACTGGGAACATTGGTAGCCCAAAAGGCGAGGCTGTACAAACTAAAATACGAGCACGCCCAGCTGGAATGCCATCTGGGCGGCATGCAGAGCGGCTGCAGTGGCGGTGACTTGTGTCAGGCAGGCACGGCATAGCTTGGCTTTTCCCAATTGGGCGGGTCCATGACCAGGCAATGGTCGTCCTTAACGAAGTCCGCCACCTGCAAGACGGCCCAAACGAGCGGGCGCTTATGCGCCAAGAAGTGGAAGAGTGTGAAGGAAACCGGGGCGTGGGCTCGTCGATGCGCTAATGGCATCGTCGAAGAGGCAAGCGTGACAGATACTGGACGAGGCGAGCAAAAGGAGGTGCAGCGCTTGGCAGCGGCGGAGTGCCACGGCGCAGTGCACCTTCTGGCGGCAGGCAGGGCAGAAGTGGTGCTTGTGCCAGAGGCAGTCGCCCCCAGGGAGGAGGAAGCAGATGCCGACTCCGAAGGACGCGAGGCAGCCCACCACCGCTGCCAGGCTCATCGAGTGCCTGTGCGCCGCAGGAGCACCAGGCGGGGGCTCGGTCAAGAGGCGAGCTGCTGCGGACGCGCTGCAAGCGGCGAGACCGAGACCAAGTGGATGTGGGTAGCCATAAAGCCACATTCGCCGAGTAACGGCGGGCCAGGAGAGCACGATAGAAGGTGTATATGTCAGAGCAAGGGGCCTGCGATGCAGGCCGTTGGCGTGAAGGTAGCAGGGGCCGCCATGGTGGTGAGACAGGACGCGACAGAGAGAGGACTTGGGAAAGTGGCTGGGCTCCGCGTACAAGGCGAGGACGCGCCTAGCGCCGTCAGAGCCGGGGCTCGCTCACCCACCTGACCTCCGTGAGCCCCGGCTGGCCGCAGTGCGAGCACTCCAGCGGCGCCGGCGTGTCGCCGAAGAAGGTGCTGGCCAGCGCCACGCCGCTTGGCGGGGGGCCCACGATGGCGTTGAGCGGCACCATGCCCGCCTGGTGCGGCGGCGGGCCGCCCCAGTACTGCGGCGCCGGGGCGGCCATGGGGGCGCCGCCGTAAGCGCCGCCGGGNTTGGCGGCGGCCATGGCGGGCGGCGGCGGCGGCGCGGCAAGGAGGTGGCGGCGGCTGCCCGCTCCCCCCGGGGCGCCTGCTGCACCTGCCTGGTCACTGGCTTTCCACGGCGATACACGCTTTCGTTGCGCCTCGTTGCAGCTCACGATTGGGCTGGCCTCTCACAGCCACCGGTCAATTGGGCCGCGCTCTCATTCTGGCTTTCGTCAGGGGGACTGCTTTCGGCGGTCTGGTCTCTCGGACTAGCGGCTGCCAACCAGAGGTCACTAAGTGATTAATCGTCCAATGCTTCGCGTTGGATCGATCACTTGATAACCCTCGAGTGAGGAGCCGCGAAACAGAAAGACTAGCACCCAGAGAGCAATCCCTTGACGAAAGCCAGAGGCTGCAGCTAGAGCACGGCCAGCACGCAGATGCAAGGTGTGGGCCATGGACCGCTGGAGGAAATGGACAGGCGCTTGCGGAACACCTGCGCTAGCGGCGGTGAGATTCGGTCTGCTCGCCTCGCCTGCGGGACACAGTGCGTCGTGCAAGCTGGGCCAGCCTCAAGCCACTGAACCCAAAAGCCCCGTGCACATCTGACGGGGAGTGGGACGCACTCGTCCCCTTCCGGGTGGTCCGCATTCTTGGCAGCATTGCCACGACCGGCGTTTGCAGCTGCATGTCCAGATTCCGAAAGCGCTTTTTGGCCCCTTTGAACCTTGTCAGTTCTACTCGGGCTGGCTGTTCACAGCCCATGCCCCCTCTTGTGTCAACACTCTTAGTAGCCCCTACTCAACCGAGAAGCGAGATGAACAGCAGCAGGAAAGGGAGCGAGAGACTCTTCCAGTGCACCACGCGGGCGAGCAATCCTCTTGTGGCTGCTTGATTTTTTTTTGTGCTTGTTTTCCTTTGTGCTTCCCCTGGCCCCTTCTCGTACTATGTTCATTCTTTTTGGGGCTGGCTCCTGCCCTTTCCTCAAATGGGCAAGCCCTCCTCTTGTGGGCTGGCTCGTTGGCCCAAGTCTACCGCATGCGACTAGCTGTATTCCTTCAAGGATCCATGGCCCACGCTTCCGAACCTGCGTGCTGGCCGTGCTCTCGCTGCTTCCTCTGGCATTCGTCAGGGGGATTGTTTTCCGCCAGCTAGTCTGTCGGCTTTGAGGCTCCTCACTCGTTATTATTGAGTGATTCATCCCTCCCTAGTTTAGAGCTAGCGCCTCTGGCCCCTTCGTAGTTTGGCCCCTTCGAACCTTGTCATTCTTTTTGGGCTGGCTTCTAACAGCCCTTGCCCCCTTTGGAAGAGCCACTTTTCTTCCACAGCGGTTGGCCCCTTCAGCAGCATCTTCTTTCGGCGGGTTGATGGCAGCCGGAGAAGGGCTGGCTTCGGCGCACTACGTTCCCTTGGAGCGACGCAGCGTTCACGTGCGGCTGTGTAAACTGCGCAGAGGCCACCCAGCCTCTCGTGTCTCGAGCTCGCCATGTGCTCTCGCGTTTTACACAACTTGTGCGGCACTGCCTTCAGCTGGCGAAGTCCTTTTGGCAATGACCGCATTGTTGCTTGCTTTATTATTTTCAGCACAAGTGATAGAGCGATAGTCTTGTGAGTGAGCAAACGGAAGCCCTACAGTGAGATTGATGTCAAGGTGCATGGTGCTTAGGACCTCATAGTCTTATCAAGTAGCAATACTCAACAGCATCAGCAATCATGCTGACAATGCAGTGGCAGGCTCATTTCTGCCCAGCTGTCCTAAATGAAGAAGAGCTGGGCAGAACCACCTAAAGGTGTTCGGTGCTTGCAAGGGTCTAAGCATGGCACATCAGAGCTAGCAGCTCAAGGCCCCGTGTCACATGCCGTCGCTGGTCTCTCAGGCCGGTTGCTAGACGTCACGGCTTATTATGCTGTTTGACTTACTTAGGCTTCACAACTCAAGATGCTTGCAGTAGCAGGCCCAATGCAGCAGCAGGACAAGCGCAGCGAGAATGCAGTGTGGCGCAGCCTTGGCCAGAGGAAGGGACATATCGAGCAGGTTGGTGGCCAGACCTCTGCTCCCCTTCGCGTGCTCATTTAGGCAGATTATCCAAGTGAGCAGTCGGCCTGCCTGTGTGGCAACAATAGCCGCCTTAAGTCAATAACCACACGGTGGCGATTCATGTCACCCGTTCATTGATTGGATGGGGCGAGTGGAGCGCTAAGTAATACCTTCACATCTTGTGCGCATGGCTTGAGAGTTGTGGCAGTGGCTGATTGGAGACTGCGGAGAAACAGGCTAAGGTTTGTCGCCCCACCTTCCTCCTATTCTTGAGCCGAGCAGACCGATGATTGTCATGACGGGTGTTCATGGAGATCCTCCACCGGCCACGCTACACTCTACCACCCATGCTACACCATGTTGGTTAAGCAGTTTAAATATCTGCCACGATCTGTTGCAAATTGACTCTCTTTGAAAATTACACAACAATCTTGCTGGCATATTGCCATTGTAAATAATCACTTGATGTTTACTGAGCTTGCTTAAGCACTGTAAGTCTGTGTCATCACCTACAGGTGCAGCAGCATCTAGTTGTCTGGACCGTACATGTCCCCGACATGATCGTATAAGCCTCAGAAGTTTGAGCTTTCTCCAGCTACACATAGTTCTGATAACCTGATTTTAACCCGCTGCCAAAGCTTCCCAATGATTATAACAAATTGACAATCATAATTTGACCCTTGCCCATTCAGCATGCCCTTCGCCGGATGCTTAACATTCTGGCCAGAGGAGTGAGCGCAAGGCAGCTATGCCAGGTTCCCTTGGTAAATTTACCAAAGGAATCTTTTTTGGCATGTCACACGGCCCCTACATAGTAGCATTGCAGATTCATACACTGAGTTGGATGCAAAGTGGGGTGTCTGTTGAAGTGTCTGCCAATGCGTCATTGCGCATCGGACAGACCTTCCATCGACAAGGCATCGTAGGCAGAGTCTCAGAATTAATGGTATAAAGTTTAACACCTTCCTGAGGGGAAGGTGGTGGTTAATCGCTTATCAAGACAAGCAAAAGAATACAATTTCGTTGTATGGTTGTGATAAACGACAGTCATTCTTGCAATCTGGTAGTGATGCATCGCGCCCTACATTGGCAGCAGCATTGTGGCTAGTTTCGCAGTGAAGACCGTCTTTCCAGCAAGAGCAGCAGCTATATTTTGGTCAATTGACGTTGACATTCCATGCCACCATCCGCTACCAAGCCTCTTGCGCCACAACTTTATCCTCTGCTTGCTCATCATACCTGTGGTCGGGAGGAACAAGAGTGAACGTCTGTTTTTCTTGCCTGCGTGCAGTTTGACTAGCCTATCCAAGCGGCCAGATTCCGCCTTCTCAGGTGACATTGCATTCCTCCATGTACCATGTGAAAGCACATGCTCAGTGTAGTCATTGGCATCGTTGATCTCGACTGTCTTAGTTTTGTTCTGCAGCATCTTCTTTCATTCTGGAGCGATTATGACAGCCTTGTGCTTGAAGATTCCGCAAAGCTCCCTAGACTCTTCATGTACAACGTGCCATTGCCAATGTAAGCGATCCAGTGGAAGACCATTGCCATCAAACAATGTTGCAAGCCCTGGACTCTTGCATGCGCAGAGAGACAGTATGGAGTATACCACGTTGTTGGACAAGCCTGACCATGGATGCAAAGACAATATGAAGTTGCACAATAATCTCTGATGCAGAGGCTTTGTACAGGAGCAGAGGAGAGGCTCTTTTTAAGATCCCAGTCTCGATAGAGCACCGTCACTTTATGCACAGCCATGAATTTTAGTAATTATCTGCTAACAAGATGGACAATGTGGTGTTTCTGTGTATGATATGCAGCGGAGCACAGTGCAATAGACACTTCAAAACAATCTGTGAGCAACTGGCATGCGCAATAGAAATCAAATTTCACCACACAAATTCATCAATCAAATTCGTGTGGCATTTCAGTGCACGCAACTGGTTCATACACATTGTCCGGGAGCCATGTTTGTACGCGCAAGATGCCTACAAATTGGCCTGTCTAAAAAGGTGGGCCTCATTGGAAGGCTGCTCAGCATTGTCGGGGCAACCACATGAGCGACTTTGCATCCCACTTCTCTAGATGCATGCACTATACACGCTCTCAAGCCAGCATGTTGTGAACGTGCACGTATTGGCACGGATGCTCTTGGGTGGGGCCCAGTTGGCGTCTTCCTTCTGACTGCGGTGACGTGCCACTTGCGGCACACGTCGTGTTGTCCGCCTCTTGGTGGTTTCCGTCTCCGCAATACGTGCGAGGGAGGCATCTTGGGAGGGCCCCGGCGCCCATTTAAAATACCAAGGCCTGCCACAATGGCCCACTCCGCGCCGCTTTAACGACAGGGCCATGTGGCTTGCCCCACGTGGCCGTGCGTGATGGTCGGCCCCAAGCGGCAGCAGCCCAGAGGTGCGGCCCCCCGGGTCAGGCGGAGGGTCGGCTGGACGAGCAGGGCCCCAGCGGGGCCCCCCACGGCACCTCCAGTGGCCTCCTCGCCGTGGCCGTCATCGCCAGCCGGCGCCCGGGCTCTCGGGCTGGCGCAGTGGGCCCATAGTCGACGAAAGGCTCGTGCAGTAAATTGCTGTGAATGAGAACACAAGGAGTAACAATGAACAGTCGGTATACCAGCAGCGAGCCCCCGCCCGGGCCACACGGAGCGCATCGGCGACGGACTCGGAGCCGCCTCCTCCTATAAACTCCTTTGGGCTGGCCTCTCACAACCATTGGCCTACATTGAAAGAGCCCTGTAGACCTTGTCCATTGCTTTCGGCTGGCCTCTCTTCTTTCTTCTCACAGCCATTGCCGTGAATCAGAAGAGCATGTGTGAAGAGCTGTTTACTTTCTGCGCCCTTCACCACGCAAGATCCTCGGACGGCAGCTTGGGTGAAGAGGCCACGCCCCGCCAGCGCATTGTCGGTAGCCCTCCACGAGGGTTCCTCGGGGCCCGAGCGGGCGGCATTTCGCACAAGTGGTCCAGTTAGAACATAAAGGGCTCGCCCATTGAGGATAGAGGCTGGAAGTAAGAGGGCCACCCTCTCCGTGCAGTCCCCTCCCCGGCGGTTGAGCCGGTGAGCAAGTGTCCGCAGTTGAGTCGGCAGCGGATGAGGCGGGCCCGCAGTCGGGGTGGCTAGGCCCGCGAGGTCCGGGGGGGAATATCGAAAGAATCACACACAAGGAAAGGGCGAGTTCATGCACAAGAAAAGGCGGGGTAACGCAGAATGGAATCTTGTGGACACAGATGCCGGAGTGGCGCATCCTAAGTGGAGGGGGATATCCGGGCTGGCGCAGAAATTGCTCCTGGCGGCGGGATGTACGGCGCCGCGCGCGCCCGCCCGGCGCTCGTTACGTGCCGGGCGCGTATCCGTGGGCCCCAGTGTGGGCGGCGCAACCATCTGGAGATGCCCCGCCGTGCCAAAGGTGCCCCCTTCTTCATCCGTTCCAAGCACCGGGCCAAGGTCCTTCCCCCACCGTCTGCTGCTGGTCAACGCCGCGTGAAGGTGCCGCACCTCCCGCGGCCTGCTCGCCGTCCACGGGCTGGCCACCCAGAAGCGGCCCCTTCCTCTGCCACCTGTCCCCCTCTCAACTGGTGTGCCAAAACACACGGCGAGCGCCGGCCATTCACAGCCTCTTGCCAAATTTTGAGAATTTTCTCGCACCGGAGAATTTCTCGCACCGAAGTCATGACCGTACAGAAGACTTTCAGTAAAGGACGATGTCTGTGATCGGCCAGACCAGAGAACAGTATAAACACGAGGCCAAGTGAGATTAGGCAGGGTCCTAAGGGGCGGGAAAAATAAATAATCGCGCCAGAAGCTCTTTCAAAGGCAGCGAGGGCTCTGGGAAATCCAGCCAGAAAGCATGGACAGGAGGATCCACATCCTGCCTGGACGGAGACGCTCCTCTTGTTTACGAGGTTGGCGGCGCTCCCGACGGAGGCCCCTCAGTGCGTAAACAGCGGTAGAAGACGAGGGGAGCAAAGGTTGCAGTGACCCAGTCACGGCTTGACGCGCTTCTCCCGACGCAGCAACTTCTTGTCGTCTTCGATTGGTCCCAGGTGCTTGTCGTTGTCTTGCCCCCCCTCCTCTCCACCGTTGCCGTGGGGGCCACCTGTCATATGCAGAGCCGCTACCGACCCAAATCCCGGAAGTGGCGGCTCCTGGGTGAGCCGCCTCCTCCGGCGGCCAATGTCCCACCTTCTTAAATTGATGGTAGCTCGTCCCGACTCTTAGTTTGTAAAACTCTGCCTGCTTCTCACAGCCAGTGCCGTGTCCCTTAACCCACATCATTTCTGGGCTTGCTTTCTTGATAGTTTGGTCCTTCTGGACGAGCTGCCTGGACGTGCTAGCCTGGAAAGTGAAAGAGGCATCTTGCACCGATGAGCCCGTTCGCCACCGCTGTTCGCTCTCCCTCTCTCTCCCTCTCTCTCGCTCTCGCTCTCGCTCTCGCTCTCGCTCTCCCTCTCACTCTCCCGCCTCCGTCTGTCCTCCGCCCGGGGCTGGCCTCGTGCAGCCACCGTCCTGCGGATGGGACGTCTCCGACGGGTGGAGGGGCACAAAATCCGAGCCGCCTCTGCTTTCTCGGGAAGGCCCACTTGCTTCGGCCGCTGTCCCGGGGGTGCGCCCCCGCCCACGAGCCGCCCACAACTCTTGCGCGCGCAGCTCGCGCGCGCAGGCGCCGGCCTCGGCACGCGCCACCCGGCCGGAAGGAAGAGGCGCGCGCGGTCCGCATGGCACGAAATGGATGCCGAGAGTGCCGCCGAGGAGGACAAGCAGCGGAGGAGGAAGAAACAGCTCCAGCAAAATAAGGCAATGGCTGTGAGAGAAAGGAGTTGCTCGCCCACAGAGGGTACGGGCTGGGAAAGGCCAGCCCAAAAAGAAAGGACAAGGAGAGAGGTAAGCTCATCAAAACGGGGCGGGGGCTGTGAGAGAGACTCTTCGCTGTGAGATTAATACACTTCCGAGGCCTGTGGCTGCTCACAGGGGATGTTGAAAGAGAGTGGCTCCTCAAATGAGGGCAAGAGCTGTGAGAAGCCAGCCAGAAAGGAATTGACAAGAATTGAGCACCCAGTTTGAGTCGCTGTGCGCTTCGGAGGCGGGCTACGCCGTCCGCCAAGCGGCCGCCGCAAAGGAGCGCAAGTACTCAGATCACCCGGTAGGCGACGAGTTTATCCCACTCGCCGTCGACGTACACGGCGCCTTTGGCGCCAAATGGCTGGACCTCCTTCACCGCCTTGCGCGGCGAGCAGCGGCCCGCCGCGACGGGCAGCAAGGCGAGCAGCCTGGCTTCCATGTCGCCGGGTCCCTCGCCCAAGTTTACCGGATGCGCCTGGCCGTCTCTTTGCAGCGGTCCCTAGCTTTTGCGGTCCACTTGCGCGCAGGCCGCGCTCTGGCGGCGGCCTCCGGCTTCCGTCAGGGCGACGTCTTTCCGCCTGCTAGCTACTCAGATTTGCATCTACTGACGAGAGGTTACTGAGAGTTCGCTTACTGCTGTCTCAGTCCTTAGCACTCCGACTCCTTCAGACCTTGTCCATTCTTTTGGGCT